>LPNX010523958.1:1252797-1315454 GCA_001517045.1 Pseudotsuga menziesii
GTAAAACCTTAATTGTAATTCAGGTGAGTAGTACCCAAATAAAGTATTATTAAAATGTAATTTCCAGTATCCCAAGGTAAGTCAGAAAGGTTCAATTGCAGAAAGACTCAATATTTTTACCCTCTTTTCGTTCCTTTGCACCTCTCGGTGCAAATGCTAGTATATAAATTATAATAAAAATATATGTATTTATATATCGTCATTAATATGTATTCTGTAATGGTTGGAGTGACTTTTACTCTTTACATGGGATAAGAAATAAAGATGATGAAAAACTATGATATACTATAGGAACAAATGAACTATGAGCTAGGTGATTAGGGTTTTTCATTATGTTGCAATGTAGAGGCTCATCGGTCACAAATAGATAGAATATTGGGGAGCATAGGATAGGTTGAGTGCATTATTGGTAACAAACAATCAAGTATATCCTTCAAAGACATGGTGTCAACTGTTTTAGTCATTCCAATAGAGATAGGGGCATCTAAAAGGCTAAGTTAGAGGATACAACAACTATTTCTAGAGGGAAGGATTTCAACCTAGACACATTGGTGGCTCTCTTGTTATGGAAAGTGGGCCCAACACCCTCTAATGTTAAGAGGGGAGAAGCCCAAATATAGAATGGGGGAATGATTAAGTAAGGTTATTTAACTCCCATGTACAAATTTACTTCATACAACATTGGAGTGATCCATATGGAGACTGGTGCCAACCCACCTATTCCCTTGTGGCAATTTCCTAGTTATTTTTCTACAGTTTTTCGGGTCCCAATCTTTCGGGGTTGTTTTGAGGCCCTAAACGACATTCTTGGAAATTCAAAAAGCCAAACATTGCCAATCAAAAGATTTAAATCCCGAATAGACCTTTCTAACATGCTATTGAGGGCCCAAATCAGAGATCGTATGAAAACTTTATGACCCCGGGAAGTTGATTGTTCAACTAACCACCTTGGGGCCACAAACTTTATGACGGTTCATCTTCTAGGGTTATGTTTTGGAATTTTGGGGTTCTCACCCTCATGGTTATTATAAATAGGCCATTTTGTCCTCATTTTGTATTCATCTTGGTACGGATGAGCATAGCATCCACATCTCTTCTCAGAGATAGCTAACCACATTCTAGTTGTTGTATTTACAGTTTGTTCTATTTCTTATATCTAATAGAATATGTATTTAATGTATATTTGTTTTCTTTACAATATGTTGATGTTTATGATTCTATATATGTTCTTTCATTTCATTCTCACATAAATCCAAATCAGTAGTATTAGAGCAATTTTCTCTTTGATTATTTCTTGCTGCATGTCCTCGATGAGGTTAGGGTATAGGGAGTTGGGTCTCGAACTAGTTTCACATGGGGAATATCTCTCTTGTCGCCCCAAACAACCTCCCATGGAGAAATAAAGGAGATAAAATGGAGCAGGAGATCCTATCAATTCATTTCTCAAGGAATCCCTCACACAATAGAGGAACAAGATGATGGATAGTTTCGCTTAGATCCTTCTACGCATGCCGGCAGTGGCGAATTCACCTTCAACGAGCAAGCATTTCAGAAATGAAACCTCATTCAAGGTAGAAGTTAACTTTTATATTCTTTTATTTGAAGGCCAAATCTATGTTGATGCCCTAGATAAGTGGTTGAATGTTTTAGAAGGGTATTTCTCTGTCCACAATTCTTCCAACAGGGAAAAGATCACCTTTGCACTCCTCAAGGCCATCCACCATGTCAAAATTTGGTGGGATACTTATTGGGAGAAAAACTCATCAGGTGAGTCTGGAATGTTTGAGACAAATCCCACTTGGGCCTCTTTCATAGATGTCGTCAAGGAACAATATTACCCTATGGGAAACTATGATGGACAGTACACCAAATGGACCATTCTAAGTCATGAGAGGGACCAGACAGTGTCAGGGTATCAAGGACTCTGAGCGAAAGCTGATACTAAAATATCGCATTGGTCTACATCGATGCATCTGAATTGAGATGGACTTCCTTGACATCTCTTCACTTGGATGTGTGAGTTCCACAAAATACCCTGGCACAACACTAATGAATGTCACTCAAAGCGGTCATTGGTGGTTGAGATCGAATCTTCAGAATCATATCTCGATTATGATTCAGAACCCAATTTCACAACCATGGACCATGGGAAGAAAATCATTGATGTGGAACCCAAAGACACTATTTCTATCACACAATTTCAACCAAAGGAACCTGAAGAGTCAAAGGTAGAGGAACATCTCTTCCACTCACAGATGTGGATAAAGGGAATCCCACTACATTTTGTTGTTGACAATGGTAGCCAAAAGAGCCTTATCTCAACAAAAATTATCAAGAGATTAGAGCTTTCAACAACACCACACCTACAACCCTACAAAATAGGTTGGCTAAGCCAAGGACGAGGAATCCACATTACTCAACAACGCCTCATATCATATGGAATCAAGCCTTTCAAAGACAATGTAATGTGTGATGTGGCCCCATTTGAAGTGTGTTGTTACACCTAAAATTTATACCAATGCTTCAATCCCTCAAAATCCTTAGCCAAGAACTCTTTTGGATACTTACTGCTTATTCCTAGCCTCGCTGGCACACTTTGCCTTCTGACATAGAGCATCATCCATCCCAGACACTTGTTTCACATTGGTAGTAGGATTCAGTAGCACCCTTTCCTTCACTACAAGGTGCATCAACGCACTTACCCTTATTGCAAGGAGGCAAAAATATAATTTTTGAGAAGCTTCCAAGCGAAATCTCTCGTGGAGGATGATCCTATCTACTTGGGAAAGATAGAACTCGATCCCCTAGCCCATAGGGATAATTTCCTATCCTCTTCTTAAAATATCTCAACTCATTTGGGCTTCCCTTAGACTATAAAAGAAATCTTCATCGATCATGTGGGGGGAGACCAAGAAGAGCATCCTTATGTTGTTGGATTGAAGTCTGGTGTAAAGGCAATTTGAGAGAGTGTTGTGAGCAAGAGTTTGTATTTGTTGGTAATTGGTGTTGAGTGCGTCAAATATATTGTAAAGGAAAAGCTATTGACATCAAGGATTTGGTTGCAGATTTCTCTTTTCATATTTTAATACAAAAGTGTTTCCCTTTCCATACATGATTTATTTTAATATTGATGATTTAATAGTGGTCTCCTTGATCACTAATATAGATTATTGATTTATCTTATTACTCTCATCCCTTGTCTTGTTTCTTGTGTTTCTTTGCACGTATAGTAGATCACATTGATATTGGTGAAACAAGGACAAACTTCTATAACTAAGGTAAGTGTTTTATTTATTCAAGTAGATTAGTTATCTAGGGAAACAATATTGTTGTGTATTTTTGTTCTATACTTGTACCATGCAGGCTAGAGGAACAAGCAGTGTCCACACTGGTTGAAATATTCTTGGTTACAAAATTGGCGACCATACTGGGGATAGATCTAGTCATATCTGGGATAAATTCAATCAGATCTGGAGAATATCCAGTTAGATATGAGATTTTGTATAACATTTTTGCTTAAAAACTTGTGAGTCTCATTTGCTTAACTCATGTGAGTTGTTAAGGTGATTGATCAGCCTTACCATACTTTCAGTTGCCTTCCGTGTTGTTTGTTTTACCTCACTATGATTTTAGCTTGACCCATATTGGTTTCTTTAGGCAGGTTACTGGCATTTTCAAGTATTAGGATTCACAAATGCCCCTAGGTAGGCCCGACAGAGCGTCAGACATACCCTATCGCATTATGCATCCCATCAAGTAGCATTGTTGACGTCTATTTTCTTACTACACTGAGCGTCGTTGACACCTTTATCCAGTATACAAGGTGCGTCGACACCCTCCTGATGCCCCGATGTAGCCTTTCACTATGCGCCAAGGTAGGTCATCCCCTATTCTTGAATATTGTTCTTGAAATTTATTTTTTCTCTTTGATTGATTGTTTATTTGCATTATATATTACTCTTAAGTCTGATAGTCTGGTAGTTTGATCTCCCTTTTTTTTTCAAATCTAGAAATTTTCATTGATATGAAGCTTAGAAATTGAAAAAAAAATGTGTATGAATTATTGTTTTGGGTTCATGGTTTGCTTAATCAGTTCTCTAAAAGTGATATTAGGTCTATAGTAAAGAAAATATGTAGTTTATTTGCAATTATTTAAGTATAGTCTTTTAGCTCTCTTTCTTTTTCAAATCATATAAAAACAAAAATTGTTGGCTTGTTTGCTTTGATCATTTTTGGATTGCTTGAGTCGTTAGAGGAATGTTTCTTTATATACCTTTGATTGAGAAAGCATAGGTTTCTAGATGTTAGAAGTTGTTTGTTCTTTCTCCTTTTGGAGACATTCTAGGCTTAGTGTTGGAAATGATTGTGTTTGGAAATTTGTTGAAAAACCTTGAAGTTAAAATCATTGAAAGTTTCATAGTATATTTGTTTTGGAAAAATAAAAGTGTCTCCCTTACTCTAAATAGAATTCATCAAAGAAAAGAGTTGCACTGCATCTATATCGTAGAATTGCATCTTGATCCACATTCCACAAACATTCACTAACCATCAAGATAAAATCAACGGTAGCTTAGGTTTAAATTTTCTATTAATTTGAGTGATAGGCTAGAGACGTGTGTCGGCATCTTAAAACATATGAGTTGTCGTTATTTCCCTACACTGCATCCTAGGGATCGTGTGGTTCTTCCACATATTGCTGGTATATAGAACGACCTTTCATGTACCCTTGAAGTATATCAAAAGGTACTTCACGTACTCACTGGTATATAGGAAGGCCCCTTTCGAACGGTTGTGCATCAGAAAGCACTAATACGGATACGAACTCCCACATAACTAGTGTATATCAAGACACCCCTCTAGGATACCCAAACCAACTGACAAAATCCTTTTGGTCTTCTTGTTGGAGAAATACACCAAGAACAACACTCAAGGAGCTACTACGCACGTGCCATTTAGGTAGTCAGGTATTCAAGCAAGGGTACAGTCCTAATACTCCTTGTCATGTTTTACTATTGGACCCTACGGTATATCATGAGTTGTAACAATTTGACAATCCTACTGAGGAACCAAATTTCATCATCCTCTCCTATCATTTAAGTTTTCTTGTGACCTTAGCTTGCGTAGGATTGTTTGTGTGTGATCTCTTCCTTGTATAGAACTTTAGAGTAGAAGTCTTTGGCCAGCACCATGCCTAAGATACCTATGAGATGATCTCACAGATTGCAGGGTTTACCACCTAACTCTCCTCCTGTCATGGAAAAGAGCGAAGGGGAAACTATGGACCAACCAACTATGGCTAATTCGCATGTAGAAGGATTTCCCATTACAGAATTCAAGGAAGAAATTTCCTCCTTACAAAACCCTATGATTATCCAACCACCTTCTACATAAGACACCACCTTTCGTTTTCAAATGGAATTCCAACCTAGTGGATCAGATTGGGTTTTAAACCACCCATCGGATGATATTGTGGCAGCAGAATTCGATCCAGCTGCTCCTTTTTGGGAGACCTATTTAGGTCAGGCCATTTCTAAATATGGAACTACTAGACCATCTTGTATCACTCCCACATGCAAAAATAGATTCACCAAACACAAAGAGATCCTCGTACCAATCCATGGAACTCTCAATCGTTTGCATAGTATCAGATAGAATATACAAAGGAGAAGTGTTTCTCCTCTATCCCGCCATTCAAAAATAAATCCCCCTAGATATCGTGCTCTTTCACCATCCCATCTGGCTCTTACCTCAGGGTCACTGGCTCAAAACGTAGTTATTCATGATCCAGGTCAACCCTCCATTCCTACCCCTCCCACCTTGAATCCTCCAACTATTTCTAATTCCCACGGTATCTTCCATCCCTGGGGGAAACCCCCAGCCCAAGTTGTTTTACCAACCAACAGAATCATTTATGGCATGGGAAAAAATCTAGCAATAGGACAACCAATATTTAATGCTCCTCCTACGAACACCACCATGGTTATTCCCTCTTCCACCTTGGGACAACCTTCATGAGGTTTACCTACCCTTAAAATAAACCACTTGTGGTCCATCAAAATTATCAACCTACACCATTAGGATTTGTTTATCCTGGAATTCCCTACCCAGGGAATACTCATACCCCATGGGGAAAACCTAATTGGTCAAATGTCCCTATTCCTGGGGGACCATTTGTGAATACTACTAGGAGTTTTGGAGGTCCACCTGGAGGACCACCTTTTAGATGACCACCACCTGAAGGACCATAACCTAGAGGCCCACCACCTAGAGGCCCACCATCTGGAGTCCCACCATCTGGAGGCCCACCACCTGGAGGCCCACCATATGGAGGACCACCCCCTAGCGACCCACCACCTAACGAACCCTCAAGCAGATCATTCAGAAACCAACCACCTAATCAACCGGTTATGGGAACGTCATCTATACCCATTTATCAATCTTCTTACGGCCCTACTGGTCCATAGATTCCTTATCAATATTACCAGTACCCCCATCCTAATCAACAATTACCATTTTTGGATACCTTATATATGTCAAATCTGTCTATATTTATTAATGACCCCATACATCATGACCCTTCATGGTGGTCTATCCCTGTTAATTTACCCTATGATATACCCAAATGTGATGGTAAACCTGGTGAAGACACTAAAAACCATGTGATGACATTTCATTTGTGGTGCTCATCTAATTCTCTGATGGATGGTTCAATCCATCTACGTTTGTTTCAGGGAACTCTCATCGGGGTGGCTACGATATTGAGCTACCTCATTATTAATTTTGGGATTTCAATACCTTATCAATGTCCTTCTTGACACATTTTTAGTTTCTAATCCAATATGAAATAGGTACAGGAATTTTAACCTCACTTCTCCAGACCACTTCTACTCATATATATGAAAATATACATGAGTAGAGACGATGATGTAGGTTGATCAAAGATCCATTCTTGATCAGTTACTTATCATTTGGTTTACTAAATATTTTCTCCCCCCCGTCACTAGGGATGTCATCATGGGAGGTGCCATTACTGAAGAGCAAGCCATTATCCGTGCACAATAGCTCGACTTGGTTTCTTCCCATTCAGGAACTCTATATGACCTAATTCCTCATGATCCTCGTCCTACTTCTGACCCTTCAAGAACTTCAACGAAGCCACCTACCGATGGCATTCTTAGTTATGTTCAAACACAAACAATGGCCAAATCCTCAAAAAATAAAAACCAACCAGCCATGTCTACTAGTCAAGTCGTTTCAAACCCCAAAACTGATTTCCCTCTTGTTTTTTCGAATGAAGTGTATGTGGTTCAATCCTCGGAATATTAAAAAGGAAAGAAGAAATGCAAGAATAAATCCAAGAAACATGAGAACCATCAAGAAGGTAATAAAATACAAAACCCTAATGTTGACTCCAAAAACAAGAGAAATACAAAATTACCCTGCCTTATATGTGGAGGTGACCACTTCACCAAAGAGTGTCCTCATCATGAGGAAGTCATTGAATTTCTTAAAAATACCTCCACCTAGGTAGTCCTTACGAATCCTTTCCCTACCCAACCACAATTGATTGACCATCAATACTTTCATGGGCCTTCTTTGTCTTCCATAGATGAAGTTAAAATGATTTCAAGTGAATCAGTTAGTCTCACAACTCGATCCCAGAACTTTGACTCTCCACCAGAGAAGAAGACTGATAATGTTCCAATATAAAAAACTTCAGCATCCCCCCCTCCTACTAATGGTCTTCAAATTGAAAAACATGTTCTTGATGCAATTCTTCGACCACCTAAGAGTACACGTCAAAAATTTGTACTTAATCCTAACGCACGAGCCTCCTAGTACTATAATATAGTCAAATATCTGGCTCAAGTACCATGCTCTATGTCAACTCTCAAAGTACTCCAAACATGACCTACACAATGGAATAACTTGTTATCAGTTCTTGGAGAAATGGACCCTGAACACAATAACATTATCGCCTTCAAACTAGATGACTTTAATTCTAGGGTCTCCCATAAATTGGCTTTCCAATTATCCACACAATCTATTCGGAAGATAATCCATCATACCATACTGGATGAGGGAGCCTCAACTTCAGTCATGTATTTATCTTGCTGGAGAGCTATTGGCTCTCCTGAGATCAATCGTTCACCCACGACATTAAAGGATTTTGATGGTCACGGATTTAAACCCTATGGATTGTTGCCCTCTCTCCAGGTAGAAATGGGGGGGAAATTGGTCTCTATTCACATTGAAGTTGTCGATGCTCCTTTAGACTACAATCTTCTTCTAGGTCAAAATTGGTTCTACACAATGTAATTCGTTGCTTCATTCGTATTTCAAGTAGTCTAGTTCCCATTCCAAGGGAAGATCGTTACCATCGACCATAGATTTATGTTTATTGGACACAACTTCCAACTCTGTGAACAATGTTCCACTTTTGGCTTCTTCATCCCATCAATATCAGAACATTGGAGTAGGTCTTCTTAAGGATTCCTCACTCATGAGAGTATTTCCATTAACCAATCCTCCTCCTATTTCATGGGTAGTGTCCGTGAACATGATATCCACTTCTAAATTTGACACCCTAGATAAAGGAAATCCAATTGTTTATTAGACATTAGTGACCCTTTCGAAGAAATGTACCAGTTTATTCAATCCAATAGTGATACCACCATCAATTATCATCTTTTGGTGGATTCAGATGTGTATCATCTACCATATTGGTTAGAACAACCCCCCCCCCCCCCCATCTCTAGATTATATTTTGCATACACTCCCCTCTGATGAGTCCATCATAGAAGTTATGCCTTTAGATGAGATTCCCTGGAAAGATCATCATCATTGATTTTCTTTCCTTCCCAATTTCCATATGGTAGAAGACCAATTTGTAACAACAATTTCATCTAAGATCCTAACTAATCCTCAACCCCTGATACTCACCCATGATGTTGATTCTGAAGTTAATTTGATTAATATTACCAAAAATATATCAGTTGATATATTGGTGAACTTCGGAGACATAGAGAACATCAATGTAGGTAAGAATTCTTCCCCTTCAGAACTAGATTCTTATATGGACTTGTTTAAAGCATTTAGATATATTTTCACTTGGGCATACGAAGAAATGCTAGGAATAAATCCTTCCATCGATTTTCATGAGATTGGTACCATTAGGGTTTGTATCGATTTTTGGGATTTGAATCGGTCTTGTCCTAAGGAAAATTTCCCCACCTTGCACATTGATCAAATCATCGATAACTATGTCAGAAGTGTCATCTTATCATTCATGGATGGAATTTATGGCTATGATTAGATTGAGATACTCCCATCTGATCAACACAAAATGGATTTTATCTACCATGAGGGACCTTTATCTATAGAAAGTTAAATTTTGGTTTGAAGAATGCTGGCACTACTTTTCAGCATTCCTTGTCTTATGATTTCCATGACATAAAACACATTATGGAACCATACCTTGATGATCTACCTGCTCATTCGAAGCAACGAGATAACCACATTGATCATTTGAGAGCCATTTTTTTTATATTGCGCCACTATAACATACAGTTGAATCCACACAAGTGTTTTTTCTATGTTGAGACTAGTCGACTTGGTTTCATTGCGTCCAAGGATGGAATCCACATAGACCCTCTTAATATTGAATCCATCCTGTCCTTACCTGCCCCTAGAAATGTTACAAAACTCCGAAGTTCGCAAGGGAAGGCAAACTTTTTACGTCATTTCGTCTGTAATTATTTCGAGAAAACCCACGGTTTCATGCATTTACTAAATAAGGATACCCCCTTCATTTGGGATGACCTAGCACAACATGTGTTCAATACTCTCAAACACACCATCACGCATGCGCCTATCTTGCAGCCACCCAATTATACTAAGGATTATTCATTCTATGTGGTTGCATCATTATCCACCATCGGTATAGTTTTGGCTCAAATGGACGAAAACAGTCATGAACATGTGATATACTATCTAAGTAAGAGTCTTTTGGACACTGAAACCCGGTACTCACATGTGGAGATATTAGATATGGCCACAGTCATCATGGTCCAGAATTTTCGTCACTACATCTTGCTCCGAAAGACCATGGTATATGCATATTATAACCCCATATATTACATATTGACTCGTTAGCTTCTTAGGTGAAGATACTCTCACTCGATTGTCATTCTCCAAAAATTTGAGTTGGAATTTGCGAAATCCAGTTCTAATAAGTCTCTTGTCTTTGTGGATATTATGTGTGACCTTCCCTGTATTACTGAGGGAACATATCCCATCGATTCATTTCTCGATGATTCCTTGTTCCTCATTAGTACGTTCGACCCCTGGTATGGAGATGTAATTATATACCTCCAGACACAATAGTTTCATCCCAATGCAACCCATGATGAAAGCTGTCACATCCACCATCATGCTAAATAATACCTTATCATTAATGATACCTTATACCGTCATGGAATTGATACAATATTACGACATTGTTTTAACTCATGAAGAGGTTGAGATAGTTTTGAATGATTGCCACTCCAGAGCTTGTGGCGGTCATCATTCTGGGATGGATACTGCCTAGAAAACATTATGTGCTGGGTATTTTTGGCCCTTTATCTTTAAATATTTCATAGAGGTTGTCAAAAAATTCCCACCTTGTCAATTGTTTACATCAAAAAAGCGCACCCATCCCGCTTTGTTACATCCTGTCATAGT
Source organism: Pseudotsuga menziesii (assembly GCA_001517045.1). Taxonomy (NCBI): domain Eukaryota; kingdom Viridiplantae; phylum Streptophyta; class Pinopsida; order Pinales; family Pinaceae; genus Pseudotsuga; species Pseudotsuga menziesii. The sequence goes on from LPNX010523958.1 coordinate 1,263,523, forward strand.
AGTTAGTCCCTTTGTAAAATGGGGCATCAATTTTGTGCATTATAGACCTACCTTATCTGGGGGGTGTGGTTACATTATTGTGGTCATAGAATATTTCACTAAATGGGCTAAGGCTATTCCTACTTATGTCGAAGACGGAAAAACAACTAATCTTTTTATGTTTAACCATATCATCGCCAGATTCGGAATCCCTAGGGCCATTGTGACTGATCAGGGTTCACACTTTCATAATAAGATGATGTTGAAATTAAGTGTTAAGCTAGTTTTTCTCCATGACAACTCCACACCCTACTATCCACAGGACAATGGCCAGGTTCAATCTATCAATAAAGTGTTAAAAAACATGCATTAATGGATGGTAGGACAAGACAAATCTAGCTGGCATTTGCAACTATTTTCTGCATTATGGGCCTACTAAACCACCTCCAAGACATCCACTGGGTTTACATCATTTCAGTTAGTGTATGGACTAGAGGCTAATATTCCTATAGAGTGTGAAATCCATTCCCTGAAACTCATTGTGGAACTACTACCCAACACCACTCTAAAAGAATGTTTCTTGTATCTAAAAAAACTTGATGAGACCTATCGTGATGTTGCCTTAGCAAATGAAGTGCATAAACAACGGATTAAAGCTCAATATGACATATCCATTCAACCTCTCTCTTTCAACGAAGGTAACCTGGTCCTGACCTATGACCAGAAACACGACAAGTTGGGAGCTGGAAAGCTAGAATGTATGTGGCATGGGGCTTACATCGTCGGCCGTGTCTTAGAGAAAGGGGCTTATGAGTTGATATATTATGATAGGATACCCCTAAGAGAGCCTCGCAATGGGATCTACCTTAAAAAATAGTATACCTAGGACATCTAGCATATGTTTGTTGTATATAGTGTTTATAGAGTGTTGTGTGTTTCTTGAAGTGTGGATTTAGTGTGAATGTAAGATGTGTCCTTCACAAACCTACTTATGTATTCCTATGTTTAAAATGAACAGATGACCACCTATGTCAGTTTCATGGATGGTTTCAATCATTACACCTTGAATCTTGCATCAGCAGCTTGGGTATTGTACTCTCCTACCGGTGATCTGGTGAGTTCAGGAGGAACTTGTTTGAGCCTTGCAACAAACAACCTGGTGGATTATCACACACTTATTGGTTTGTTGACTGAAGCCCTAGCTAATGATTTAAGTTATATTAGGGTTTACCTAGATTCAAATTTAATAGTACGTCAGTTAAATCGAGTCTACACCATCTGGAACCCCCTAATCCTTCATGTGTTCTGAAGATTTAGTCTTTTGGAAAGGTCTTTTGATCAAGTTTCCTGTCAGCATATCTTGAGACATGTGAATACTGTGGCAGATTCCTTAGCAATTTTTGTCTTGGATTGGTATCTTGCTCATATTTAAATTCATTTTAACATTGATTTCATGCATTGAATCACATAGATACATAAGTAGACATTCATTCACATAACACATTTTCACACACATCTGTAAATAAAAAAAATTTATATATATAAAATCAGTGCTGAGATACAAAAGACTAAATCCATAATCAAGTCACCCAAAGTCTAGAACCATCAAAGTTTCAAGTACATGTAAATAAGGAAAAAATTTGAAGCTTCGAAGCTTTCAATATAATTATAGTACAAAAATGAGGGAGTCACTCTGGGCTAATCATCGGTCTCATGGTAGCACATCATGGCCTGGGCCACTCGGGGAGTCTCCTCCCGAAATGACCAGATACTCCTGCATTATGGTGTTGGTAGCGCCTGGAAATATCATCAATGGAAATATCAGGTATGCTCACAGTCAATTGTTGGAGGTTCTCCTTGATCTCCTAGAGTTCCTCCTCTGCCTCTGCATTCCTAACAACCATGTCTCTCACTGCCCATCGCCTCTTTATAGGAGAGGATCCTGATAGACGAGAAGGTCTTATATATGCATAAAAAAATAATTGTATGTCTCAGGATCATATAATAATAATAATAATGATGAAATATGAAATAAAAACAAAAAACATGTATAGTGATATGTTTCTTACCTCTGTCATCCCACTGATCCCTCTGGCAATGAAAGGTCGGGATCATCCCTTAAATATTCCCCAGCATAAGCGTAGTCCTTCACCATAATTATTTGGCCTCTCGGACATGGAAGAAGATCATTTCATATGTAACCCTAGGGCCTCTTCCACCACCTTGGTGTTCCATGGCCTCTACCCACATGTTCATTTGAGGTTCATCGACATCTAACCTACTCAAGGGCACCTAAGGTCTCATCAGTGGCAACTGCTCCAAGAATAAGGATACCACTATAGCTGCATAGTCGAACGGTTTCATCTATCCTCTTCGAAATCTAGTTAGTTGGTCCTTCAAGCTGACCAGTAACCCCTCTCTCTAGTTAAAAATGGTGGGAATAATGCACTCTACTGCATACATCATGTGAGCCTATGTAGTCTAGTGGCCTAACCTCTTACCCACTACCTTCTTAATCGTGAAGGATACGAACCTCAAGGGTTGATCCACTATATATTTGATGGGTATTTTCCCTCCTTGGGAATGGGTCCCCACCGAGAAGTACTCATCAATCAAGTCATCCACATACATCTCGTTGGTCTCCCCCTACGGGACAATCCAATCAAAAAATAGTTGTCTTCCACATATATAGTCAAAATATGGGTCTCGACCTCGAAATGTTGTTGATTCAGGTCCCACATACATATCAAGTACTCCAGTAGATGCATGTATGCCCTCATCCCTAGCACACTAAAATATTTGAGGATCCCACACTCATAGAGGTCCCTCACGGTCATTGGATCATTGGTTGCTTGAAGGTCATCTAGCTCATATTGCCTCTCTTTCCAAATCACCATTTTGAGAGCATTTTTCCTGCCAAAAACAATTAAAATGTCTATTAGAAGATGATAAAACCCATGGAAGAGAGAAAAAATACAAACTAGTGGCCCTTTTTTTATTTTTAAGAGTGACCTAGCCGTTGACGCTCTTCCTAGAGGAGAACAGGGTGCTGATGCTTTTTCCCCCATTTTCACAAAGTGCCTTTGATGTTTTTCCCTCTTTTGATGGGTACACCAACACACCTCCTGAAACGGAGAAAAGCGTTAGCTTAAGCATGCTTTTTCTCCTTGGAAAAACACTCAGACAACCAAAAAAATTGACCTAAAATGAAAAACAGGCACCGTGAATTTGAACGTCTAATATTTAGCTCCTACATGGTCCAAACAGTTTGATTGGAGATGGCCCAAAGCTCCTAAAATATTCATCTGAAAATCACCATGTTTGCACAAAATTCACTCCATCACAATGGTAAGAAATAGTTAATATTTCCCCTTTTTATGTATCATTTTTTTATTTTTATTGAAAAATAATTAATCAAATATTTAAATATTTAGGGTTTTTCCATGTATTTTCCTATAGTTTTCATAGTGGACTTGTTCTAACTCTGTTTTCAAATATTTCAGGTTATTTGTGCAACACATTTGGCTATGGATGAGTTTCTTTTGTCTTTTTCACACTCCAGGTCAAGTTGAAAAAGTATCGAGTGCCTTTTATACCTTCGGCGTGCTCATAAAATATCCAGCGAAGAGGTATCGAGTATACTTTTATTGTTTTTAAGACTCATTAAAATTGGATTATGAAAAAATAAACCTCTTATGAAGTTGCCTTTAAGCTCTTTTCAGACTCCTAAAATACAAAAATATCGCCAAGTGAACTTGATTATTTCATGCCTGAAAAAAGTATTAGAATGGCCATATAGTTGATGATAGTTTACCCCTTTTTTGGATCGATTAGACTCATTTGCGAAAAGGGTCTACTGTAGTTTATCGCAACTAGAAGCGTTCTCATGGGAATTAGTTTATACTTGTTTGGGCTTCGACAAGCAAATTTACAAAAAATTCCACCCTGGAGTCTTCTTAGTTATTTTAGACTCTCTAAATATGAAACAACAAATGAGTTTACTTTCATCGGACTCATAAAATCAAATGATGAGGGACCTGTTTTCGTAGTGAACCCCTCCTTTCTCTGGTTCATAAAATGTATGAGAATGGACTCATCACCTAATGAGCTACAACGAGTGTTTGTTACCCTCTTTGAACTCGTTAAAATGAAAAGAGGTATTCATTCTTCGCGATGGGGAAATTAAGGGAATGGAAACGTCTTTTCATTTTTATTAATAGCAGCTCATAGTCCACCTTTGAACATGGCACTTGTTTTCATTTTCATTTTCAAATAGTTGGGTATTCAGCTTGTCTTTGAGCCGATCCACTTCCATGAGTCATTGAACTCCTTTGAGTCAATTCAAAGAATGCATCGTCATGTCCTTGAGTCAATGCTTCTAAGTCATTTGTCTGGCAACTCAATGATCAAAGGGAACCTCCTCTACAATCTACCTCTTTAGTTAGATTACCTTCCTTCAAAATCGATCATATTTGAGTCAATCCTATGGTTTTTTTCATCACTTCAACATCATATTTTGTTGCATGTTTCATGTCAATGATGAGGGAATCATCATGGCCCTTCTTCGATGAGTCTATTCCTGTCGAATTAAACACATCATCCAGTAATTAGACTTTAAAACCAAGTCAAGTACCTTGAATCCTACATGCCTCAATGGCAGGTTTGCTCGCTTTCAATAGTAGGTTTTCATTAATGACCTCTGATTGGAATATTCTACTAAATGTTCAACTTCAAGTCCTTCATTCACACTTGGGAGAATCTACTGAGATACCTTGGGAATCATTGACATAAATGGTTATTTCCCTCACGCTTGTTAACAGTATGCATCAACGATTGGTAATCAAGTGGCTTCTACCATGTTCGACATCAGGACATCTATTTGCATGGTTAGAATTGTATCATTTGGGATTGGAATGAATACCCTGAGTGGTTAGGTATTCACTTATGTTCCTATCCTCAGGTTGTGATGGAGTACTATTTGAAGTTATGACATGGATCCACATTGTATATTTGGCGGTTGTGTCTATTATTGAGTCTGGATAACATGAATCTACTATGTATGTTCCACAGCCATGTTCCATTTTCATTCTTATTGATTATGGATCTACAATGTATTCTTGGTAGCCATGATACAGTCGTCATTCATGGATCTGCAGTGTATTGGTCTGCAACCATGATTGAGTAAGATAATTGGTCACTGACCTTGCATCAAATGTAAACTCATATCTCTTCTGCATATGATACCGGATCAACATCTAGAAAATTATTTTACCTATCACATTCCACTAGCTTCATACCTTGGGGGAATTTTGTTACACCTAAAATATGTACCAATGCTTCAATCCCTCAAAATCCTTGGCCAATAACTCTTTTGGATACTTATTGCTTATTCCTATCCTGGTTGGCACACTTTTCCTTATGACATAGAGTGCCATCCATCCCTTACACTTGTTGCACATTGGAAGTAGGCATCGATGGCACCTTTTCCTTCACTACAAGGTGCGGCTACGCACTTACCCTTATTGCAAGGAGTGTAAGCAAGCTTAAGGAGGAAAAAATAGAAGTTTCAAGAAGCTTCCAAATGAAATCTCTCATGGAATATGATCCTATCTACTTGGGAAAGCTGGAACTCGACCTCCTAGCCTATAGGGATCATTCGCTATCCTCTTCTCAAAATATATCAACTCATTTGGGCTTCCGTTGGCCTATAAAATAAAGCTTCATGGATCAAGTGGGGGGAGACCAAGAAGAGAATCCTTATGTTGTTGGATTGAATTATGGTGTAGAGGCAATTTGAGAGTGTTGTGAGGAATAGTTTATATTTTTTTGGTAATATGTGTTGAGTGCATCAAAGGTCTTGTAAAGAAAAATATATTGACATCAAGTCTTTAGTTGTAGCTTTTTATTTTCATATTTTAATACAAAATTATTTCCCTTTCCTTTACATTATATATGTTAATATTTATCATTTATTATTAGTCTCCTTCATCACTAATATAGATTATTGATTTATCCTATTACTCTCATCCCTTGTCTTGTTTCTCGTGTTTCTTTGCAGGTATAGTAGATCACATTAAGATCGGTAATACAGGGAAAAACTTCTAGATCTAGGTAAAAAAAAAGATTATTTGTTCAAGTAGATTAGTTATCTAGGGAAAGGATATATTGTTGTGTCTGTTTGTTCTAGAATTGTACCATGCATTCTAGAGGAATAAGTAATGCCTGCACTAGTTGAAATATTCCTGGTAAAATGTGTGATGTTCTTTTAGGACAACCATATATGTGGAAGCGTCATGTTGTATATGAGTCGTGACCTCGCAGATTCATTGTCACTTTGGGAGGACAACTCTATCAGATACCAAAGACAGTTGCACCTACCATAGTCTCGTAGGGTAGGAATATAAGTTCCCACACCAAGAAATTATCCCTCTTCACAATTGCCTCTGAAGGAGAACATCAAATCATAGATACCTCCACACCCTCTACACAGGGTCCCTTTGCTCAGTAGAAATAGGAACAACACAAAGTTAGTGTTACCTCATACATTTGATTACCTCTACAGTGCAAGACCGTGCACTCAAATTTCTCATCCAGAAACAAATCATCCATACAACAATTACAGCCCTCTCAAGATGTCAAATAAAGGAAACCTCTTCACTTCTACAAATGTCGCACCAGGAGATCATCTCAACACACAGTTCGAGATATGATACTGTTAGTTTTTCAACATTCAAGCTAGCATTATGTTAGGATCTTTACTGAGAGAACAACAAGTACAGCAATCAAACAAAAGAGACAATGAACACAATGTTTTTCATCGGGGAAACCATAAATGGAGAAAACCCTGCAACTTCCTCAGAGATAGTATCAGCACAAGATGTAAAACCCAAAACAGTAAGATGCACTCCCGACAGCCATAATCTTCTTCTTGTCTAGCCCCAGTGTCTTCTCCTTCCTCAACTATGTGCTACACTTGAGTGTGTGAGTGATGTGTGCTAAATAGAGAGTCCAGCTCTCTATTTATACTAATCCCGACATGGCTAAAACCCTACTAGGGTCGACCTCTACTTGGAGGGTCTAATAACCCTAGTGCCCCAGAACTGTGGGGACTTTAACCCTTAGACAATCGAAGGGTTAGCCACTATGACTTGACATGACTTGTTTACATTATTGATTCTCCCGATTGGAACATCGGGGCATGACAACATGACTCAATTACTTTATAGATACATCCTGAAATAAACATTGGTTTACAATACATAAGATACATAGATGAATACATTCTGAAGTTACAAATACATCAACACTCCCTCTTAACTAAGAAGGTATTCTTTTGACACACTTTTCAACACTGGTCTTCTTCTCTGTATCAACTGGATCATCTCATCATCTGTATCTCGAGTTTTCTGAGTCTTCAAGTCATCTTCATTCTTTGAATCTGGATCATCATAGGACATCATCACTGGATCTGGATCATCTCTCGATCTGGATCATCATGGGACATCATCACTGGATCTGGATCATCTCTCGATCTGGATCATCATGGGACATCATCACTGGATCTAGATCATCTCTCAATCTAGATCATCATGGTTGGATCTGGATCATCACTTGATTTGGATCATCACTGTTGGATCTGGATCATCATGGTTGGATCTAGATCATCACTCGATCTGGATCATCACTACTGGATCTGGATCATCACTCAATCTAGATCTCTCGGAGTCATCATAACTGGATCTAGATCATAGCTCGACGTATATCTCATCTGGTCATCATCATGTGTGCTATCTTGTCATAGGAAGTTCCACAGAGCCACCCTTCTTTCATGCTGGTTGTAGGCCTAGCCATCATGTAGGTCTTCGCCCAGCACTTACATATGACCTACTCATCAGAAAGGCATGCCCAGCACTCACATATGATCATGTAGAAACCTACAATCACATCAAAAAGGCCCGACACTCACATTCACCAGCATGACAGGACATCACTGTCATATGTGAAAAGGCTTCAGCACTTATATCTGACCTAGAAGGAAACAAGTCCTCCACCCTCACCAGAAAGGCTTGCACTCACATCTAACCTAGAAGGATCTAAATCCTCCACCCTCGCCAGAAAGGCCCCCAGTCCAAGACTAAGCTACCTGGTAATGGACTAGGTGCCTCCATTCTCCTAGAGAATGGAAGTTGCCCTTATATCTGACTTGGTAGGAACCAAATCCTACACCCTTTCTAGAATGGCCTACACTCACATCTAACCTGGAAGGAACCAAATCCTCCACCCTCGCCAGAAAGGCCCCCAGTCCCAGACTGAGCTACCTGGTAATAGACCAGGTTCCTCCACTCTCCCAGAGAGTGGAAATTGCCCTTACATCTGTCCTACTTGACAGAATGGCCAGCACTCATATCTAACATGGAAGGAATTGAATCCTCTCACCATGACAGAATGGCTTAGCCCTTACATCTGACCTGCTCGTCAGAATGGTTATGAATATTAGCACTCATATCTAACATGGAAGGAACTAAATCCTCTCACCATGACAGAATGGCTTAGCCCTTACATCTGACCTGCTCGTCAGAATGGTTATGAATCTTAGCACTCATGTCTAACATGGAAGGAACTAAATCCTCTCACCATGACAGAATGGCTCAGCACTTACATATGACCTTCTCGTCAGAATGGCTTTAGATCTCAGCAATCATATCTGACATGGAAGAAACTAAATCCTCTCACCATGACAGAATGGCTCGGCCCTTACATCTAACCTTCTCGTCAGAATGGATTTGGGACTCATCACTTTCCCTTGGAGGAAACCTCGATCTGGAGAACACCAAGATTCTCCCTGAAGTACTCAAACTTCACTCTGGCCAATGGCTTTTTCAACACACCAAATATTTGTTCCTCCGTCGCAACATACTAGAGCTTCACTACTCCTCTTTGCACCATATCCCTGATATAGTGATACTTGATCTCAATGTGCTTCGACTTGTCATGGAACACTGGATTCTTTGACAACTTCACGCAACTCTAGTTGTCACAATGTATACAATTAGAATCCATCTAGAGATCAAATAAATCAGACAATAGCTTCCACATCCATACTGCCTCACAACTAGATGAACAAGCTGCGACATACTCTTCTTCAGCTATACTCAGTGCCACACAGGATTGCTTCCTGCTAAACCATGAGATCACACCTAACCCCATACTAAAGCAACACCTTGAAGTGCTCTTCCTATCGATGGCACTTCCTACCCAATCTGAATCAGCATAACCCTCATGTTTAATCTTTTGATTCGCATCGTATTTGATCCCATAATCAACTGTACCCCTTAGGTACCTCAGAATATGCTTTGCAGCAATCAATTGAACATTTCTCTGATCTAACAAGAACTGGCTTAAGGTGTTCACAACAAAGCAAATGTCTGGTCTCGTGTTCGTCAAGTACATCAATGACCCAATCATCTAACGATACATCGTAGCATCAACCAACTCTGATGAAGCATCACTCAATAGCTTCAGGTTCGATGCCATAGGTGTGACCATAGTGTTGCATTCCATCATCCCAAACCTCTTCAGGATCTCTACTGCATACTTCCCTTTTCCAAGGAAGATTCCATCCTCACTCTGCCACATCTCCATACCTAGAAAATAATGCATCATACCCAAGTCCTTCATCTCGAACTCGACAGCAAGCTTTCTCTTTGTATCAGCAATCAACCCATCCATACCTGTTACAAACAGATCATCTACATATAGTAGAAGCATCACTGGGTTGCCATATTCAACCTTGTAGTAAAGGTTGGAATCTGCTTTACTCTTGGTAAAGCCCAAACTAGATAGAAAGCTACCAATTCTGTCGTACCATGTCCTAGGTGCCTGTTTCAAACTGTACAGGGCTTTCTTCAATATTCATACATGAGACTCCCTGTCATGTGTCTCAAAATCAAGTGGTTGTTCTACATACACTTCCTCTTCCACTATACCATTTAAGAAAGCAGTCTTGACATCCATCTGGTGTATCTTCCATTTCATCACTGCAACCAGAGCAAGTATTGATCTGATGGAAGTGTATCTGGCTACAGGTGCAAATGTTTCTTCATAATCTATTTCATCTTTCTGAGAGAAACCCTAAGCTACAAATCTTGCCTTGTATTTTTCAATGCTATCGTCTGTAGCATGTTTGATCTTGTAGATCCATTTGGAAGCTACAACTGACTTCCTGTCTGGTCTTGGGACAACATCCCAAACATCATTCTTCATGATCGATTGGTATTATTCGATCATAGCATCCTTCCATTCTTTCCATTCTTCTTCTTCTTCATAACTGGAAGGTTCTTTATCAATGAAATCACATAGTAAAGCTACATACCCGAAGCAAGATCTAGTCCTCTTTCTTTCTCTATGATTCTCTTCTGGAGCCCCATATATTTCCACACCTTGGATAAGTTCTCGTACCCAAGCAAGTTTCCTCTTATGAGGATTCTTCTCCAGAGGTGGATCTATAGGTCTTTGTGGTTCTTCAAATTCTCAATCTTCTTCTTGAGTTTCTTCATTCGTGGTTGTATCATGAATTCTGGGTGCTTCTGCTTCTTCAGGTTCTTCAGCGGGTCTCTTTCTATATTTGTTGTAAGCTGTGTCTTCATCAAATGTCTCATCCCTGTTGATGTCAATCTTCTTGTATCCTAGGAAATATATTCTGTAAGCCTTCGAGATTCCAGAGTATCTCACAAATATACCCTTCTTTCCTGAAGGATCTAATTTAGTCCTCTTCTCTTTTGGAATGTGGATGTACACAGGACAACCGAATATTTTGAGATGGCTGACTTCTGGTTTCTTGCCAGAGAAGACTTCTTCAGGAGTCTTGTTCTTGAGTACTCTATGTGGAGTACGGTTCTGTACATACACCGTTGTTCTGGAAGCTTCGGCCCAAATATGCATAGGAAGGTCTTGATCATGAAGCATTGCTTTTGTAGCTTCCAATATAGTTATGTTCTTTCGTTTCGCAATCCCATTCTGTTGTGGATTATAAGGAGTGGAAAACTCCCTCTTAATCCTTGATTCTTTGCATAGCTCTTTGAATTCATTTGACGTGAATTCTCTGTCATTATCTGATCAAAAGGTCTTGATCTTCTTTTCAGTATGGTTCTCGATCAAGGCTTTGAATTCCTTGAACTTACTGAATACTTCGTCTTTGTTCTTCATGAAGTAAACCCATGTCTTCCTAGAAAATTCATCAATAAAATAAACATAATATGCATACCTACTTAGTGAGTTTGATGACATAGGACCGCATACATCGGAGTGGATGATTTCCAATATTCCTTTTGCTTTGCTTTTGCTGCTTGGAAATGTCTTCTTTGTATTCTTTCCTTTCGCACATCCTTTGCAGACCCCATCATGTTTTGCTTGGATTTCTGGAAGACCTTTGACAGCTTTGCTTGCAATAGGTAGTGCTCTGTAATGCACATGTTCAAGCCTTCGATGCCAAAGTTCACTTGGCTCTACTGTTTCATGAACCAAGGCTTGTTCTAGATGGCCCTTCAATTTGTACAATCCTCCTTCTTGTTCTCCAATCACTACCGCATCATCGATAGTCTTTCCTTTTGGCCACATGATGACTTGACCATCTATGAATGCAACCCACATTCCTTTTGCATCTAATGCTGATATGGAGAGAAGGTTCTTCTTGAGTCTTGGCACAAACAATACTTCTTTCATTGTTAGAGACTTTCCAGAGTCTAGCTTATAGGAATATTCCCCACTACCTTTTATTGGATATTGGTAGTCATCTCCTAGATTTACCTTGTGAGGTGATTCATGTTCTGACAGTCTCATAAAGGATTCCTTGAATCCAGTCATATGTTTGGAATCCCCACTGTCTATAATCCAATCATCACTTCCATGAGTAATGTTACGTGTGAGAGCAGAGATCAAAACATATTCATCCTTTCTTGAAGAATCTTCACTTTCATATCTAGATCTCTTCTTGGATGGTTCATCATCCTCTGCAGCATAAGCATGATGTCTTCTTCTGTTGCTCCTCTTCATTAGTTTCTGTTTCTTAGGACAATTCCTTACATAGTGTCCTGCTTCATCATATGTATAACATATGATCCTAGATAAATATTTTCTAGTGTTATCTTTGTGAGAGTGCTTACCTCTGGAGCTATGAGATCTTCTTTTGGTTGACTTGGAATGTGATTTGGAGTGTACCGTGAGAGCTTGATCTTCACTTCCCATATTTTCTTCTCAAGCTGCTATCCGAGCTTCTTCTTGAGAGCACTCTTCCCATAGTCTGTTGAATTTGAATAACTTCTTTCTAGCACAAATTCTTGGATGAAAGAATCCCATGACCTAGGAAGGCCATTCAAGGTAGTCATCACAATTTCTGCATTTTCCACTTCTTCATCAACAGCTTCTAGTTGTTCCTTGATTTGAGAAACTCTTCTGAAGTAAGACTGGATTGTTTCTGCATTCTGAATATTCACATTCTTCAGTTGGTTTCTCAGAGTCATCTTCCGTTTTATGTTCTTCCCTTCAAACAATTTGGTCAAGGCATCAAACATAGCTTTAGGTGTCTTTAGAGAGGACACCTGTGGTATGAGATGGTCCTTGATAGAATCAGCAATGATTCTCTTTTCCATAACCAAATTCTTCTTATGCAAGGCCTTAGCCTCATCTCCCTCTGGAACTAGAACCTCCTCATGGATATAGGAGTCCAACTCATTCTCTTCTAGGACCAGGGAGATCCTATACTTCCAAGCTCGAAATTTATCAGCTCCCTCAAGATTTTCATCAAGCTTGGTATGATGATACATATTAACAAAGAACCTCAAATGAAAATACAAAATATTTTAGATCTTACCAGGGTCAAGATGTCGGATCTGAAACTTGAGCTGAAATCCTGCAGAGCTAGTTTAGGAGCAAAGTAGGGTTTTGATTTTTTGGAGTTCTATCCACCCAAATGTCTTGAAATTGGTCCCTAACTTTCATTTTGGGGAGGAGATCAATCCAGGCCTGGGCTCACTGAAAAATTCCTCTTCTGTGAAAATCCCTAATTTTCGGCAGTCGTGACAGGTCCAAAACTGAAAAACCTCATAATTGGATTCTGCTTTGACAGAAAGATGCGCCCTAAAGAGGAGAGTTATTCCACTTTACTTTTGCTGCAAATCTGTGGAGGAAGATCCGCAAACTAGGAATCCCTAGTTCCCACGACTGCACAGTGTCTTCTTCTCAGGTTAGCTCTGATACCATGTTAGTTTTTCAACATTCAAGCTAGCATTACGTTAGGATCTTTACTGAGAGAACAACAAGTACAGCAATAAAACACAAGAGACAATGAACACAATTTTTTTCATCGGGAAAACCATAAATGGATAAAACCCCACAACTTCCTCAGAGATAGTATCAGCATAAGATGTAAAACCCAAAATAGTAAGATGCACTCCCGACAGCAGTAATCTTCTTCTTGTCTAACCCCAGTGTCTTCTCCTTCCTCAACTATGTGCTACACTTGAGTGTGTGATTGATGTGTGCTAAATAGAGAGTCCAGCTATCTATTTATACTAATCCCGACATGACTAAAACCCTACTAGGGCCGACCTCTACTTGGAGAGTCTAATAACCTTAGTGCCCCGAAACTACAGGGACTTTAACCCTTAGATAATCGGAGGGTTACCCACTATGACTTGACATGACTTGTTTACATTATTGAGTCTCCCGATCGAGACATCGAGGCATTAAAACATGACTCAATTACATTATAGATACATCCCAGAATAAACATCGGGTTACAATACATAAGATACATAGATGAATACATTTCGAAGTTACAAATACATCAACAGATATGGGATTTGACGTAATGGATACCATTTCTTCCTAAGGAAGTAGGAATGATCCAGATGGAGATCGGTGGCCACCCACCTATTCCACAAGCTCAAAATAGTTGTCCATTGTGGCAATTTCCTAGTTATTTTCTCGGGTTTTTCAAGTCCCAAACTTTCAAGGTCGTTTTGAGGCCCTAAATGACGTGTTTGGTGATTTAGAGGGCCAAATGGTTATAAATACATGCATTTTTCCCCAGTATACAGATGTAAATATCAGATAGGCCTTTCCAACGGGCTATCGAGCGCCCAAATCGGAGATCGTATGAAAAAGTTATGACCCCAGGAAGTTGATTGTTCAACTAACCACCTTGGGGCCACAAACTTTATGACGGTTCATATTCTAGGGTTATGTTTTGGACTTTTGTAGTTATCTCCCTTGTGATTATTATAAATAGGCCATTCTATCTTTTTTATGTATAGTTTGTTATATTTCCTCTATTTAATAGAATATGTAGTTACTGTATCTTTGTTTTCATTGCAAAATGTTTTTGTTTATGATTAAGTATTTGTTCTTTCATTTCATTCACACATAAATCCATATCATGGAGGGTATTATAATTCATGAAAGATCATGTATCCATTGTAAAATTTATGGGTTTTTGGCCCTCTGAGAATATTTTAACATGGTGGATCAATTTGAGATAGAAATTGTCACGGACCCAATGACCTCATAATGCGAAGTGTGCTATTATACATTCATAATTTTACCCATAAACACCTTTGTTATCCTACTTCATTTTTCTATTGGTTAAATTATTTTTTACAATTGATTTATGAATGCATTTGAACACCACGACTAATATAAACATGTATGAAAATAATGTAGGCATATTTGTCATCAATGCAACCCCCCAAATGACACTAATTCCATACAATTAAATAAAACATTCAACAATAATTGTGTTAAGAATATTTCAATGATATACACAACACATTTCATACACATAAGAATACTTATTTGAAAAGGAAAACTGACTATATGTAGACCAAGGATGTTCCACCCAATTGCAAGCTCTATCAAGCCATATCTTACTTTGACAAGACACCCCTGAGCTCAAACTATCAATCCACAAGAAGGTGTTGGTGTCTCTGGCTACAACTATTCTTCGACTAAGGAATGATGCTCCCTTCTCTGAGTCAACAGCACCTCGAGTTCCCTTCTCCAATTTAATAGTACCCTGAGTTTGTTACCCCAATTCCTTTTCAGGGGTCCAAAGAGTTCTGTTTTTATCATATGGTTCTCTGTGTGTAGCAAGGTGTTGGTGGTACGATGATGGTAGTGTGGGTGAAAATAGTTCTAATGCATATCGTTAGGGTTGGGTAGAAAAATTATTATCTTTGACATAAGGAATGAATGAAGAATTAGCTAGTTCTCCATATTTATATGCATGGTGGAGACTATCCAAGTGGCACCAAGGGTGATAAGAACTAACCACTTGGGATCCATGCAGTTGAGCACTTTTCCCATTTTTCTAAGGAGAGTAGGACAAGTGGCATACTTGGGGTCGGATATCTTTCCCTCTCCAGTCACAATCCAAGGATGATCACTCTTCCCTTTGTGGAAGGATAGTCCCCCATCTCTTCTCATTGTCCTTTATTATGCAACAGTCATGGATTTTTATGTTAAAGAGTGGAAATTTACAAATTTACATAGCTTGGTCACTATAGACCATACATATTCATCTTGTATACCTTTCATCAATATTTACATTTTTATACATTCTGGGGTAAAAAACATGGTGTTAAATTCCCCTCCCCCTTAATTTATGCATTGTCCTTGGTGCATGTCACACTATTTATATATACAAATTTTCAAAATAGCTTTGGGTATGCTTTCAGCATAGTGTCCTCCAGCTTCCACCTTGCTTCTCTGGGGCTATAATGCATCCACTGGAATTTTACCTGCTCAATGGCCATGTTCTATAGAAACATGAATTTCTTCTCTGGGATACACACAGGTAGCACCGATATATCTCCTTCGGGTACCACCTGAATCAAGGCCCAATCAATAATGTGGTTAGTATCATATACATACTATTAGAGTAAATTTCAACTTTAAATGGACCTTCCAACCTTAATTCAAATTCCATGTCATCATGTATTAGCTAATCAAAATGCTTTAAAATTTAAAAAAATGAGCACCTCTTAAACAAATTTTTTATTATTTAATTTTTGGATAAATGGATTTATTTAATAATATAATCTGTCTTGCTAAATTATCTTGGATATTGAAAACTAAATTAATATGCTATCTAATTTTAGGTAAAGACTAGTCTATTTTGGACATTTCCACCAATTTTTAATGGGAACCCATTTATTTTTATTTTTTTCCAAAAATGAATTTTGAAGTGTCCAAATAATATTTTTGAATGCATAAATGGATTCAACATCCTCAAATACCTGAAGGGAACCAAGATTTTACAAGTTTAACAACTATCGTATATGTTTTTTCAAGAATTTATCTAAAATGTCTACCTTATTATGTAAGAAACGAGACAAACAAAAAAACCCAGAAAATGTTACAAACATCTAACATTTATACTACTGCTTTTTGGTAATACTTGACCCATATATAATATATAATAGTAATAATAATTAATAGTATAACTAATATACAATAATATTATCCGCTCCAATAACTTTCACTAATATCATATTTAATATATAATATATAATAGTAACTAATATCATAACTAATATATTCATCCATTTTCCCACTTTTTAGGTAATAGGTGACCAATATATAATATAAATAACAATTGTAATTAATATTATAACTAATATATAATAATATTATATTATAAGTAATATTTTATAATAATGGTAAAAGTTGGGTCCAATAATTTTTAACTAATATTAATATATAACTAATGTATAGTAATATATAATAGTAATCAATATTAAAATTGAGTAGTCTACTTGTTAGACCTTTTGGACTTTTTGGTAATTTTTAATTTAAATTTGGTGAATTTTTTTCTTTTTCCAAAATTTCAAATTTTAAGTGTTCAAGTCATGTTTATGAATGCATAAACTAATTTAACATCCTCAAATACCCCCAAAACACCCAAATTGTGCAAGTGTAACAACTATCATATGCTTTTTTTAATAATCAATCTAAAGTTTCTACATTTGTAAAAAACAAACAAAATACAAGGGCTCAGAAAAAGTTGAAAACTTATAACATTTAGAGTAGTACTAAAACTAATATATTATAATAATACTATACACCATGAATCCACTAACTCTTAAGATGCAAATGTGTATTTAATTTTCTTTCCTTATTTTTGGTGAAAACACTACATGGAACTTCATCCTCATAAATTGATTTTAATATAAAATATATATCTAAGGTAGCTTTCGTAAAAGTTAAATAACCTTGGAATAAAAGTGAAATGGTATAAAAACGTGCCTACACTTTTTTTTTATCATTTTCCCTAGGAGACCCATTTTTCTTCAAAATTTCATCTTTCAATAATGATACATGAAACACATTATGCACGTTTATGCATGGAGGAAATGAAAACTCATATGCAATAGGCCCTACCCTAGTCAATATTTCAAATGGCTCACAATATATGGGTTCTAACTTATGACATATCCTAAGATTGAGGGAGCTTTTTTCTTTGGCCCAACTTTTAAATAGACCTGATCACCAACTCTGAATTCTCTTGTTATTTTGTCTCTATCTGCATAACTTTCCTTCTTGTCCTATGTTGTTTTTAAATTATTCTTGATCTTAACCATCTGTTCTTCCATCTCCTTAATTAATTCTATCCCAATAAGTACTCTATCTACTGGATTATCCCAGTTGATTGGAGTATTACATTTTTTCATACAATGCTTCAAATGAGATCATCTTTAAAGATGCATCCTAACCATTATCTAGGCAAACTCTACCAAATGCAGGCAATCTTCCCATTTCGATGGTTGATCCATTACATACATTCTGAACATATCTTCATTGATTTACTCTTTTAGTCTGCTCATTTTTCTATGGGTGATATGATATACTCATATTTAGATTTGTTTTTAATCCTTTGAATAATCCCTTCCAAAATTTTGAAGTAAATTTTAGATCCCTATCTGAAGCAATTGCTTTGGGAATTCCATGTAATCTTGCTATCTCTTTCGTATTATTTTTTCTATGTCGGTTGCCTTATGGGTTGATTTGATTGGAATCAAGTATGCTTCCTTTCTCAACTTATCCACCAATACCATAATAGAATCATGTTGTTTGAATGTCCTTGGTAATTTGGTGATGAAATCTATTGTCACCACATCCCATTTCCATTCTAAAATTGGCAATGGATGAAGTGATCATGCTAGATGTTCATGCTCAACCTTTGCTTTCTGACATTCTATACATATAGATATGTACTCGACAATGTCTTCTTCATACTTGGACCAAAGTACTAGCTTCTTACTGTTGTGATAGTGTTTTAATATCCAATATGTCATGCATATGGAAACTTATGTATTTCATCCATTAGCAGATTCTTTAATTCTGCATAATTAGGAACGTAAGTTTTGTTATTATTCATAAGAATTCCATCTATCTCCAACTTGTATCCTTTAAATTTATGTTGTATATTTTTTCGTTGTAATCCTTCTTTCACCTAAATATAATGTTTTTTTTGTATAAAGTTGCACATTCTTTTAAGCTGAAAAAACAAAAGTTACAGGTGTGGCAAAAACTAGAGGAGGCTGCAGGTGGTGCAACCACCACCCAAACCATTCAAAAATACAGAGTCATCTGGTGAGCCTATTATAGAAAGAGACCAAAGGATTAGGAAGCCAAAAACATCTGACATTACATGCATTTAAATTGTTTGTTCTTCCATCCAACAAAAAAACTAACTGCAGCTGAAATATCCACATATAACAAAAATACATGGAAATATAGTCCTAACCGGGGGGATCACGACGCCGCCGAGGACATGATCGTAAATCAGGGGGGAGGTGTCTCTTCCAGAATGGGGCATGCCCACCCCCCTCCTCAAAGTTGCTGATAGTGTTGGTGGTGGTAGCCATCGTAAGCGGAGGGGGCGTCTAGCTGCTCGACCCCTCACCTTCCCGCACCCGTTTGAATAATGGTTCGATGGTGGACAAGATGGGAAAGGGCACACTAGTAGCCACACTCCAAACCAGATCTGAATGAATGTCAACCGACCTTCCTCCTGTATCACTACCTCATCCTACCTCCATGTTTTCGACTTGTCTTTAACTATTGTCAAAACACTTCCAAGCAAAGGTGGCATCCAGGATGCTAAGATGGTTGTCCATCTTGATCATTTTGGCCTTAACCGAGAGGATAGTGTCGTGATACAAACTGTAACTCCCCAGCATATCCTCCATGAGGATTCCCATCATATTCTTAACCAGCCAATAATGGTTGATTTTTCCTCCACCCCTCCCAGTGGCCAGGAGTTGGTTCACTAAGCGCCCTTACCATTCATCGATTAAAACTCGAATAGGCATAGAGATATTTGCCTCGTATACTTCCTCCACCACAAAACTGATCCCACACTGTGATTTTCCTCTATTGTGGATACCCCTTCTGGGGGTTCCCCTTTACTTGGACATCCTGAGAAACTGAGTGCTTGAATGCCAAAAATGGAGGTGGTGGAGCTGAATAACCCAAGGCAGCTGGAGAGGATGTAGAACCAAACATCCTTTTAGGGCACAGGAGGAAATCATCGTCCTTGAGAACACACCAGACCATGGGAAAACCTCAACCCACAAGAAAATTCCATACCATAAGAAAACACCGGAAAACACCAGACCAGACCATAAGACAACACCAAACAACTGAAATTAACCCAATGTGGAGCGTCAATTGATAATGTTGTGTTCTTCCATATCTCTCGCTTTAACTTCGCCCCTTGGTACCTGCAAGAGCTTCACACGCTTCATATAAAATTCCATAAGAACCAAAGTAAATGCAACAAAACATGCTCGATATTTGGCCAGCCTAAGACTAGACATTCTTACCCACCCGCATAGTGAGGTTGAGGGTGATGAGGGGATAATAAATACCTCGATATGCATGGCGCCACGCATCTGGCTCTCGGACCGAGGCTCCATGTGTTGTCGGTGGGGCTCACTGGCACCCGCATCTGGGGTGCAGAGATCTTCACTAGCAATCTGTCTGCATTTGTGAGCCAAGGTGTCATCAAAAGAGTTGTTTAATGACCCTTCCACCAAAGGTTGGCTACAAATGACTCTAGTGTTGGCAAGGAAATCTACAAGAGAGTTCACTTTCCTGCGTACATGATTAAAGGTAATTTCCTTAGTGTGTTTGATGTAACCGGCCAACTGCCCTGGTCCATGCTTGTGTCTCCATCTAGAGGAAAGTTTGGATTTTTGCATGCCATTATGTATTTTTTAGGCCATAGTTAGTATAATTTGTGAGTCCTCTTCCACAATCAAAGGAAGGATATTTAGTTTTCCAGCGATGAGAATACCTTCCACCATACCTTCAAGACCAACAGCATTATTTGTGTCAATGCCTAGGCTACCAAATAATATCCTAATCATCTCTCCTTTGTGATCTCTGATGACTCCACCGAAACTAGATTTTACAGGATTACCTTTGGAAGCACCATCAAAATTGAGCTAGAGAACCCCTTCCGGAGGTGGATCCCAATGATCTGGACTCCCCACTTTCATTATGGTGCTGAGGGAGTCAGAGGGGGTGGATTGGTGTTTGAAGTTCCAAGTATCCAAGATGAGTTTTTCATTTTGGGATGTTGGAAAGTCAAAGTCTTTCCATCCTCTGAAGAGAATGGTTTCTTAAAGATTCATCTTTATAGTTCCCATACTTCTTTAATAGAGATCTTGGCATAGTTGAAGACCCAATTGTTGTGCTCCTCCAAGCCACACCAAAAACCTCAATGTTAAAATTCCAGAGGCTATTGAGGATCTTGCGTTGGAATGAATTTTCAGTCCACTCTTGTAGAGTGTCACTGATGTTTCCCTTGGCTCGGTTTCATTCTTCTGAAAAATT
Source organism: Pseudotsuga menziesii (assembly GCA_001517045.1). Taxonomy (NCBI): domain Eukaryota; kingdom Viridiplantae; phylum Streptophyta; class Pinopsida; order Pinales; family Pinaceae; genus Pseudotsuga; species Pseudotsuga menziesii. The sequence continues at coordinate 1,284,400 of LPNX010523958.1, forward strand.
CGACTACGTAGTCCTAGATGGCATTAGTGAAAGGGAAGGAATCCAAGAGGTGATCAATTGTTTGTTGTTGGCAATTGCATAGGGTTCATTTGGAAGGGCCTTAGAACCCCTTCTTCAACAAATTATCCCACGTTAGGATGTGTCGATGGGAGATAAGCCAAAGGAAATGGGATACTTTTGGCAACAGGAGGGGGGTCCAAATACATTTCCAGGTTGGGAAAGGTTGGACAACCTGCTCTTAAGAGAGAATGGATTAGGCTTCCTTGACCGAGAAGGTGCCAAGTAGAAGGTGACCCCATCTGATGACATCTGGCCTGTGTTTGATTTTTAGTTTTTTGGTGATGATCCCCTGCCAAATAGTGTCCAAGAGATCCTTATTTGGGGTGCTAGGACAACCAGAGGGATCTATCCACTGGCAAAAAGTGTTAACATCTATTGAGTCCCAGATATCCTTAATCGTGGTGCCTTCATTAGAGTTGATGAAGGTCTGAATTTCTTGACTCGGGAAGAGACTTTTCAATATGGGAATCTGCTGCCAGGAATCACACCAAAAGAGGGTGTGACTTCCTTCCTTGATTTCCCAAAAATTATGTTGTTGAATGAGAGCTTTGTGATTATTGGTTGCTCTCTAGATGGAGGATCCTGGAATGTCTTCATCAAATCTGATCATTTGGATTGGGTTCAACTCCTCTCCATAATTTCTATTCCGGAGCTTCGCCCAGGGGGAGTCATTTTTGGAGATCGAATTCCACCATTTTTTTATGAGAGGGCTTGATTGTTTAATTCCATATCTTTGATACCTAGACCTCCTGCTTTCTTCGGAAGACAAACCTTATACTACATGATAAGAGGCCATCTATTTTGGTTGTTTTTTCACCCCCATAGGAAGGATCTTTGAAGCTTTTTGATAGATTTCAAGACCCATTTGGGTTCGGCCAGGACAGAGAAAAGGTATAAGGGCATGGATTGGAGAACAGATTTTAAAAGGACAGATGAACTAGGGAGGTTAAGGGAGCAAAAATTCCAGGAGGTGATGTAGTTTTTGAAATTGTCCAAAAGTTCTTTCCACCAGGAGTGTTTGATTGTAGATTCATATAGAGGGGCTCCAAGGTATTTGGAGGGGAGAGAGGAGATCAAGAACCTGATAATTTTGACAATGTTCCTTTGTGTGTAAAATATCGTGCTAAAGAATAATATTCATGAATTTTCAAGATTGAGGGAGGTCCCTGAAGCTTTTTCAAAGGTGTAAAGGATGGAATGAAGAACGTGATCTTCTTGGACTGAAGGGTTCTCGAGGAGGATATTGTCATCCACAAACTATTGGTAGGCTTGGGGAGAAGCTCCATGGAGGGAGAGACCTCATAGATATTGAGTGGAGACCGTTGCTTGGATCATGCACCCTAGAAATTTTGCCTTAAGGATGAAGAAAAAGGGTGAAAGGGGATCCCCCCTATCGTAGGTCGCGAGAGGGGGAGAAAGTTGAGGAGGGTGAGCCATTAACGAGGAAAGAGAAGAAGGCCGAGGAGATCAGGGAGAGAACCCATTTGACCCAATCCTGACATAACCCAAAGGCTAGGAGCATTTTCTCTATTAAATTCCAACTCATTTTGTCAAAACCCTTGGATAGATCCAGTTTCAAGATCATACCAAGATATTTGGTGGTTTTGAGGGAGTGAATAATTTCATGGGCCAAAATAATCCTATCAAGTATTTTTCGTCCTTCAACATAGCCAGATTGTTCGGGGAGATGAGTAGGGGGGGAGTGGTTTCAGTCGATTCACAATAACATTAGAAATAATCTTGTAAATGGCATTGCAAAGAGATATTGGTTGAAACTTATTGGGATGGGAGGCATCCATTTCTTTGGGGATCAGAGTGAGATGGGTGGCATTGAGATCGAGCAAAACCCATTGCTTTTGTCATGATTCCTCCACCAATTCCATAACTTCCCATTCCATAAAATCCAAGCAGTGATGAAAGAAGTTGATGTTGAGTCTGTTTGGTCCGGGGGCCTTTCATTCAGCCATCTTATTCACTTCTTCCTCAACCTCCTGCATGTTGATGGGTTGCATTAGGGAGGCATTATGCTCTTTGTTGACAAGAGAGGGGATATGTTGAGTTACCTGGGTGATGGACGCTTGGTGAGAGGGATTGGGTTCAATGAGGAGATCATTGAAGTATTTGGTTAACTCTTATGCCATATCCCCATACTCCTCCAAAACCGCCCCATATTTTGAGTGAAGTTTTCTTATTTTATTCTTCATTCTATGTTGTATGGTGGAGCAGTGGAAGAAGGCCATATTCTTATCACCCTCCTTTAACCATATCACTCTGGACTTTTGTTTCCATAAGAACTCCTCATGTTCGCATCTTTTGTTCGATTAAGTCAAGATGTTTTTTTCCCTGTTTTTTATTTCTTCATTGTATCCCCACTCCATGATGCAGTGTTGCAGATTCTCTAGATGTTCCTGAATCACCTTTTTATCTTCGAAGATGTTTCCAAAAGTAGTGTGATTCCACTGTCGGAGAAGGCTCCTTAATTGCTTTAGCTTTTTATGCATGATTTCCATTTTTTATTTTCCCTCCACTTTCATATTCGTCCATTAGTGTCCAAGAAAGTGGGGTGAGTGAGCCAAAAAAACTCAAACCTGAAGGGCCTATAGAGGGGGGTTCCATGACTGTGCCGGGAAAGGGAAATAGGCCAGTGATTTGACCCGGTCATGGGAAAGACAGAAGCATAAAGGATCCCTCCCAAGGTGAGGATACTTTCAGAGACTAGAAAACGGTCAAGACGTTTCACTATCTGGTGAGCTCCCCCTCTTTTATTGTTCCAGGTGAAGAAGATAGAGGAATTTTGGATGTCCACAAGGGACCAAGAGGCTATGGTGTATTTGGAGGCCAGATCCTCATTGGTAAGAGTTTAAGTCCTTTTTTCATCTAAAGTAGTTATCAAGTTGAAATCTCCTCCTATGAGGATAGGGGAGTCAAGATGGAGGTTGGAGAATCACTCAATGAAGCTGAGAAGTTGAAGCTTGAGACTGACGGATTGAGGCTCATACACATCCAGGAGGTGACCTTTGATGTTGGTTCCAATCAAATGGAAAAACAACGTATTTATATCCCCCCACTTTGGGTGTCACGACCGAGCCCAAATGTCATTCTTATGAGCATCCCACAATCATTGAAGAAGGCTAGATGCATCGCAGGTAGTTTACCTAATCTTTACTGATCCTCATAGGTGATTTGATGGTTAGTTTAATGGCTTGTTCTGGAAAGCTGGGCTCAAGTGAGAGATACATCAAATATATTGATGTTCCCAAGCAATGGTGTTCAGTCTCGGTTATTGCACTCATGGCGTCCTCTCTTTGGAGACATTTGCATACGAACTCAAAGCAAGAGATTTGGCTCTCGTTTGATTTGCACAAACATGTGGGCTTATATATTTTCTTCTTGAAGTTATTCCTCCTTTTGCCAACCCTGCCATGATCCAGTCATACTCCCTTCTCATAGCTCGCTCTTCTCAAGAATAACTCTCATGAAGACCACTGAGAGAAGTACCAAAGATGGTCCTTAGAAGCACCCACACATGCCTAGAGTAATTTGTGCTAAGGAAAAATACAAAGCTAGCTTTGAGGAGATCATGGCTTGGTCAGTTTAATGCCATCTCCATGAAATGGAAACAAGGATCCAAGAGCATTGTCGCAAGCCCCATACGACCCAATTAATTGCAAAGATGGGTTCCATGGTGGATGATGCTTGTGCATCTTGTACTAGAGAGACCTGCTACACATGGACGTTAGGTTTGTTCTAGAAAATGAAATCCCTTTTTGGCCAGGCTATTTCTAAATTTGAAGAAGGGAGATTCAAGTCGAGCGTACAAGGACTCAGTTGGCATGCCTGCATGGACAAGATAGAAGGTTGGATGAAGCACTTCACTTGTGCTTTGGTGCATTCAGATAACCAAACCAAGTGTATACTCAATTTGTTGGCCTATTACCATGTCTCTACTTCTTCTGAAGGGGTTTGTAATCCAGGAAATCGAGCTGTAGGGAATTTGCCTAGTTTCTAGCTCCCCAAGATGGAACGCGGTGGTGAGCCCTCCTACTCTCCAGACCTTAGGAAAGGTGAACATTTGGTCCCTCCTCTTCTTATTCTATATGACGATGATTAATTACAGTCTAGTTTTTTTTAGAAAGTTTTTGATGCCCAGTATTTTGTCAATGACGGCCATAACCCCCAACTTATGGGGGCAACTCATAATAGTTTTATTTCTCACTTATGGAAGTAGGTATGGTTTTGTCTTTAGAAACAAAGGTAAGACTCTTGTGTGCAAATGAAATTTGGACTCATCTCTTGGTTTGATGGCGTTCTCTTGTTTGTAAAGTTTTTTTAATTTTTAATAGTTTACAAATTTATAAAAAACAATGTATTTATATTATATGTTGTAGTTTTAAGAGAGTTAGTTTTTTCTTTGCTATTTAAAATGATGATAAAAAATTTAATTGTTTTCCTTAAAATACAATTATAATCATTTTGAATTTGATAAAATTGTACATATAAAATAATATAATAGTATTGCATAATTGAAAATAACATTATTTAAAGTGTTGAATCTATTTTATATTAATATAACAGTATTACATAATTTAGAATAACATTATTTAAAGTGTTGAATCTGTTTTACATTAAAATAATAGTATTACATAATTTAGTTGCAATAAGATTATTTAAGGTGTTGAATCTATTTTACATTAAAAATAAGCATTTTATTAAATATTAAAAAAAATATTTCATAAATCCACATTTAATTTTTACAAAGATTACCTTGCTCCCTTGTAAACTTTAGAATCCCAGCCACCATAATTCGGATGAGCCGGGAGCAGAGATCAATTAAGAATTACCGACCTTCTAAATTCCCGCCACCCCAATCATGACAAGCGTTTTAATTATCAGGCCCCCATGATGATTCAATCTCCCCTCACTCGTTCATGATCCTCCTTCCAATTTCCTTTGTAATCTGACCTGCACTGCACCCTTGAAAAGAAATACAAATTCCCACCTTAGATTCCATTACAGGATCAGCTGTGTTACAATAGTTTCAATCGAGAAAAGATGGATATAATTTTTCCCTCAATAAATCTCACGGAGGCTCTCTCTTAAGATTGAGATTTGCCCATATTTAAACATCACATCTTCATCCAGCTTTTTCACTTTCTTTTTAGTTTTTCTACTTGTTTTACACATCTCTGCCAATCATCCTCTAAACAATTAACTCTTTCATCCTTTGCTTTCAGCTCCAATTCCAAACCTGCAACCTTCTGGATTGCACTGCCAAGCAGATTCTGCAGTCTTTTCAGTTCGGCCTTGGAATGCTCCCGGCTCCTTTTCAATGCCACAACTTCTCCCTCTAAGTGTTTCACTTGAAGCTCTCTTGAACACAATTTTTCTTCCAGAAGTGTGGACATCAAATTTTGGACTTTAAGCTCTTCCTGCACCTCACTCAATTGCTGCTCATTGGCTGAGTATGAAGGCCAATGCTCTTCATTCTCTGACAAACAAGTTGAACCAATATTTTCTTGAAATTCATTGCAAGTCATAGAGGCAGTACTCACACTTAACAGTTCTTCTTCTTGGAATTCTGTGATCATGCCATAATTCCACTCCTTTTCCTGTTGTGTATCTTGTAGCCCAACTTGTCCTAATCCACTAATAATATTTTCCTGATCATTGCACATTCTTTGCAATCTTATAACTGAATCTTGTAGAGCATAATTTTCCACTTCTTTTTCATCACAACATCTCTGCATTGACTGTAAATTATCCTTTGCTTGCTTTGTTCGTTGGCGTGACTCTGTTAAGGATTGTCTCAGCTTTTCAATTTCATTCTCAGCTTGCATTAATCCTGTCTGAAGCTCAGTGGACTCTCCAGCCTGTTTTTTTAATGGGCCAAATTCCTTGTTATTCAAATGTGAAACTTGTTTTTGCAAACCAGCATTTTTCTCTATCATATCTTGCACTCGATCTTTCAATCGCTTTTCTTCCATCTTGATCTTCTCTACCTTATTCTCCCACTCTTTTGTCTGTCTATCAAACTTTTTCTCCAAACTTGACTGCAATGCATGCTTCTCTTTCTCTACCAACTCAGGATTACTGCTTGATGAATTTGGTGCCATGGAAACATTTTTTCTCCAAAAAGATCGAAATATCTTCCACATCGTTCTAGATTATCTCTGAACGCAAAATATATGCTATCAGAACACCAGCAGCTGTACTGAAACTTCCAGCGGCAGAGATTAATGTCACAGTTAACTTCAAAATTTTAACTGCGGTAAGGCCACCAATCGTGCTTTGAAGTATATATTTATTCCAAGAATTAAAGAAGTATACATTAATACGAATCGGGGATTTATGAAAATTCAAAAGAGTATACAGTTTACCGTTGGGTCGGCTGGCTTTCATGCCTTCCTACGAAATATTCTCTAATTATGCTTTTATAGCTTTTTCAGTAATAGTTCAGTGTAGGTGATATGCAAGCGTGAGATTCTGCATGAACTTGTAATCACAAAGGGTAAATTTTAAGAAAACACAACACACATAAGTTGTGAACAGTTTCAATTAACCTTTGAAGCTGGGTTGCTGGGTTGCTGAAGCGTGACATTTATAAGGTTGATGGGGCTAAGATTTTTAATTTCAATCTTAGTTAAACATCTGTAATACGTTTATGGTCATTAATGTTTTTTTAATTATTAGCACAGCCACAATTAAAGTGTTGGGTGAATGTTAATAGGCACTAATAACTACTTAGTTTGTGAAGATAGGTGGCTGTTAAATAAAAACTAAAATATATAATTTTATATCCATTATTCATACAACAGCTATTTTCACAAAACTAAGTGGTTGGTTGTGCCTATCCGTGTCCCCATTCATCTACAACTTTACTTGTGGCTGTGCTAGTTAGTTTAATGTTTAGTCTTATGAATAAAGTTTTATAAATAATAGATATTTAGTGGACACTTTACTTGTGGTTGTGCGAGTTAGTTTAATGTTTAGTCTTTGTTTTAACAATCAACCATCTCCACAAAACTAAGTAGCTAATTGTGCCTATCGGCATTCACTGGCCACTCTACTTGCGGTTGTACTAGTTTAGAATCTGATTTATTTATTTTTTAAACACATGATTTTCATCAACTAGACCCACTCAATTTATATACTTTATACAAATACAACCAGCTATCTTCACAAAACTAAGTGGTTGCTTGTGCCTATAGGCATTCACCGGTCACTTTACTTGTGGCCGATATTTAGTGGTCACTTTACTTGTAGTTGTGCTAGTTAATTTAATATCTAATCTTTGTTTGACAACCAACCATCTCCACAAAACTAAGTGGCTAGTTGTGCCTATTGTAGTTCAAACCACTTAACTTGTGGCTATACTAATTTAGAATCTAATTTTTTTAAAGAAAACACATGCTTTTCATCAACTAAACCCACTCAATTTATATATTTTATACAAAAATTATCAAATTTAAATTCAAAGTAATTTTTTTAGTATATATTTTTTTTATTTAAACTAGCACACCCACATAGTTTGTGGTTGGATCAAGTCTATAGGGGTCTGTCTATATGGATCAAATAATTGAGAGATAGTTATTATTTGCCATGAAGTGTTGGTTATCCATAGAATCAATCTAGAGAGCACACTTGTCTCATCCTCATCAGTAGATGAAAAAACATAAGTAGTAGTCCACCCCAAATCTCAAATAAAAACATCTATGAATGTAGTTAAAATCTTTTTTTTTTTAAAGAAAACACATGTTTTTCATCAACTAAACCCACTCAATTTATATACTTTATACAAACAATTATCAAATTTAAAGTTAAAATAATATTTTTTATTATATATATTTTTAATTTAAAATATATAGAAAAACTTATATCCACCCCCTTATAACTTTCTGTAAAATCATAAAATTATATCCACACGTGTAAAATCGTAAATTATATCCACAAATTTAGGTAAAATGGTGATATGATCTTTTTAAATAAAAGCCATTTTTTGTAAAAGGTTTTATGCATAAATATAAAAAAAATTAGCTTAAATATATATATATATANAAACATAAATTAAAACTAGCAGAAATGACTTCATAAAAAATAACTTCGTCTTATCTATTTGTCAACTCTTTCAGTTATTTTCTATGAACATCTTCCATAAACTGTTGGTTATCCATTCATCAGCTATAAGTTATCCATGCATTGCTACCACTTATGCATTCATCAACTAGCTACCATTTATTTTTTATATTCCTTTTTTTATAATTGTTTATTTCAAATTTTGAAAGACTACCATACAATCAATCTTGAATGTACACTTGTATAATCCTCGTGTGTAGATGAAAAGCATAGGCCTTAGTCCACCCCAAATCTCAAATAAAACTAGCACACCCACATAGTTTGTGGTTGGATCACGTCGATTAGGGATCAAATGGTTGAGAGATAGTTATGGAATGGAAAGTATGTTCTTATTCCTCGTATTCTTCTAGTTAAACAGTTCAATTGTGAGTTATCCATGCCTAGCTACATGTTATCGTGGACATTCTTCTTGTTATCAATTTATCAAGTATGAGTTATTTTTTATATTCTTTTTCTTTTTTATCTCACATTCTTCTAATTATCTGCCATGAATTGTTGGTTATCTATTCATCAACTATGAGTTATCCTTGCATTGCTACCAGTTATCCATTCATCAATTAGCAACCATCTATTTTTTATAATTGTTTATTTTGAATTTTGAACGACTGCGATAGAATCAATCTCGACAGTACACTTGTCTCATCATCATTCGTAGATGAAATAGCATAGGTAGTCCATGCCAAATCTCAAATAAAAACATATATCGACGTAATAACCCGAACCTACCATTAACTTTCAATGTTGTTACCTTCAGATATATCGTAATGCATATTAACTTTCAATGTTGCTACCTCCAGGTAGACTGTAAGATTGTAATGCGTACAACAAAAGAGGATATGCAACAGAATCAAATGGTTGATCCAAGGGTGGATAGGAACTTGACTTAATAGTTTCCTAGAAAACATTGGACTTCATAACATATAGAGCTTGTATCCATTCTATATTCCAATTTCTCAACGAGGTTTGATGTCTTCGGAACCATGGATAATTTTAGGGGCTATATATAGCCCATGGCTATATTATGGGGGTTACAAAAATTTAGTGGGCTATTTTCTTATATGGAAAGGATTTTTTAGCTAAAATATATTCGCCCAATATTTATTAGAAAAACAATGAATCCAAAATGAATAGCCTCCGATATATTAATGAGGAAAATAAATAAATAAAAACTATTCTCGCCATAGAAAAACTACCCTCCAATCTATCTTTTGCCCCCAATTTCTAGAGAAATTCTAGTGAAAGCTTTCATTTGCCCCCAATTTTCAATAATGGAGGCTCCCCAGGGTTTTTTTTTCCCTCTATTTTCCTTGAAATTTAGGAATATGGTTGGATTCGCCTATATTTTAGTCAATTCCATGTGATATCTTCTTTGAGTCCTTGATTTGTAGTATTGGAGGGAAAATTAGAGGCTATTTTGTTCTACATAAAGGTTACAATGATTCATGGTTCACCCACATCGCATTGCTCTTGCAGGGTGAAGGTTCTAGTTAATACGATTCCACTTTCCATTCTTAGTTTTCTTGACATTTTAATCTTCGCATAACATCTCCATTGCCAAAATATTAGGTCTTAAAGAGTCATGTTGCACATGCAGTTTATCGCAGAATGAAAATTTGCATCATGCTTTTTATCCAATAAAACGTGGTATGCTTTTTATAATTCCCTTTTATGTTTTTATCCACAAATATAATATATTATTTTATTTTAAACTTACCTTTTATCATGCTTTTTAACATGGATGTTTTTTAGTCTGGTTGAATTCTATGAAACTTTTGATTCTTAGGGATCATTAGGTGTTATTAGGGTTTTATTTTATCCTAGAAGTATTGGTTCCATGAAATTTTTATAGAGCTCAAAATATATGATTTATTATTTATTCTAATGTTTAGACTATTGATTGACATTTATATGTTGTTACCAGTTGTTACTCCTGGTGGAGATATGCCACATGGTTTTTATATATTCAAACTGAATTTGACCCAGTTGTTTAAAATGTGTTTTTATTATGATCTTGCCCTACAATTATTACTAAATCTAAGGTGTTAATTGTTGAAATATTGTAACTTCGAAGAATATTCTATATGTATTTCTTTGTGGTCCCCGATGGTCCTACCGGGAGAACCACTTGTATTACTTTGTAACCCGATGCTCCTAATCGCAAGAACTAATAAGAGTCATGAGGTAGTACCCTCTAATTGTAAAGGTGGGTCATTAGCACCCCAGTGTGGTTACTTGAGCCTACACGTGTAACTTGAGCCTACATGATTAACTCGAGCCTACATGACAGATGAGTTAACTTAAGTGAACAGATGAATATAAATAGAGGTGTAGTGCTCCTCATTTGGAGCACACACACTCACTTGAGTAGCGCACTTGTGGAGGAGAGAAGTAGCTCGAGAAGGAGGAGGATCAGGTTTTTGATCTCCTTGTTGGTTTTACCTTTTTACCTTTTTGGGGCATCTATATTGAGGAAGCTTTTGCTGGGTTTTTCCCTTTAGGGTTTTCCCAGGATAAATCTGTGTTGTTCTTGTGATGTTGTTTCTTATAGTGATCCTGTTTATATGATTTTGTTATGAAAATGAAATGAAATACTGATGTCTTAGCAAAGCATATGAAAATTTAACATGGTATCAGAGCTAACCTGAACATGACAGCTTTCACAACGAAAAATAGCCCTCTCTCTCTTCCTGAAAGAAATTAGGGCTTCTTGCAGAAGAAGAATTTTTGAGTGAGCCTGGCATAGGATTTCTCTCCTCATGAAAATCGAAGTTTAGAGACCTTAATCAAGATTTTTGGTTGGGTGAAACTCTGGGAAAGTCAAACCCTAGTTGGACCCCGAGCCAGAAAAACCCTAAATACTAAAACTGCTAAGTTTTGGTACATTTGCTATATCCCGAGATTGGTGAAGGTTCAGGAGCTGAAAATTGGAGAGGCAGAAGATAAAATCCTGATGTACATTGTATCCAAAATTCTGATTCATATTCGCTATATTATGGGAGATATGATCCCTCCAAGTTATGGTTTCAGCCTCTTCCAGAAGTCATCCCTAAATAGGACACCTAGAGAAAATTGTTATAGATTGGGCTACCTAGGTCCAAATGGAATTCCTGAAGATGTTCCAGAAAGAGAACAGACTTTAATTTCTATTTTCTAAATATTAGACTCAAAAGATGAACCAGTGACACGTGTCATTCTGTACAACTTCGTTGTTCTGAACAATCCTGTAACAGGTCACCCTGGGAAAATGATCATAAATCCCAATTGATGAAACCAATTCTGATGAAACCTATGATTTTGGATCAGTGACATGTGAGGTTACCTCAGTGATAAATTTCAGACATAAAGCAGCATTAATTTAGGATATATCATAGAAACAGTGACATGAATTTCTGCAGAAGAAATTGGAAAACTAGGGCTTCCTGTTCCAGGAGCTTGCCTCCACTATTTTCAGAAAAGGAGTACATTGGACAGATCCATTTGAAGAGATCTATATTTCTATCCAATCGGATTTGAAATATTCCAAGTTTTGAAAATTAGGGTTTCTCTGACAAGCCCTAGATCAGCCAGCTCTGGAAGCAAGACAAACACCTCAAATCGGTAAGATCTAATCTTTTGCTATTTGCATTTGAGGTTCTCATTTCAAAGTGATATATCACATCAGCTTGATGATAAGGTTGGTAAAGTTGACAAATTCCAATCATGGAATTATTTGATCTCTCTGAAGAAAATGAATTGGACACCTACATTAGTAGAGAGGTTCCAGTTCCATACGAAGATGAGGCTCGAAGCCTTACACAAGAAGAACTTGATCAAGGCCAAGAAGATAATTGTTGATTCAATCATGGATCAACTTATACCACAAGTGTCTTCCCTAAAGACACCTTTCCTAAAGACACCGAAGATGTTTGATTCCTTGATCAAGCTATTTGAAGATAAGAACTTAAATTATAAGATGGCTTTGAGAAAATAGTTGAACAATGTGAAGATCCAGAATGCAGAACAACTTGAAGCGATAGAAGAAGAAGTATGCAGAAGCGGTGATAGCCACCTTGAATGGCCTCCTAGAATCATGGGATTCATTCATGTGAAGAATGTATTCCATAAGTAAGTGATTACTTTCAGCTCGACTAATAAGAAGAGAAGAAGAAGATGGGAGCAATTGAAGATCAAGCTCTCACCATTCAAAGAAGATCCCTCAAGTGATGAGGAATATGAAAAACTCAATTCTTGAAGAACCTCTTATTCATCTTATCATTTGGATAAGAAATGATGATTTCATGAATGAGGAAGATGATAAATTAGAATGATCAAGATGGAGTCTACCCACGAAACAAATAAAAGATAAGTATTCAATTTCCATTTCATGATATTGTTTTGTTATACATCTTATTGTATTCAGTTGATGTGTTATGCATGGTAGATTGTTTACATTAATACTACTAATATGCATGCGATGGGTAAGTAGCTCATGGCACTATACAACTCTCCAGTGCTACTTATCAAACCTCTTTGATGACATATTGGATTAGTACACAATCTCAATGATGTCATGGTAGAGATGGAAGGCATCTAGAAAGTTTCTGTGAGATATGGATGAATGTTGTATTGGCTAAATAGTTGCATGATGCATAAGAATTTGTCGTTATGCATATGTTTTATGAAATATTTCTAACCATGCAACTGGTACATTTGAATTGTAGGAAAGGTCCTGTACAACCTCCTACAAGAAAATAAGGACGAGACTTATTCCGAAGAACAAGTGATGACAATTCAATAAACATGAATCTGAAGCTCCCAGGGTCAGAGACACCATGAAGGAAGAAAGAGCTTCAGAGAGCAGTAGATCCACCTCAAAGGATGAATACCACCATGGGTATGAGAGATAACTCAAGATGAAGAAAAGAATGCTATGAAAGAAAATATGATCAAAGAATAATAGTTGATCATGGGGAATGATGTATACGATATGATTTCGAGACATAAAGGGAAGTACATAGTATCCTCCATATGGATCTACAAGAACTAGTGTACAAAGAAAGGTTCGTGATTTGCCTCAGAAAGAATAGACTATGACATGACATATTCTACTGACCAGTATATATCAAGCATAGAACCACCTGTACAGAATGAAGAAGGAAGATAATACTCCACTTCAGGGGGGGTGACTACAGAAGAAATCTGAGTTTGACATGGTACAACATGATGGACAGCTTATTGATAGATCGATACTTTACCAAGAGTAAAGTGGGTTCCAACCTTCAAGTTGAATGAAGAAGACTAGGATATGTTTATGATATGACAAGACGAACTCATGGAAGATGTTATGATGAAAGAATACTATAATGATGTATAGGATATAGTTCCCAAACCAGAAGGAAAGAGTATTGTATCCTCCAAATGGATATACAAAATAGAGCATGCAGCTGACGGAAGTATCGAGAAGTATGAAGCAATATTTGTGGCCAAAGGTTTCTTTTAGAAAGAGGCAATTAATTCTGAAGAGACACTTACTCCAGGAAGCAAGGTACACTTCCTTGAGAACTATCATGGTAGTTTCTTCCATGGTGAAGTAAAGACAAGCCTTCCTTAATGGTATGATTGAGAAAGAGTCTTACATCGAATAGTTATGAGGATTTCAAGTTGAAGCCAGATGGAATCACGTATGCAAGTTGAAGAAGGCCCTCTATGGCTTGAAGCAAGCTCCCAGAGCTTGGTCTGGAAGAATAGATAGTTTTTTGTCGAGCATGGGATTTACCAAGAGTAAAGTTGATCCTAACCTTTATCTCAAGGTTGTAGAAGATGAACTTGTCATCCTGTTATTATATGTGGATGACTTATCCTTGACAGGAAATGAGAAACAGGTCATGGAAAGCAAGAAGAAACTAGCAGAAGAATTTGAGATGAAAGACCTTGGGTTACTGCATTATTTCCTAGGTCTGGAAGTATGGAAAAGTTCAGAAGAAATATTTCTCAACCAGAGAAAGTATGCGGTAGAGATATTGAAGAGATTCAATCATTAGAGAGAATTTGAGGTCAAAAATGGGCCTCCTAAGAGATGTACTACAAAAATAGAAGATATATTAAAATATTATGAGTTAGGGGTTTTATGGGGTAGGTATATATGACAACTCACCTCCTACACTACTTTTTATGCACAATATAAATAACCATGGTTGAGTTATTTTTTTAAATTTACTATAAATAAAATTAATAAAATAACTCTACAGTGATGTGACTAAGATTCATTGTAAATTCCAAAAAATTTATTGTCCTTTAGCATTTATTTGTCTTGAACTTGTAAATAAAATTAAACAAAAATGAATTTAATTTATATGCATAACTAACATATTTTTTTCATATAAATATCATTCATGAAATAAATTTATTTCAGAAGTACAAGATTTTATATATATATATATATATTAGTTTGACATTATGATATTAAATACAATTAAGTGAATATATAATTTAAAATTAAAAAACATGAAAATGACAATATATTATTTTATAAAAAAATGTGAAAATACATTTTTAAGAATTATGAGTACTTTACTTGAAAATTACAATAATATTATTTTATGAGAAAGTGAATTGTGAGTACTTTACTTGAAAATAACAATAATATTATTTTATGAGAAAGTGTGAAATGACTTTTATTGTGAGTACTTCACTTTATGACTTAAAAGTACTTGCACCACTACCTTGGTTAACTATGGGTTTTCATCCACCATAAAAAATGTGACAAATAAGCATTCTTAACTCATGCAATGCCACCTCAACCACAGGGGATGATGTCATCTACTAGAATGTAATTGGTTGATTTTTATAGTACATTTTGGTCCTTTTGAGGCCCATTTTTGACCTCAAATTCTCTCTAATGATGTTGGAATGCAAAGTCATGGCCACACCCATGGACTCCAACCTGAAGCTGTTAGCTGATGACTCATCAGAGTTAGTGGATATGACTCATTACAGACAGATCATTGGGTCATTGATGTACTTAATAAATACCAGACCAGACATTTGTTTTGTTGTGAACACCTTAAGTCAATATCTTGTTCAACCAAGACGGGTTCACCTAGTAACTGCAAAACATGTGATGAGATATCTGAAAGGGACTATAGAATTTGGTTTATAGACATGAGTATAGATTGTATGGCTACACAAATGCAGATTGGGCTGGAAGTATCTCAGATAGGAAAAGCACATTAGGTAGATGCTTTTGTTTGGGGTCTGCTATGAGTTCATGGTTTAGTAGGAAACAGTCCAGTGTTTCTCGTAGCATGGCTGAAGCAAAATACATAGCAGATTTCTCTGCTAAGTTGTGAAGCCATATGGCTTCAAAAGCTGATATCAGGTCTCTTTGAACTAAAGATGGATACTACATTGATTCTATGTGATAACAAGAGTTGTGATAACAGACAACCCTGTGTTCCTTCGTAACACATAGAAATCTGGTATTTCTACATTCAAGATAAAGATGCAGATGATGATGTTTCAGTATTTACATACTGTAGATACAGATGATGGTGATTCAGTATTTCTATATTGAATATAGAGATGGTGATGTTTCAGTATTCCCATACTGAAGATATAGATGATGATGATTTCAGTATTCCCATACTGAAGATATAGATGATGCTTCAGTATTTACATACTGTAGATGTAGATGATGGTGACGTGATGATGCTTTCAGTACTCACATACTAGAGATATAGATGGTGATAGTTCAGTATTCACATACTGAAGATGTAGATGAAGATGGTTTAGATGATGATGCGTTGACAAAGCCTCTGTCTGGGGTAAAGTTCGAACACTTTCGAGACAAGCTTGGTATGGTTCAGAAAGAACTTCCCCGAAAGGGGGAGTAGTGATGTTGCAGTGGGATTGTATCATCCCTGGACACTTGCCCTAAAGTGATCCGGAGACCTCGATCTTCGAGAATGAAGTGGGATTGTATCATCCCTGGGCACTTTCCCTAAAGTGATCCGGAGACCTCGGTCTTCGAGAATGAAGAGGGATTGCATCATCCTGGGACATATGTCTAGAAGTGATCTAGTGACTTCAGTCATTGAGAATGTGGTAGGATTGTATCATCCTTGAACTTTGGTTCAGAACGGATCCAGTGTAACTTTGGTCATCGAGAATGTGGCAGGATTGTATCATCCATTAGAGAGAATTTGAGGTCAAAAATGGGCCTCAAAAGGACCAAAATGTACTATAAAAATCAACCAATTACATTCTAGTAGATGACATCACCCCCCATGGTTGAGGTGGCATTGCATGAGTTAAGAATGCTTATTTGTCACATTTTCTATGGTGGATGAAAATCCATAGTTAACCAAGGTAGTGGTACAAGTACTTTTAAGTCATAAAGTGAAGTACTCACAATAAAAGTCATTTCACACTTTCGCATAAAATAATATTATTGTTATTTTCAAGTAAAGTACTCACAATTCACCTTCTCATAAAATAATATTATTGTCATTTTCATGTTTTTTAATTTTAAATTATATATTCACTCAATTGCATTTAATATCATAATGTCAAACTAATATATATATAATCTTGTACTTTTAAAATAAATTAAATTCATGAATGATATTTATATGAAAAAAATATGTTAGTTATGCATATAAATTAAATTCATTTTTGTTTAATTTTATTTACAAGTTCAAGACAAATAAATGTTAAGGACAATAAATATTTGGGAATTTACAATGAATCTTAGTCACATCATTCTCAAGTTATTTTATTAATTTTATTTATAGTCAATTTAGAAAAGTAACTCAACCATGGTTATTTATATTGTGCATAAAAAGTAGTGTAGGAGGTGAGTTGTCATATATACCTACCCCATAAAACCCCTAACTCATAATATTTTAATATATCTTATATTTTTGTAGTACATCTCTTAGGAGGCCCATTTTTGACCTCAAATTCTCTCTAATGCTTGAACTTCGGTTCAGAATGGATCCGGTGTAACTTCGGTCATCGAGAATGTGGTAGGATTGTATCATCCTTGAACTTCGGTTCAGAACGGATCCAGTGTAACTTCAGTCATCGAGAATGTGGTAGGATTGTATCATCCTTGAACTTCGGTTTAGAATGGATCTGGTGTAACTTCGGTCATCGAGAATGTGGTAGGATTGTATCATCCTTAAACTTCGGTTCAGAATGGATTCGGTGTAACTTCGGTCATCGAGAATGTGGTAGGATTGTATCATCCTTGAACTTCGGTTCAGAACAGATCCGGTGTAACTTTGATCATCAAGAATGTGGCAAGATTGTACCATCCTTGAACTTCAGTTCAGAATGGATCCAATGTAACTTTGGTCATCGAGAATGCCGCGGGATTGTATCATCCTTGAACTTCGGTTCAGAATGGATCCGATGTAACTTCGGTCATCGAGAATGTGGCAGGATTGTATCATCCTTGAACTTCGATTCAGAATGGATCCGGTGTAACTTCGATCATCAAGAATGTGGCAGGATTGTATCATCCTTGAACTTCGGTTCAGAACGGATCCGGTGTAACTTCAGTCATCGAGAATGTGGCAGGATTGCATCATCCTTGAACCTCAGTTCAAAATGGATCCGGTGACCTCAGTTGTCGAGAATGTGATAGGATTGCACCATCCTTGGATTTTGAGTCCAAAAGAGATCCAAAGACTTATCTGTCTTTGTACTGTGGGCTGCTGTTGATGATGATGATGTTTCCTGATCGAAAGATCAGAGTGTGATGATGATGATGATGTTTCTGATCGAAAGATCAAAGTGTGATGATGATGATGATGTTTCTGATCGAAAGATCAGATGTTACTGATGATGATGATGTTCTCTGATCGAAAGATCAGAAGCTGCTGATGATGATGATGTTTCCTGATCGAAAGATCAAAGTGTGATGATGATGATGATGTTTATGATCGAAAGATCAGAGTGTGATGATTATGATGATGTTTCTGATCTAAAGATCAGATGTTACTGATGACGATGATGTTCTCTGATCGAAATATCAGAAGTTGTTGATGATGATGATGTTCTCTAATTAAAAGATCAGAATATGATGATGATGTTGTTGCTAATGATGATGATGTTCTTTGATCAAAATATTAGAATATGATGATGATGATCGAAAGATCAGAAGTTGCTGATGATGATGATGTTCTCTGATTGAAAGATTAGAATATGATGATGATGTTGTTGTTAACGCTGATGATTTTCTCTGATCAAAAGATCAGAATATGATGATGATGATGTTTCTCCAATCAAAAGATCAGAAGTTGTTGATGATGATGTTCTCTGATCAAAAGATCAAAATATGATGATGATGATGTTTTCTGATCGGAAGATCAAAAGTTGCTTATGATTATGATGCTGATGATGATGATGATGTTTTCTGATCGAAAGATCAAAATGCGATGATGATGATGTTTCTGATCGAAAGATCAGAATGTGATGATGATGAGATCCTGATGATGATGATGGCATATTATCAAAGTATGATGATGATAACGTACTGATCGAAAGATCAGAATATGATGATGAGTTGATGTTAGAGTATGATGATGTTCGGTTGATGATGTTTCTGATCGAAAGATCAGAGGATGATGATAATGATGATTCTGATTGAAAGATTAGAATTAGAGTATGATGATGATGTTGTTGCTGATCGAAAAGCCAAAGTGCTGAAAAAGTTGTTGCTGATCGAAAGGCCAAAGTGTTGAAGAAGATGTTGCTGATAGAAAGGTCAAAGTGTTGAAGATGATGTTGCTAATCGAAAGTTCAAAGTGCTGAAGATGTTGTTGATCGAAAGGTCAAAGTGCTAAAGATGTTGCTGCTGATTGAGGAATCAAGATGCTGAAGATGTTGCTGATCGAAACGGTCAAAGTACTGATGATGCAGAAGACTAAAGATTGAAGATGAAGACTGCATGATGTTGAAAAGCTTCCAATGATTTATAGATGTATCACCCTGATGATGTTGATGATGTCCTCTATCTCTCTCCTATTATTGTTGTTGTTGATGTTGTTATAGAATACCCTTCTTGTTAAGGGGGAGTGTTGAAATATTGTAACTTCAAAGAATATTCTATATGTATTTATTTGTGGTCCCCAATGGTCCTACCGGGAGAACCACTTGTATTACTTTGTACCCCGATGCTCCTAATCAGAAGAACTAATAAGAGTCATGAGGAAGTCCCCTCTAATTGTAAAGGTGGGTCATTAGCACCGCAGTGTGGTTACTTGAGCCTACATGTGTAACTCGAGCCTACATGATTAACTCGAGCCTACATGACAGATGAGTTAACTTAAGTGAACGGATGAATATAAATAGAGGTGTAGTGCTCCTCATTCGGAACACACACACTCACTTGAGTAGCGCACTTGTGGAGGAGATAAGTAGCTGGAGAAGGAGGAGGATCAGGTTTTTGATCTCCTTGTTGGTTTTACCTTTTTACCTTTTTGGGGCATCTATATTGAGGAAGATTTTGCTGGGTTTTTCCCTTTAGGGTTTTCCCAGGATAAATATGTGTTGTTCTTGTGATGCTGTTTCTTTCAGTGATCCTATTTATATGCTTTTGTTATGAAAATGAAATGAAATAATGATGTCTTAGCTAAGCATATGAAAATTTAACGTTAATGAGAGTATATATGCTTATGTTTTATGTTTTTTATTGTTGATGTTTTGGATGTTGTTAATATAAATGAATGCACATTTATTATAATGGTGGGGCTATAGTGGAATGGTCATTATTTGTGTTGTCTTATTGTAGAGTTGTCCAAATCAATATGGTAGATTATTTTATTTGTATTGAGAATTTTTTGAATAGTATATTTTTTATTCGTATTGCCAAGTTCATCAATTTTATTTCTGACCTAAATTTGCTGGGTTCAATACTTGTTTTACGATAATTTGTTTTTAGTAAGGGTAATTCAGAAGTAAAATGTTTTTTGGCGATTTGTTTTGATGTGTGATTGCTATTATCAGCCAAAATGGATCTAGTTATGTATGTAAGTTTTCTCAGTTTCAGCCACCGGTTTAAATGTCCAAAATATCTCATTTTAATGCCCAACCTAGAAATGCATAAGGCTGAAAAATAACATAAATTTTCAAACTGAATTAAACACTATTGTAACTCAACTTTTAATGACATAAAATTAAATAAATGCACACCATGAAATTTTCAGACACAATAAATTTTTGGCAACATGCCCAGGAAAAAACCACAAGCAGAAAACTTATTAGGAGAGAGAGTATTTTTATTATCAAGAAATTTACAGCAAAACTCATAAATTTTCAGACCAACTTATCTCAACCCGGAAGAGAAAATTTCTGCCTCATTTTTTGTGCCAAACAAGAAAAATCAAACTCAATTTTGTTTCTTGTTTTCTACATCGATTTATGTGTCATTGTACGGACTGTACGGACCTCGAAATTTGTGCCCAAAAAAATCTTGAAAATCATGCCAAACAATCTGCCTCAAACATTGTGCCTACTGTACTAAAAACCATATCGTATGGACCAGCTATAAATGTTGTTGTCCTCTCCTCGATTTGTGTGCCCTCTCTGCTGCTATCCTTTCCCTCGATTTGCATGTTGCAAATTTTTTCTCTTTCTGAAAAAAATGGAAACTTTCTCTGTTAGCTCTCTCCTTCACTGCAATCTGCAAAAGTGAGTGAAATGGCCTTTTCTTGCCTTTTTACTGAGAACCATATGGTTCATCTAATCCAACGGTGGAGATTATATTAGATCAGTGGAAGAGATTAAATGCTCATATTTAAATCTCATAAATATAAATTTCACTCACCCACTTAAATTTATCAAAAAGTGACTTTATTCTCTAAATTCATATCAAATGCTCATCTCAAGTCATTTAATGCAAGGGTCGCCTTATTTCCCCCTTTTAAGTGACTAAGGATAAAGTCAACTAGGGGAACACTTTCCTAGGTACAAAAATCAACACTCCCTCTTGCCGAGGAAGGTGTTCTGCACCACTCCCAACTTGTCTCTGAAGAAGACAAACTTGCCCCTCCCCAAAGATTTCATCAGAATATCTACAGCCTACTCATTAGTGGAAATGTATTGTAAATTCACTGCTCCTCTTTGAACATAATCTCAGATGAGATGATACCTGATCTCAATATGATTTGACCAGTCATCAAATACTAGATTCTTAGAGATCTTGATGCAACTCTGATTGTCACAGTAGATCACCATAGGCATCAACTCCTGATCAAATAAATTCGCTAGCAACTTGCGAAGCCACAGTGCCTCGCAACTGGCCTAACTGGATGCCATATACTCAGCCTCTGCAGAACTTAAAGCAACGGACTTCTGCTTCCGACTGAACCACGACACTGCTATCGAGCCCAAACTGAAGCAATATCCGGAAGTGCTCTTCCAGTCTGCCACATTGCCTATCCAATCTAAATTTGCGAATCCAATCAACTTGATCCCATCTGACCTCTTGTAATCCAGACCATAATCCACTGTCCTAGCTAGGTATCACAACACATGTTTTGTGGCTATCCAGTGCATTCTCCCAAGATCAACCATGAACTGACTAAGAGTGTTCACTGCAAAACACAAATCTGGCTAAGATCTGACCAGATACATTAATGAACCAATCAGTTGATGATATAATGTAGGATCCACTAACTCTCCCTCAGAAGCATTAAGCTTCTTCCAATCGGTGACCATCGGTGTCGACATTGGCCTACAATCCTACATCCTAAATATCCTCATAATATCAACATCATACTTTCTTTGTCCCAGGAAAATATGTCCAGGCTCCTGCCAAACCTCCAATCCCAGAAAATAGTACATCAACCCAATATCTGTCATCTCATACTCTGAAGCAAGATCCTTCTTGCAAGCTACAATGGGTCTCTATCCCCCTATGATAAATAATTCTTCAACATATAATAAAAGAATAAGTGGATCATCTACAACCATGATGAAATAGAGATTTGGATCTGCTTCACTCTTCTGAAACCCCATCCTCTACAAGTAAGAACCGATCCTAGAGTACCAAGCTCTAGGGGCTTGCTTCAGCCCATACAAGTCCTTCTTCAGCCTGCAAGCATGAGACTCTCCCTCATGAATCTCAAATCCCTGAGGTTGCTCAATATAAATATCCCCCTGTATGATTCCATTGAGAAATGTGGTCTTCACATCCATCTGATGGATCTTCCAAACCATTTCTGCCGCAATGGAAATAAAATCCTTGATCAAAGTATACTGAGAAACTAGCGCAAAGGTCTCATCGTGTCAAAACCCCAAATTTTCCAAAAAATTTAAAAAATTTTAAATGCATATATTTTCATTAAATATAGTCATTAATTGTTTGATTAGTCCTATGTTATTAGATTCAGATATGAATAATCTTTTGAATATGCTTATCTTTATGGATTAGTTTCTTTTAAATTACTGATTTGTTTTCCTGTTGCGACCACAAGGTGGGCTATCATACAAGTATCGGGCTTACTTAGCTTTCGAGCTAATTCAGACGTTTTCTTGTTCTTACAGACTACAGGTAACAAGTTCGGTTGGCAGCTTGTCGAAATTCTAAAGTGTTTATAAAATACCAGTACGTTGCAAAAATAAAAGTTCAATAGGAAGATAAACGCTAACCATTTTCAATACTTACTGAGGTAAAATTCCATAATTGTCCATCATTCTAATGGAAGTAACTTTATGATTCTTAAAGATTATTGTGCTATTCGATATTTATCATAGATGCCCAGTATTAAAAGACTTCAATTAAACTCTTTGCAACATAAAGTAGAAAAAGGTAAAGTTGTAGAATTTACAGTTTACCTTCCATGTGCACACATGCACTTACATTATAATGTTCATTTAGAAGGGGTTACGTATCACTATTTCCAAAACTAAGTTTATTTCTTAGTTAGATAGATGACTTACTATAATAGGTTTTATTTCCTAAACCTTTCGTATCAAATAAGTGGACCTGTACTTAGTGGCTACTATCTTAAAAAGAATGCAGAACTGAAACATTTATTAGTCTAACATTTACGATGATAAATTCTTAAATGAAGAGTTTATAAGCTTAACTCTTGTATGTCACCAATGTTTGGTTAAGAACCTTTATTCTAGGCAAACAATATCAAAGTAAAAGTTATTATTTTCTCTGTATTACTTACCAATTTTCATTCTTAGAAAATTATGGTAAGAACTAAGGGTTAACATTACTATCTTGTACACTTACCGTGGTTGATTTTTGCAACACCCTGGATATCATCCAATAGTATATTTGATAATTAGACTCTAGAGGTTGAATAAATACTTTGTGTGAGTACTAATCCTACCCAACATATGCACTATACTTTCCTTCTTATTTCTTTTAAGACTGTAAGAGTTAGAGACATATTAGTCACTCCCTAATGGAAAGGTCATGAATAAGACCAATTCATAAAGGATTTAACCCTAAAGGAATACTCATATAAATATTTATTTTATACCTTCCAAGTTTATACATAAGATCATATTAAGCACTTACTACTCTAGATATAGTATACTCTTGATCAAATGTTATTAGGTAAAAACATCATGTTACAAGGTTCAAAGTCAAATACCTCCATGATGAATATAGGGTTATATCTCAATCGCATTGCATGGATGATAATATATTATAACATATTGTAATGAATTATTAAAATCTTGCATCGGTGGTAAGTTCCATGTATAAGTTATGTATTAACATAATTCTTGTTATAATGCTCCAATGATAGGTTGACGCTGCTAGGACTAAGGTATAACCTTCGAGACAGCCAAATGATTGCCAACACTGGAATCCTCGTGATTATCTCATTGAAACTATAGAAAGAAAACCCACAGTGGCAAATTATTTGCATGGGGACGTGGCTTCTTTGGGGCCATGCATTGCAGGATTAAAAGGGTCCTTTCCAACCCTAACTCATTAGTCTTCCCTCGCCTTTGGGCACTCCTCAAACTGCTGCGAAGAACTCGGTTACTTTGTCACCTGAGTGGTGCTGCTACTGTCTTCGGCTTTCTCCTCCCTGGTTAGTTTGCCCAATGAACAAAAGTGAAGGCCATGCCAAGTATTTCTATTCGCCTGCGTTATTTGTTCTCTTTTTTTATTCTCGTTGTCTCACCAGCTAAACCCGAACCCTTGACTGTAATCACCCTCACCTTCTCCTTCAGTTTTAGCAATACGGAACTAGTTCATCTTGTTGGAGTGTTGTGGCTTGAGTTTCATCGTTTACTAAGTGCTGTTGGAAAAGAGTAGCAGCACGGCTTAGGGTTTTACCCTGTCAGCTGAATAATTGGGGGTTCTCTACTGTCAGTGATTGATGGAGTATTATAACGTCGTTTCCTTTGCAGCTGAAATGACAGACTTCTTACTCGAGCTGGTCGTCAGTCGCTGCACTGCTGGTTAACGGCTTTTAAGTGCTAAGGTAAGAATATCATTAGTTTTATTTCTTTAACGTTATCATATCTTTCCTTAATTATAAATTGTTCTTATTTACCAAATCTTATTTAACAGTATGGTGTGATAACCATGCAGGTGCAACTCGTCTCTCTTCTGTGGTTGTGCAGCGAGCACAAAGTTGCAGCGACATGCATGCCACGGTAAGCCCTGGACTTACCATGGCTAGTCTACCTTGTACAAACCCTTATGGAGTAATAAGGGTTGTTCGTTGCGACCTGAAAGACCCTCATGGGTTTTGGTTGTTTGGTTATTTACTTCACTGTTTTTAGGGTTTGATAAGACCCTTGCTTACGGCAGGGTTTTCCGGCTTCGGCCGTGAGTGTTCATTTTGTTTTTGTATAAAATACTATGTTTAAAGTAAGGAACAAGCTGTAAAAACCTTTCTGTGTAAATTTGTAATACGGCCGTGAGCCAAGAATACTAAACTGAGTTTTACAGTTATTAACTTTTTATATTTTGGGATGTATAGGGTTTTTACCCTAAAACCATTACCATAGTTGTTAATACTAGTTTCCTTTCAATATTCTTGGTTTATGTTATAGCACTGAAATTTATATAGTTGTTTACATTATAAATGATCATTGAAGATCGGCAGTGACATAATATTCACTGCATTTATACTGTTTCTTATAATATGCCTCTGTTCGATTATGAGGTTGTATAGATTTTACTGAAGCTTAATAATATTGAACATTCGATCACTCTGCTAGATTAGTGACAGTACATTAGTGTACTTGAAAGTCCTAAATGGAATACTTCAATCACTAACAGTGACTTCTCTTCTTACAGGTGTAGCAGTTACAATTTATTTCTTAATACTGAATCTAAAATGATATTATTTCTGTAATTAGTACATAATCTGCCTGCTTAGTCCATACAACATCTATAATAGAAGGAACATAATATAATAGAGAAGATATATGGTATAAGACTGTTTTCTTACCTATGTGTGCTATAGCTTCTATTATTACTTATACTTAGTTTATTTTATATAAAAGAATTGTGACTGTTATTATAAAACGGGTACTCTTATCCTATGTCTATTCATAAACATAAATAAACTTGTATTTTATTACTTATGTGTGCTATAGCTTCTATTATTACTTATACTTAGTTTATTTTATATAAAAGAATTGTGACTGTTATTATAAAACGGGTACTCTTATCCTATGTCTATTCATAAACATAAATAAACTTAGTATTTTATTACTAAATTGTTAGTATACTTACTGTTCTATATATTTCATAGACATATTCTCTGTGTCCCATATTATCTGGTTTAAACTACATTATAAGAAGGTAAGTGAACTAACTAAGTCTTACACTGTTAACATCTTAAAAAATATAAACTAGCATTTGTATGTTTTGTTAAAACTTAATAAATAGAACAGAGAAAAGTAAAGAAATTATATTACTTTCCAAAGTAAATTCTGCTAGTAACTAGTACATGTAAAAATAGATAGAGATTATAACTATTATTTATTCCATTGAATAAGGTACTTGCAGTGATTTAATTTGTAAATAAGTAATCTGTACAGCATCTTCTTTGACTTTACTCTACCTTAGTGGACTGTTTTACTCTTCTTGAACTTACTACTATAAGTAAGCAATACCAATTATTTCTCTGTTTCTAGATAACTTGTCAATCTTCATTACAGGTTAATACAACTCCTAAAACAAAAGATATTTCTTCTAAAACCATACAAGAATTACTCTGAAATTCCATTCATAATCTATTTTGTATTATCATCGTGCCATCTTTCCTTATAATTTTTACCCCTGTGCTGGAGTACGGTCTGGTAAACCCAGATGTGGAAAAACACAGTGGGTCTTTATTTTTTTTCATCAAAAGATTCTATTACTGATAATCTAAAAACATTTTACATCACTAAACCAATTAACTCTTACATCATAAACTACAAACATAACATTCAACCATTCACAGTTATTAAAACAAAGACAGTTAAGTGACAGAACCTACTTAAGCTTTGGACAACAATAGCAATGGGAGGTCGTTCCTCCCTACCAACTCCTGGAGAGTGCTCAAGCAGCGACTCCTCAGGACCCCCGAGCTTGCTCTGGTCTCCTTGGCTGAAACTAGGTGTAGCAATAGTCAGATACCAGTCTTCAAACTTAGTATTAATCCATAACTTATCAGTAAGTTCTCCCAGCTAACAAGCTATAATAAACCAAGTTACTGCAACATTCCTCTCAAAACAACTTCCTTACTGTTTTTCCCTTTTTCCCCAATGAATTTCCTAAATATCATTCACCTGAATGAATTCTCTTTGGAAAATATCTGAGCAGCCTCAGCTCTATTCATTGGGTACTTTTAAAAGATTGCCTAGGTCTTTTTTGGGTTAGTTGTCATTTAATGAGCCACCTGCTCTGATCCCACTTTCTTGGGGGATCATGACCCCAAATATAGGGAGTTGCCACCTGCAACTTAGGAAGTGTTTGAGGATGCTGCCACTTGTCTTTTGCCCTCCACCTAGTTCCATCCACCAGTTTGACCAGTAACCTCTTTTTAACAGCTCTCCCATGCTGTTGTCTCCACAATTTATTTATTAATAATAAAATATTCTGAATTACATTCCACTTCTGTTGACTCTACTGAGTCATCAGTTCCTACTTAGCATTAAATTTAACATAATTTCTCAGGAATATAATTAAAAAAATTAACATTATTTTACAAAATTGGGGTATGTGACATACACACCCCATTAAAATATAACATCGTCCTCGATGTTACTTATTCTTCATCCTCTACAACCTCCTGGAACAGATTTGGGTATGCTTCTTGCATCTTACTTTCCAGTTCCCAGGTAGCTTCTTCAGGACTAAGGTGCTTCCATTGCACCTTCAACTGTCCAATTGTGCAGTTCCGCAGAGTAATTTACCTCCTCCCGAGGATACAGTCCGGTTCCACCAGAACTTCTCCTTCTGGTTCCACCTGTACAACATTCCAATCAATCACATGAGTATCATCATGAACATACTTTTTCAGAACAGAGATATGAAAAACATTATGCACTTTCAAGTTAGGTGGTAACGCTAGCTGATATGCAACTTGACCAATTCTGGATAAAATTTCGAATGGGCCACAGTAACGTGGTGCTAGCTTTGCACAACTCCCCAGTCTTAAAGAGATTTTCTTTGGTCTTACCTTTATAAACACGTGCTCACCCACCTGGAACTCTTTGGAAGTTCTTTTTAAATCTGCTTGGCTCTTTTGTCGATCCTGTGCTACCTTCAAATTTTCCTGCACTTGTTTCACAATCTGTTCCATTTCCTTCAATAATTTTGGTCCTAAAACTAATCTATCTACTGGATTATTCCAGGAGATAGGAGTGTTGCATTTACTCCCATACAGAATTTCAAATGGACTGAACTTAGTTGATGACTAATAGTTGTTATTGTATGCAAACTCTGCTAAATGCAAGTAGTCTTCCCACTTACCTGGCTGATCTTTAACATACATCCTTAACAAATATTCCAGCACCTGATTCACTCTTTCTGTGTGTCCATCTGTTTGAGGATGGAAGGAGGTGATGAAATTCAGTGTTGTATTTAATCCCTTAAAGAAGGATTTCCATAAATTCCCTATGAATTTAGGATCCATGTCTGAAATGATAACCTTTGGTACACCATGTAGCCGAAAAATCTGCTTTAAGAATATGTCAGCTATGTTTGTAACCTTGTAAGTAGTTTTAACAGGAATGAAATGTGTTGCTTTACTTAATTTATCTACCACCACCATAATTGAATCATTCTGATTCTGATTTCTGGGCAATCCAATAATAAAATCTAAGCTGATTATCTCCCATTTCCAACTAGGAATAGGCAATGGTTGCAGTAAACCAGCTGGATGTTGGTGTTCGGTTTTCACTTGTTGACAGTCCAAACATCTAGCTATGTATTCAGCTACTTCAAATTTCATATTAGGCCAGAAATATTCTTTCCTTAACATGGTTACAGTCTTTTGGTAACCTGGATGTCCTGAGTAAGGTGTTTTATGAACTTCGTCCAGAATCAGCAACTTGACCTTAGGCACATTAGGCAAATACAGTTTGTCCTTAAATAATAAAAATCCATCTTTATTTAGACTATAACCTTTTATTAAGCTTTATGTAGGTTCTTCTTTAGCTGTAATTTGTAATTTTTGATCAATTTCACCCTGTTTTACTCCTTCAGTAAGTTGTTCATTTAAATCAGAAGCATAAGTGTTGATTGCTGCTGTAAAGTTTAGCTTTGCATTTCTGCTCAAAGCATCAACCACCTTATTTTCTTTTCCTTTTATGTGTTGGATTTCAAAATCATATTCACTCAAGAAGGCCAACCACCTTGCTTGTATTGCATTTAAGTTGGGCTAATCTAAAATCTATTTCAGACCTTTATTATCAGTCATTAAAATAAACTTTATGCCTATTAAGTGGTGTCGCCACATTTTTAAGGCATGTATAACAGCAGCAAGTTCTATATCATAAGTTGCATAATTCTTTTCGTGGATCTTTAACTCCCTAGACTCATAGGCAATGAAATGCCCGTCTTGAGTCAGCACACTGCCTAAACCATCATTACAAGCATCGGTGCATACCACGAAATCCTTATTAGGATCTGCTATTCTTAGAATAGGCACAGTTGTTAATAAGGTTTGTAATTTCTTAAAACTTTCTTCACACTTTAAGTTCCAATCAAATTTCTTGTCTTTCTTTTGCAAGGAAGTGATTGGATTAGCTATTTTTGAAAAACCTTCAATAAATCTTTGGTAATAACCGGTAATTCCCATAAATGACCTAACATCTGTTACATCCTTTGGGACTGGCCAATCTTCGATTGCTTGAATCTTTTCAGGATCGACTGAAATTCCTTCTTTAGTCACTACGTGACCTAAGTACTGGATTTCATCATTAAAGAAGTTGCACTTGCTAAACTTCACGAAGAGTTGTTGCTCTCGCAACTCTTGCAAAACTATCCTTAAGTGTTCTTTTTGTTCTGCTTCATTTTTAGAGTAAATTAAGATGTCATCGATAAATACGACAACAAATTTATCTAAATATTTATGCATTATATTATTCATTAGACACATAAAGACAGCTGGGGCGTTGGTAATCCCAAATGGCATTACGACAAATTTGTAATGTCCATACCTTGTTGTGAAGGCTGTCTTGAAAATGTCCTCATCTTTAATTCTTACCTGGTGATATCATGATCTCAGGTCTATATTTGAAAACACCGTAGCTCCACGTAGCTGATCAAATAGATCATCTATGCGGGGCAATGGATATCTATTTTTAATAGTCATCTTATTTAGTTGACGGTAATCTATGCATAATCGCATAGTTCCATCTTTTTTTTTGACAAAGATGACCGGTGCTCCCAAGGGGACACACTAGGTCGAATGTACTTCTTATCTATTAATTCTTTTAACTTTGATTTTAGCTCATTAAGTTCTAAAATATTCATATGATACGGAGCTTTCGAGCTAGGTACCGCACCTGGCACCAGCTCAATAGTGAAATCCAGTTCCCTCCTGGGAGGTAATACTAGAATTTCTTCTGGAAAAACATCAGTAAATTCGTTTAAAATAGGAATATCCTCTATTTTTAACTTATCTTTTTCAGATTTACTAGCCTCATCTGTAATAGTTACAGTATAAGCTTTGCACCCTTTTCTAACTGCTCCTTTAAGTTGTAAGGCAGAAATCTGCCTGATTACAGTTTTCCTAGGAATACCCTTAACTGTTACCGGTTGTTCATTATTATTTACGCACGTAAAGGTTTTATCAAAACAGTTTAAAACTACCTTGTGCTGCTCTAACCAATCCATACCAATCAGTAAATCATACGAGCCAAGTGGCAAAACATTAAGCTTAACTGTAGTTTTAAAATCATCCATAACTAAAGCACATTCTTTCACATAACAGGTTACTTTCCTTTTTGCCCCAGTGGCTAATTGAACTAACCAGGAATTATCAAATTTATCTACAGAAAATTTACATTTTTCCACTACCTAAGGTGCAATGTAACTAAGACTAGCGCCTGGATCAATTAAAATGGTTACATGGGTTTGGTTAACCATACCTTCCACTTCCACCATGGAAGTCTGATAGTCAGCTTGGCGGTTCTCCAATGCTGCATTTATTCTGGGCATAATCCTTTCAAATTCTCCAACAGTCATTTCATCCTGCACAGTGTGAACATTGATGTTTGACTTTTTCCAATTTGGGCAGACCAAGGCATAGTGCGGGCCATTGCACTCCCAGCACTTAACAGGCTCCTTTCATTCTGTTGTGCCCCTACCCAACAGCCTTTAAAAACCATTATTTCATCGAATAAAATTGTGTTTTGTTTTGATGAAATGTTTGAATTTCATATAGTAAAAG
>LPNX010523958.1:1315528-1375294 GCA_001517045.1 Pseudotsuga menziesii
CTAACTTAGCAATTTCAATAAAACCAGGATGCCATATCTTGTTTTCATAAATCATCAACACAGCTGGATCAACAGTCATGTTGTTTTGTTTTATTATCAATCTCACGGCGATCTCAAAGAATATTTGTATTAAATATCACATAGTTTGTGAGTGATTGTTGAATTGATGATAATCTATCAACGAGGTAGATTCGTCGGAAGGAAAGAAATAATATTGATTATGTGCGAAATCATTTCCCAAATCTACTGAACTGTGCGAGATCGTGGAAAAGTGCAGCTATCACTGCACGGTGCTATATAATCTTTAATTCTTGCCACTTCGATTCAATCTGAAATTTGTTGATGAAGATTATGGTTATCGCCGGATTGTTGAAAGGAACGGGAATTTTACACCACGTCCAGCATGAAAGGGAAGTTTCTGATTCTCCATTATTGTTATTTCATGATAATTATGTTGTTTTATCATGCATTTTAAACATGACGTGGAAAATAATTCAGTTAATATTTTAAGCTATCATTTCTGCATAAATCTCTTTTTCCAGAATTGATCGCAATATTAAAAAACGTTCTCATTTAAGATTTTTAGGATGATGCAGATTAATGAAGCATTCATGGCTGGATTGAAGGAGATTGTTTTGATCACTAGATGAAGAAAAAGCGTGCTATCAATTTCGTTCTCAGCTAGAAACAGAGAAAATGCCGGGATTGTTACCAGTTGCAGAAATCGCGTAGCTAACTGACAAGCGATTTTCTGAGATTTATTGTGAGCAAATGGAGGCGAATCTTAAAAATCTGGCACATGGGTTTTCTTCAGAACAGACCCATTTAGCTAAACTTGGGAGGATTTCGACAAAAAATGATGGATTTCAGGATATTTTTAGGGTTCTCTGAACGCGATTTTGGCAGTTGCGGTCGGCAACGAAATGTTTGTTTCCAGGAATTCGCCTGTTGCAGAGATGAATTTGTTTTGTTTTCTTTTGATTCTGGTTTATTTAAACTCAGAAGAATTTGATTGTGGGGGGGACGGGACTGAGAGATTGCTCTCTCAGATCAAAACTCTGCTGCTGTGATCAATGGGGGGAATACTATTGGGAATGCAAATACTGAACTGCTAGTTCTTACTGGTTGGGCTGCTTGGCAGTTTACTGCCAGTCGTCATGATGTTTTGGACTGGTGATGTTGGATTCACGTTTTTTAAGTTTTAAAACTTGTTTGCGTTTAAGACATCGTTCAGTTGCTGGTATTTGTGTTTCTTATGTTTCTATTTTCGTTATAATTCGTTTTCATCAATTATGCGAAGATAATTTGTTAAGTATTCACTGCCTTGTTTTTCAGCTATATTGGTATAACATATCTTGCATTCAATAATTGATATTATTGATACATGGTAGTTGATGGTGCGTGTATTAATGTGCAGGTTATAAATTTCTTTAATATTCTGCAAATATTATCATACATTGCATTTAGCAGTATTTGTTGAGAATCAGATTTAGTTAAATCGTGCTTCCGATCCGGGATAGGTGTTAGATTAGAACTTAGGATTTATTTAATTCTCGCTTCTTGCATGATATTAAAATTGTTAGTGTGATTACCTACTTTCTTTAAAAACATCTTTAGTTTATTCCTTGATGTAATTACTGTGTATTTGTGTATATCATTAACAGCATTTGTAATATATAACTTTTTGTTTATGAATTATGCTGTATCTATATAACAAGTTGTTTATAGTAATCTCACATAACAGTAGTTTATATCTGAGTTTAATTCTTGTGATCATAAGATTAGCACCCACTAATCAGTAGCACTAATTAGTCTCTTAGGATCTCAGGCCAACAGAGCCTCTAAACCTGTAGGGAACGACTACTTGAAACAGCTTGGAACCTGTCCTAAGGATCCCGGACTGGGTCGTTTTCCCCCGTTGCGGGCATAGTCAAATACGCCCGTCAACACATTCGAAATTCTTAGTGAAATTCCCATGATTGTTTGAAGCTTCCTTGCCTTTAAAATTAATGGAATTATTAGAATTATTAGAAGCACCATTTCTATTTCCCTGGAAGTTCTTACTGTTAGAATAATTTCTGTTCTTATTATTCTTGAAATTCTTCTGGGGTACAAATTCCTTTTTCTTGAACTCAGGCTAACTGTTGTTTTTCTTAGCCTTCCAGATGGCTATGCCTTCTTTCTTCTTGTTCTGTTCAAAACAAAAATTAGCCTTTCACATGGCTTCCTCCAGAGTCTTCGGGTTATCATACTCGATTCTGTCCTTGATGTGATATGACAGACAGCTGAGAAACAGCTACACTTTAGGTTTCTCATCGACTAAATAAGGTACATACCTCAACAAGCTTAAGAATTTACTGTTTAAATCCTTCATAGTCATAGATCCTAACTTTAATTCATAAAATTCTTTAGCTCTTTCTTCATAATATTGTTCGGACAGAAATTTCTTCTTGAAGTACCATTAAAAGGTACTCCAATTAACTTCTTTTTCTTTGATCCCCTTGACTCTTTTCAGATCTTGCCACCATATGTCTGCTTTTCCAGAGAGATTATAAATTGCCATTCTTTCCTTTAGCTGATTTGAATAGTTGTATATCTAAAAATATTTCCTCATCCCGGATAACCAGGACTCTGCTTCCTCCCCTTTTTCAGTCTCTGTTGAAAGTTGGGGGCTTTATTTTTTTTAACTCCCCGGAAATCTCTTCATATGGTCTGTACTTCTTCTTTCTGTCATACAACTCAGCCTCACTACTGTCACTAGTAGTGTAATAACTTTCTTGTTCCTTGAACCCTTCAGATGATGAACTGCTTTCAGGTTTAGCCAGCTTCATCCTTTTAGATCCTTTCTGATGGCTAGCTTCCTCATATTCGGATCTTTTGCTCCTCCCTTCAGTCTGAAATTTTTCCATCATAATTTGGTTCAACTCTTCTTGAGTCTTCAAAATCCTTTCATTGTCCTTCTTGACTGATTCCATTTCAGTCTTCAAATCCTTTATAGTCTACATCAGCTCTGAAGAGTGAGCAATTACCTCTTCTAACATAGGTTCTCTGGACATTTGTCTTGTCTCGGTGTTTGGAGACTCCTCCTCAACATATTCTCCTAGCTTCTCCATACCTGCCTGTTAGATTCAGAAAAAGAAATTTTATGTTCTTTACATAAAACAAAATATAGGTTAGTACATTATTTTTACTGTTTTACAGAAACTAGTTGGGCTGCATTAACGCCTAGTATTTGAACCATGCTCTGATACCACATGTCAAAACCCCAAATTTTCCAATAATTTAAAAAAAAAATTAAATGCATATATTTTCATTAAATATAGTCATTAACTGTTTGATTAGTCCTATGTTATTAGATTCAGATCTGAATAATCTTTTGACTATGCTTATCTTTATGGATTAGTTTCTTTTAAATTAATGATTTGTTTTCCTGTTGCGACCACAAGGTGGGCTGTCATACAAGTACCAGACTTACTTAGCTTTCGAGCTAATTCAGACATTTTCCTATTCTTACAGACTACAGGTAAGAAATTCGGTTGGCAGCTTGTCGAAATTCTAAAGTGTTTATAAAATACCAGTACGTTGCAAAAATAAAAGTTCAATAGGAAGATAAATGCTAACCATTTTCAATACTTACTGAGGTAAAATTCCATAAATGTCCATCATTCTAATGGAAGTAACTTTATGATTCTTAAAGATTACTGTGCTATTTGATATTTATCATAGATGTCCAGTATTAAAAGACTTCAATTAAACTCTTTGCAACATAAAGTATAACAAGGTAAAGTTATAGAATTTACAGTTTACCTTCCATGTGCATACATTCACTTACATTGTAATGTTCATTTAGAAGGGGTTACGTATCACTGTTTCCAAAACTAAGTTTATTTCTTAGTCAGATAGATGACTTACTATAATAGGTTTTATTTCCTAAACCTTTCGTATCAAATAAGTGGACCTATACTTAGTGGCTACTATCTTAAAAAGAATGCAGAACTGAAACATTTATTAGTCTAACATTTACAATGATAAATTCTTAAATGAAGAGTTTATAAGCTTAACTCTTGTATGTCACCAATGTTTGGTTAAGAACCTTTATTCTACGCAAATAATATCAAAGTAAAAGTTATTATTTTCTCTGTATTACTTACCAATTTTCATTCTTAGAAAATTATGGTAAGAACTAAGGGTTAACATTAGTAACTTGTACACTTACCGTGGTTGATTTTTGCAACACCTTGGATATCATCCAATGGTATATTTGATAATTAGACTACAGAGGTTGAATAAATACTTTGTGTGAGTACTAATCCTACCCAACATATGCACTATACTTTCCTTCTTATTTCTTTTAAGACTGTAAGAGTTGGAGACATATTAGTCACTCCCTAATGGAAAGGTCATGAATAAGACCAATTCATAAAGGGTTTAACCCTAACGGAATACTCATATAAATCTTTATTTTATACCTTCCAAGTTTATACATAAGATCATATTAAGTACTTACTACTCTAGATATAGTATACTCTTGATCAAATGTTATTAGGTAAAAACATCATGTTACAAGGTTCAAAGTCAAATACCTCCACGATGAATATAGGGTTATATCTCGATCGCATTGCATGGATGATAATATATTATAACATATTGTAATGAATTATTAAAATCTTGCATCAGTGGTAAGTTCCATGTATAAGTTATGTATTAACATAATTCTTGTTATAATGCTCCAATGATAGGTTGACGCTGTCGGGACTAAGGTATAACCTTCGAGACAACCAAATGATTGCCAGCACTGGAATCCTCGTGATTAGCTCATTGAAACTATAGAAAGAAAACCCACTGTGGAAAATTATTTGCATGGGGACGTGGCTTCGTTTGGGCCATGCATCGTAGGATTAAAAGGGTCCTTTCCAACCCTAAATCATTAGTCTTCCCTCACCTTCGGGCACTCATCAAACTGCTGCGAAGAACTTGGTTACTCTGTCACCTGAGTGGTGCTGCTACTGTCTTCGGCTTTCTCCTCCCTGGTTAGTTTTCCCAATGAACAAAAGTGAAGGCCGTGCCAAGTATATCTATTCGCTTGCGTTATTTTTTCTCTTTTTTTATTCTCGTTGTCTCACCAGCTGAACCTGAACCCTTGACTGTAACCGCCCTCACCTTCTCCTTCAGTTTTAGTAATACGAAACTAGTTCCTCCTGTTGGAGTGTTGTGGCTTGAGTTTCACCGTTTACTAAGTGCTGTTGGAAAAGAGTAGCAGCACGGCTTAGGGTTTTACCCTGTCAACTGAATGATTGGAGGTTCTCTGCTGTCAGTGATTAATGTAGTATTATAACGTCGTTTCCTTTGCAGCTAAAATGACAGACTTCTTACTCGAGCTGGTCGTCGGTCGCTGCACTGCTGGTTAACGGCTTTTAAGTGCTAAGGTAAGAATATCATTAGTTTTCTTTATTTAACGTTATCGTATCTTTCCTTAATTATAAACTGTTCTTATTTACTAAATCTTATTTAACAGTATGGTGTGATAACCATGCAAGTGCGACTCGTCTCTCTTCTATGGTTGCGCAGCGAGCACATCGTTGCAACGACATGCATGCCACGGTAAGCCCTGGACTTACCATGGCTAGTCTACCTTGTGCAAACCCTTATGGAGTAATAAGGGTTGGTCATTGCGACCTGAAAGACCCTCATGGGTTTTGGTTGTTTAGTTATTTACTTCACTGTTTTTAGGATTTGATAAGACCCTCGCTTACCGCAGGGTTTTTCGGCTTCGGCCGTGAGTGTTCATTTTGTTTTTGTATAAAATACTGTGTTTAAAGTAACGAACAGACTGTAAAAACCTTTCTGTGTAAATTTGTAATACGGCCGTGAGCCAAGAATACTGAACTGAGTTTTACAGTTATTAACTTTGTATATTTTGGGATGTATAGGGTTTTTACCCTAAAACCATTACCATAGTTGTTAATACTATTTTCCTTTCAATATTCTTGGTTTATGTTATAGCACTGAAATTTATATAGTTGTTTACATTATAAATGATCATTGAAGCTCGGCAGTGACATAATATTCACTGCATTTATACAGTTTCTTATAATATGCCTCTGTTCGATTATGAGGTTGTATAGATTTTACTGAAGCTTAATAATATTGAACATTCGGTCACTCTGCTAGATTAGTGACAGTACATTAGTGTACTTGAAAGTCCTAAATGGAATACTTCAATCACTAACAGTGACTTCTCTTCTTACAGGTGTAGCAGTTACAATTTATTTCTTAATATTGAATCTAAAATGATATTATTTATGTAATTAGTACATAATCTGCCTTCTTAGTCCATACAACATCTATAATAGAAGGAACATAATATAATAGAGAAGATATATGGTATAAGACTGTTGTCTTACCTATGTGTGTTGTAGCTTCTATTATTACTTATACTTAGTTTATTTTATATAAAGGAATTGTGAGTGTTATTATAAAACTGGTACTCTTATCCTATGTCTATTCATAAACATAAATAAACTTAGTATTTTATTACTAAATTATTATTATACTTACTGTTCTATATATTTCGTAGACATATTCTCTATGTCCCATATTATCTGGTTTAAACTACATTAATAAGAAGGTAAGTGAACTAACTAAGTCTTACACTGTTAACATCTTAAAAAATATAAACTAGCATTTGTATGTTTTGTTAAAATTTAATAAACAGAACAGAGATAAGTAAAGAAATTATATTACTTTCCAAAGTAAATTCTGCTAGTAACTAGTACCTGTAAAAATAGATAGAGATTATGACTATTATTTATTCCATTGAATAAGGTACTTGCAGTGATTTAATTTGTAAATAAGTAATCTATACAGCATATTCTCTGACTTTACTCTACTTTAGTGGACTGTTTTACTCTTCTTGAACTTACTACTATAAGTAAACAATACCAATTATTTCTCTGTTTCTAGATAACTTGTCAGTCTTCATTACAGGTTAATACAACTCCTAAAACAAAATATATTTCTTCTAAAACCATACAAGAATTACTCTGAAATTCCATTCATAATCTATTTTGTATTATCATCGTACCATATTTCCTTATAATTTTTACCCCTGTGCTGGAGTACGGTCTGGTAAACCCAGATGTGGAAAAACACATTGGGTCTTTATTTTTTTTCATCAAAATATTCTATTACTGATAATCTAAAAACATTTTACATCACTAAACCAATTAACTCTTACATCATAAACTACAAACATAGCATTCAACCATTCACAATTATTAAAACAAAGATAGTTAAGTGATAGAACCTGCTTAAGCTTTGGACAACAACAGCAATGGGAGGCCGTTCCTCCCTACCAACTCCTGGAGAGCGCTCAAACAGCGACTCCTCAGGACCCCCGAGCTTGCTCTGGTCTCCCTGGCTGGAACCAGGTGCAGCAATAGTCAGATACCAGTGTTCAAACTTAGTATTAATCCAGAACTTATCAGTAAGTTCTCCCAGTTAACAAGTTGTAATAAACCAAGTTACTGTAGCATTCCTCTCAAAACAACTTCCTTACTGTTTTTCCCTTTTTTCCCAATGAATTTCCTGAATATCATTCACCTGAATGAATTCTCTCTAGAAAATATCTGAGCGGCCTCAGCTGTATTCATTGGGTACTTTTAAAATATTTCCTAGGTATTTTTTGGGTTAGTTGTCATTTAATGAGCCACCTGCTCTGGTCCCACTTTCCTGGGGGATCATGACCCCAAATATAGGGAATTTTCCACCTGCAACTTAGGAAGTGTTTGAGGATGCTTCCACTTGTCTTTTGCCCTCCACCTAGTTCCATCCACCAATTTGACCAGTAACCTCTTGTTAACAGCTCTCCCATGCTGTTGTCTCCACAATTTATTTATTAATAATAAAATATTCTGAATTACATTCCACTTCTATTGACTCTGCTGAGTCATCAGTTCCTACTTAGCATTAAATTTAACATAATGTCTCAGGAATATAATTAAAAAAATGAACATTATTTTACAAAATTGGGGTATGTGACGCATCATAATACACACCCTCAACTTGTGAAAACCCCCGTGCTACAAAATTGACCTTGTACTTATCCACACTACCATCTGCAACATGATTTATCTTGTAAAGGCACTGAGAAGTCACCACTGACTTCCCCTCAAGTGTCGAAACTATCTCCAAAACATCATTCTTCATGATGGAATGGTACTCATCCATCTATCCAAACATGGTGTTGGGAGGCCTCCTCAAAATTAAAAGGATTTGAATCACGTAAACTAGCCATCAAAAGCATGCCCAATCTTCCAAGCATCTAAATAGACCTCACTAGCTCTCTGGGTGTCCCAAACTCTTGAGCTTCCTTCAAGGTGTCTCAAAGCCACTTAGGTGTCTTCTTCCTTGGAGGTTTCTCCCACACTATCCTGTCCTCATATGAAGAACTACTAGAGGTAGAAACCCCAAATATAATATGAGACCCAAAAACCTATCCCTGAAGACCCTCCTGGCTGAACCACTGAACCTGGTGAACCTATTCTTGTACTGTGTGGTCCAATAACTCTGAAAACCTGTGATCATGTATGTTGTACTGATGCTACCTATGTAACTTCCTGAGTTGCAGGAACCTGCTGCTCTCCCTGCTCCAACTCTCTCGACTTCCTGAAGGCCCGCTCCTCCTCAAACTTCACATCCCTCTTCACAACAAATTTCCTATGAGAAGGAAGGTAAATACAAAAGGCCTTCAAAGTCTCATCATATCCCACAAATATTTTCTTCTCTGCAATGGCCTCCAACTTTGTCCTCTTATCAAAAGGGACATGAGAGTAATTCAAACTACAAATATGTGAAAATGGTTGATCTCGGTCTTCTTACCTGTGAAACACTCCTCAAGTGTCATGTTCCCCATGGCATGATAGGGACTCATGTTCTAAATATATACAGTTTTGTTGCATGCCTCAGCCCAAAGGAATAAAGGAAGTGATTGGTCATGTAACATAGCTCTGGTCGCTCCAACAATAGACCTGCTCTTCCTCTCTACCACTCCATTCTACTTTGGAGTGTATGGAACCGTCAATTGCCTCCTGATACCCTCATGTCTGTAATATCCATAAAACTCCTTGGAGGTATACTCACCCCCATTATTTGATCTAAGAACTCAGATCTTCCTCCCTGTCTGGTTCTCCACATGAGATTTGAACTCTGGGAACCTCTGCAAGACCTCCTCATATTTCTTTCTCTTCAAGAATAAAATCCAGGTCTTCCTGGAATTATCATCAATGAATGTCACATAGTACTCATATCCTCTCCAGGAAACAGATGACATCGGTCCACACAAATATGAATGTATCAAGTCAAGAATCCCTGCTATCACTGCTAGGAAAAGTTGTCTTGGTGTACTTTTCCAAAGCACACACCCTGCAAACATCACCATGCTCTGAGCTGAACTTTGGTAAACTTGTAACTATATGTCTCAACAACCCCAAAGTTGGATGATACAAGTGACCCATACTCCTATGCCAAAGCTCGCAAAGCTCACTGCCACTGCTATGTGCCAAGGCATGTTGAGGCTGAAATAAGAGCCTTTGCAGTTTCCCACATCTAACTCTAATGGAAACTAAAGCAAATGGTCCAACATTCTTGGGAAACACACGCACATGTCCATCTAGGAAGGACACCCCAAGACCTTGATCCTCAATCATGGAAACTGAAACTAGGTTCTTCTTCAACCCAAGTACATACAATAAATATCTCAACATCATGGGACTCATGGACTCCCTCTGAAAGGTAATGGTCCCACACCCAACTGCTCTTATTTTTTATTCATTTCCCAACACCACCTCCACATTAGTCTATGTCTGTGAAAGTTTGGAGAACATATCACGAGCACATGTCATGTGGCTCGAAGCTTTGCTATCAATATACCAAGTGCTAGAAGTAGATGCACTGTAGGAATGGTCTGTCACCGAGGAAAACTCCATCTCTCTATCAACATCTGCACTGGTGATAATAGATGCTCTCTCTCTATCAATATTCCTAGTGCACAGAGAAAACTCTCTCTGAAATCTCACTGCAAATTCATCGACCTCTGTTGAAGCTGTTGTCTATTGTTGCTTCTTCTTCTTCTTGTTCAGACACTGCCCAGCATAGTGTCCCATCTTCTGGCATGGAAAGAACTTTACAGTGCTTAGATCCTTCTTCTTCCCATCCTGTTTCTTGGCCCCACCCTTATTGGGACCCTTCTTGTTCTTCTTCTTTCCTTTTGTTTTCAAATCCACATCCTCCCTACTAGTAGAGGCACTGCACTGCAAAATACCCCTCTGAGTCTCCTCCTGAACAAAATCATCACAAATTCTGTCCCATGAAGGTAAGCTCTCCCTAGCCACCAATTCCTATACAAATACAGCCCAAGGTTGTGACACCCCATTCAAGGCTTTCTGCACTAGCTCAACACTAGGAACAACCACCCTAACTCCTGCTCCTGCAAGCTCATCTCCCACATGATAGATCCTAGTCAGATAAATCATAACAACCTCTCCTTTGACCATCTTGGTACTCTTCAACTTCTCCCTCAAAACCATCTTCATATTCTCATTTGAACTCTGAAACAAGCCGGTCAAATCAC
Source organism: Pseudotsuga menziesii (assembly GCA_001517045.1). Taxonomy (NCBI): domain Eukaryota; kingdom Viridiplantae; phylum Streptophyta; class Pinopsida; order Pinales; family Pinaceae; genus Pseudotsuga; species Pseudotsuga menziesii. The sequence goes on from LPNX010523958.1 coordinate 1,326,159, forward strand.
TCCACATTTCATGCGCACTATCCTTCCCTGAAATGTGTGGAATCACATGGTCTTTAACAGCATCTAGGATAATCCTCCTAGCCGTAATATCTTTCTTGTTGAAAGTAGCCAATGCTACTACATCAGTGGAAACAGGAATAGCAATGGGATTAGTTGTAGTATTTCTAACTACCTCCTCCCACAACTCATTTTCCTCCAACACAAGAAAAATCCTATCTTTCCATAGGACAAAATTCCCAGCCCCATCAAGCCTATCCTCCATTCTTAGTTCGGTAGAAGACATATTTCTCAAATAACAAGTTTCAACAAATGCTATTACTGTCAAAAGAAAATATTTGAAATATGGAAATTACTTTTCTATCTGCAAAAATTAATTTTCTACCCCACTCAGCTCTGATACTATGTAAGTTTTTCTCAATTTTAGCCACCAGTTTAAATGTCAAAAATATCTCAATTTAATGCCCAACCCAGAAATGCATAAGGATGGAAAATAACATAAATTTTCAGACTGAAATAAGCATTGTTGTAACTCAACTTTTAATGACAAAAAATGAAATAAATGCACACCATGAAATTTTCAGACACATTAAATTGTTTGCAACATGCCCAGGAAAAAACCATAAGGGGAAAACCTATTAGGAGAGAGAGTATTTTTATTATCAGGAAATTTACAGCAAAACTTAGAAATTTTCAGACCAACTTATCTCAACCCGGAAGAGAAAATTTCTGCCTCATTTTTCATTCCAAACAGGAATAATAAAACTCAATTTTTTTTTCTACCTTGATTCCCATGCCACTGTACGGATTGTAGCATACGTATTGGTTGTACGAACCTCGAAATTTGTGCCTAGGAAAAAAATTTCTCAAAAATTGTACCCAGAAATCTGCCTCAAAAATCATGCATGTTGTACTGAAAAATTGTATCGTACACACTGTATGGACCAGCAATAAATTTTGTTGACCTCTCCTCGATTTGTGTGCCCTCTATGCTATTGTCCTTTCCCTCGATTTGCGTGCTGCAAAATTTTTCTCTTTCTCAGAAAAAAAAATGGAAACTTTCTCTCTGAGCTCTCTCCTTCACTTCAATCTGCAAAAGTGAGTGAAATGGTCATTCCTTGCCTTTTTGGTGAGAACCCTAGGGTTCATCTAATCCAACGGTGGAGATTAGATTAGATCGGTGGATGATATTAAATGCTCATATTTAAATCTCATAAATATAAATTTCACTCACCCACTTAAATTTATCAAAAAGTGACTTTATTCTCTAAAGTCATATTAAATGCTCATCTCAAGTGATTTAATTCAAGGGTCACTTTATTTCCCCCTTTTAAGTGACTAAGGCTAAAGCCACCTATGGGAACACTTTATAGGTACAAAAATCAACAATGTATGATAAATATATTTTAGTTGGAACACAATACTTTATTTCCATCATCATTGTATATAATATGTATAGGGAAAGTTTAATTTGACATGTAGACATTATGCCATTTTCTATCTAGTATTTTGCATTCAATGAGGGTACTAAGACAATTTTACCACATTTTACAATGCTTTCAATAATTTCAAGGACATGGATGCAAACACCTCCTCAGTTTATCTCGGAAAAAGTAGTCTTTAACAAAGTAATTATAATGATATGTGTGATAATGCATTAATGTGCTTTCTATTCTTGTTAGTGTACGCTCTTATTTCTAATAACCATTGCAAGTTTCTAATTAACTCAAAAGATTCTAAATCAAATGGCATAATTCATAGATTGATTGTCAACAAAGGTAGGTAAAAAGTGGCATTTGTATCTATAAATAGATAAGCAGGTTACTTTTTCCTTACAGAGTAGCTTAAAAATGAGAGATTTGGAAAATAAGCCAATTAGGAATTCATGCACTATATTAAGGTTGTGGGTCTCAATAATACTCCACGTTGTAATAATGGTTGGTTGGTGTCATAATCACTCCACAGTGTAAATTGTTCAATTCTATCAGTTTGTTGGTATGTCAAGATTTGGGTCCCCACATGTCTGTTGGACCATTAAGGAAAGAGATAAAAGATGGAGTCCACACTTGCCTTGAATCTAGTTACTGTAGTTGTGTTTCACCAACACCTCTAGTTTGAGTGACCCAATGCTGCTTATGAAATGTATAAATAAACCCCTCCTCTCCTCATTCATGCATTTTCTCATTTGAGAGTCCAGGAGTCGAGAGAGTCAAGCTCTAGTATATGCTCTTCTATTTCACTATATTAGTAATCCACATAATCAAAAGTTGAGTCTTCCTAGAAAAATATTCACCAAGACGTTACAAGGGTTTATAATTTGATGAAATATTCACCAAGTTTTTACAATATTTAATAATTCAATGAAATATTCTCAAAGATTTTACAATATTTTATAATTTAGTGAAAGATTCACCAAGATTTTACCAAATTATATAATAAAATGAAAGAATAGCCAAAAAACTATATATACATATTATATTATTAATAAAATAGCCTTCGAATTTTCCTATATATTAGGGATATTCGTCCATTTATTATACATATAAATTTTGGGGGTGTTCTTAAAATTATCCTTGTTCAGAACATTGCTAATGCAAATATTGGTTTGTATATAATTTTGTTCTATATGTGCATTAATGATAAGTCTCTTTACAGTCTATTGCTCTGTTGAATTAAACCTGTAACGTCCATGGAAAGGAGTTTAAGTTTTAGTTGTTAGGGTTAGACTAACTCCTTGATTGCTTATAAACCTAAGAGTTTAGATTAGTCATGGTTATGGAATTTTAGGTATGTCCATTTACATTTTGGTGGCTTAGATTTTATATAGAAGAAGAAGATGGTGAAATGGTTTCTCATCATTCAGCATCCAACAAGCTCGTGTGAGAGTTTCATATTAGGAAAGCATCACAGAGAGAAATTTGTCTTAGGAGTTTCATATAGAGCAAAAGCACAATTTGAGATTATACACACGAATTTGTGTGGTCCTATTCAAACACCTTCTTTGACTGGTAATGTTTATTTTATGACTTTTATTAATGATTTTAGTCACAAAACTTGGGGTGTATTTGCTGAAATAGAAATCTCAAGATTTTGAAGTGTTTAAGAGTTTTAAATCCATGATTGAAAGGAGAGTGGCAGATGTATTAAGTTCTTGAGATCAAACAGAGGAGGTGAGTATATGTTAACTTATTTTGTGGAATTTCATCAACATCATGGTATCAAAAGACAGTTTACTACTCGCTACACTCCATAGCAAAAATGGAGTGGCGGAAAGAAAAAATTGAACCATTGTGAACATGGATTGAAGTATGTTGAAGGAAAAGAATCTTGCAAATGAATATTGGGGAGACATTGTTACTTGTTCAATATATATTCTAAACAGAGTCCCAACTAAGAGTGTGAAGGATCATGTTCCCCAAGAAGCATGGAGTGGTAAGAGTGGCAGCATATCTCATTTCAGTATTTTTGGGTGTGTGGCTTCTACACACCTACCTAAAGAGATAAGGAGAAATTTGGATGATAGAGGTGAGAAGTGTATCTTTATTGGATACAGTGAAGATTCTAAGGAATATAGACTCTATAATCCCATTACCAAGAAGTATAACGATCAACAGAGACATTGTGTTTAAGAAAGAGGAAGCTTGGGATGGCAGCATAGATAGATCGGTTGCAAAGGGTGTTGTAACTGCAAATGCAAAATATCAGGAGATGAGTAGGGCATACAAGGTGGACATTTGAATCAACACATGCCTACACCATCAATAAGAAATCCTACATGAGTCATCCCATTATAGTATAGAACACCCAGAACTCAAGAGTGTGGTGAACCATCAAGTGTTGGTGGGAAACAAGTAACAGAATCAAAGGTAAGTGATGAATCAAATCCTACTTTAGCTTCATTAAGAAATAGAGTAAGAGGTCAGAAACCTAGAAGTTTAAGAGAATTGTATGAGAAAAATGAAGTATATAAAGTTTCAAATTCTGTATTGATTGCATGTGATCCTATAAATTTTAATGAAGTTGTTAAAGAAGATGTTTGGATAAAAGTTATGGATGAGGAATTGATGCTATAGAAAGAAATGATACTTGGGATCTTGTAGATTTTCCTGATAACAAAAATTGTATTGGTGTTAAATGGATTTTTAATACTAAGTTGAATGTTGATGGTGAAATTGAAAAACACAAGGAAAGACTTGTAGCACAAAGGTTCATTCAACAACCCGGTGTTGATTATAACGATACCTTTGCACCTATATCCAGACTTGATATTGTAAGGATGGTGTTAGTATTTGCTGATCAAAATCAATTGAGTTTGCATCAATATATGTTAAATCTACATTTTTACATGGATATCTGGAAGAATAGGTTTATGTGAAACAACCTCTGGGATATGAAATTGATGGACATGAACATAAAGTCTATTGGTTAAAGAAAACGTTGTATGGATTAAAACAAGCACCCAAAGTATGGTAAATCATGGTTGCTAAGTACTTGAACAGTGAAGGATTCACCAGAAGTCAAAGTGAGCCAACCTTGTATACAAAGGTCAAACAAGAAGGTAAAATGTTGGTAGTATGCTTCTATGTTGTTGATTTAATTTTCACTAGAGATATTTCAATAAATGATTCTAAAACAACCATGAAAACATAATTTGAGATGACTTATTTAGGAATGATGAAATATTTTCTTGGTATTGAAGTAACTCAATCTGAATATGGTATTTTTATCAATCAATCTAAGTGTGCAAATGATATACTGAGTAGATTCAAGATGGTGAATTGTAATCCAACTGTAACTCCAATTGCAACTAACACAAAACTCAATAAGAAGGGTGAAGGGTCGAATGTTGATCCAACTACGTATTAGAGACTGGTTGAAAGTATCATGCATTTAAATGCAACAACACGTGATATAGTGTTTGTAGTAAGCTTGATTTTGATATTTATGGAGTCTCTGAAGAGCACATATTCGCATTATAGAAAGATGATCCTAAGATACTTTTCTGGAACAACAAATTTTGGAATCATGTATACGTCAAATTCAGATTTTAAGTTGATTGGATATACTGATAGTGATTTTGTAGGTTGTACGAATGATAGGAAGAGCACATTGGGATATGTGTTCAGCCTTGGATCAGGAGAAATAGCATGGGATTCAAAGAAGCACCCCATAGTGAATTTATCCTATGTTGAGGTAGAGTATGTTGCAACAAAAGCAGTTGTATGTCAAAATTTGGATGAGAAGAGCAATTAATGAGTTGCATCATGAACAAGAAGAACCAACTCATTTTTTTTGATAATATATCAACATCAAAAAATCATTTTTCCATAAGAGGAGTAAGCATATCAATACAAGGTATCATTTTATTCAGGAATTCAGAAACAAGAATGAAATAATTGTTTACTTTTTCATATCAAAAGATTAGTTTACAAACTTATTTACAAAACCTTTGGGAAAGGAGTTGTTTGAGTTTCACAGAGAAACCATAGGAGTAACAACATTGCTCTAAATGTAGTTATAGAAGTAACAATCGTTTTGAAATTTTGATATGTTTTTTTTTTAAATAATTAAGGGGGAGAATGAAGGAAATTAATTGTTCCACTGCCATAATTTTGACTGCTAAAAAATTGAAGAGTTATCACCGCCAAAGCGTCTTAGTCTTCAATTTCTGAAAAGGAATCTACCGCCATGTTTTGCATCTTATTGAAGTCGTGAAAGGGGCAGCGTATCACATCAATATATGAAGGGGCGCATTCATCATAGTTTTTTACTTATAATAAATTTAACAACCATTTCCATCATTCAGATTCATCTACTGAGTCTCTGAAGGGCCAATATAGTCTTGATTTTATTAGCCTGTCCAATTTCAGAGAAATGAAGTACTTAACATTAGTGTAATTTTAATGCAACGAAGGGCCAAATACAAATAATGATCTAATCCCATAATGATTTGATATATGTAATCATTATTTGAAGTTAAAAACAATCAAATTGAAGTTTATGAGTTTAATAGAAAAACAGATTTTTTCACTCCTCTGTCATTTTATGCTCTGCTTTTTAGTTTGTAAACTCATGTTTATTTTGAAGTTATTTTGTTGTAGAAAGTTAAGATTTTGAGTTTATTTTTTCTTATGAGCATGTTGTGTTAGTCTAAATGTTTAAACAAAGTATCGGTATAATTTTATGAATGCAGGGGTGATCAAAATCTTGTTTAAGTCACTTGTTGTTACTCCTTGCCTGTAGGTGATTCTTTGTTGTTATTCCTGTAGAAAATGATATTTTTATTTCTATAGGTGTTGATTTGAGTTTTGAAGTGATTTGTAAGTGTTGTTGGTACTCATTGCAACACTCCCTTTCCTTCCTTCATGGGGATATGTAAGTGTATATGTAAACATTTCATACTAATAATTAACCATCCTAATAAATCTATGTACAACAATTTTTGTTTATTGTTCATCTATGACATTACTAATTACTCATTTATTGATCAATTAGGTTTAATACATAGATATTTTGTTCATATCAATCCTCTTTTCTCCTGATATTTATTCTCATTACTCATATTTTGTACTAATATCAGGCCCATAACTTAATATCAATGGCAGAGTATTTAATTTTTCATTCACAAACCTTGCATATTTACATACATGCTTGATATTGATGGTGGATACTGATGGTGTCTTCCTATATGAGTTGACACATGTGCTTGAATATGCATTGTAATCAAGAGAGCTACAAAACCACATATGCAGTGAAAGAATCCCCCATGCACAGGATATATTGCATTGTTTTACCAGAATAGGGGTATAGCCAAAGAAAGGTATTGCATTATTCTACCAAAATAGGAGTATAGTCAAATAAAGGTACTTACTCTCCAGCAAGAGATCTGGGTTGAAATTCCTGCACCCCTTAATTAATTGATCAAATATATTAGGTGTATTTCTTCCTAAAGGCCCCTTAGTATTTGAACCATGCTTTGATACCAATTGTAACAACCCTATGCATTTGTACAGATTTCAAACCTGATTTAAGATGGATTTCTTAAGAATATTTCAGAGACAAACTAGTCTATCAAGTGTATATCCATTAATAAAAATATAACCAAACAACTAGAAAATAATAAGAACTATAAGAATCTGATAAGAGCCTCTACTTACATAATCGATGACCAGTTTACCAATTTTGCATACATCCCTTGTGCTCCTTTGGTTCCCAACTCCTTTATCCACAACAACAGTTGGGTGGGAAACTCTCCACCCAACCAACCCCCAACCAAACCAAGAAACACCATAACTCTTTCCTCTATTTCTCTATCCCTGTATATCTCACCCCCTCCTCCTCGTTATACTCCCTCTTAACAAGCACACACAAAAGCCAAAACTAGCACCACAAGAAAGAAACCCCAAACTCAACCAACAAGACTCAATCCTCCCTCCTCTTGGTCCTGACCCCTTTTTATTACTTAATTTCCATATTTTATATTCAATTTCCTAATTTTTGCAAGCATGACACACTTGTCACTCATACACCTAAATTAAGTTATAATGCACATTTTCCTTTTTAATTGACATTTTCCTATCACTATATGTCATTCTACTAATGTCTAATGTTGGGCAATTTCATGTTTTGGGACATGTCTACCCATTTCCTCGGATAGATATCCCTCATCATATTTATATGTTTCCTCTTTATGAAATAGGGTGGATTGTGTTTGAGTAGTCCTTGTCAATACATAACTGTGTTGTGCCTCTAATGTGGCCAGGACTACTCAGGGGAGATGTTCTATTGTTACCACGGGAAGTTTTGAAGCTACTTTTATTTGGTTGGAATTTTCCTCTGCCCCACTAGAGGTATTTTGGACCTATGTAGCCTCTATTATAGCATGTTTGTTACCTGCTTATCCTTCTAATTTTTCCCTCTTGCTGACATGTTTTGTCTCAAGATCATATATATCCATATCATTATGTGTCTGCGATGTTGTCCTCTTAGCCACTAATTCATTTTTATGTGGTGTGGGGACCACTATAGTATAATTACCTATTTTATCATTGTTTCCCTCTGTATATTTCCTAGTGTAAACCCATTGAAACTTGTCTACATGTTCCCACATGTCAATATTTTATACTTCTCCCATTTTGAATTTAGTTGATGATTGTAGGTAGAATTTTTTTTTTATTGTATTTTCTTTGATATTATTTGATGGGGGTAATAGGCCCATTTTTCTCCTTTATATAAACCTAGTTGCTTTAACATCCCTTCCACTTAGCTCAGGGCAATCTTAGCCTTGACTAGGAAGGTGGGCACTTCTTTGGGTAGCTTAAATGTTATGGGATGTCTAAACTTGAAAAATTGTATTTTGTTAGAGATAAATATTTTCCTTATGTACTCTAGTGCAAATACCCTTGGGGTAGTAAATGTTGGCAGTAGATATAGGGTTCATCTTGAAAACCATAAATCCTTATCATAGCGTGATCTTCATGCACAAACTAATATCCCACTCTTGTCTCTGGAATCAGTTGTATCAATTCTCTGTATCGTGGGAATATCCTTGTGGGAGGATCATTGTGTAGCATGAAGTAAACAATGTACATGAAATTGTCTACAAATTCCTAGAAACCTTGATTTCTAGGTTGTCTGATAACCAAGTTGGTGCATTGATAAATAGGCAATTGAACCTGTGTGTTAAATTTTGTCTTCAACTCTAGATCCTCAAAATATGGGACTTTTTGGTACAATACTAAGTACAACAAGTAGGATTGGTATCTAAAATATCTAATAGCATGAAATTTATCCGAGAGAAAATGGATGTTATCGGATCGGAATTGGTAGAGATCAAAATTTGTGAGCATCAAGTCTAAAGGTGAGGTCAAGGTTTCCATAAAACCTGAAAAAGTGTCATTTATTGCCCTGTCACTTTCATATCAAATCAAAAAAATTTAGCATCAAGTCTAAAGGTGGGATCAAGGTTTCCATAAAACCTAACGAAGTGTCATCTATTTCTCCATCACTGTCATATCCTAATATCTAGCACATCGGAGAACGAAATTTCTTAGAATTCTCAAAAAAGATAGAAGATTTATATGGTGATGGGTTGACTAGCATTGAGGTGTCTTTGTTTAGGTGGCTAGTCAACAATTGGATCTTTTTTTCTTGGGTAATATCTTGGTAAATTGGGGATAGGTCCACATCATCTAATTGTTGTAGGTTTGGTTGATTAGGGAAGCATAGAATTTTGGAGATGGAGTATCTATAGATAATGCAAATGGCTCTAGTGCCATCTAAGGAAATTATGGTCTTCTTCTTAGCTAAGTAACTTGTTGCACCAAGTCATGAATTCTAGGAAATGGTGGGTTTCGGGGAAAATTTCCCGAATGAGCTTTGATTCCCAAATATGAAAAAATCCATGTACATTTGTGTGGTTGGTCTCAAACTCACTAATCAATTGATAGGCGTATGCGTGGATAAGAAGGGGTTATGAGTTTTGGCCTCTGTATCACCTAAATGTTCTTATTTTGAGTTACTTTTGGCTTAGAGTGATGGTGTGTTAGGGTTGGATATAAAGGCCATTTTAACAGTTGCTTGAAGAAACTAGAAAGGAAGATAAATTAAGAGCAAGGAACTAGTGAGAATCATCAATTTGATTAGCATAATTTGGCATTCGAGAGGCGTGCAAAGTAGTTCATTCATAGGTACACTCGATTGGCAGCATTCTTCTTTTGATATAACGAATATGCATTATTTTATTCACTTTCCATATTTATAATTCCAAATTTGAATTGAGACACATGGAGGTCTCTCATTTGGTGAAATTTTAGGTGATGTTAGTATAATTTCATCGAGCCCAAGGTGGCCATGTGTCACCCTTGGGTTCATGCACATTGCACTTTGTATCATCAGGTGTTAATGTGGAGGCTCCATCTTGGTGGGTCGGACACGGAAAACAATATTTAGCATGCTGCAGAGCATTTAATGCGGTTGCAGCAGGCTTGATGATTGTTGGATTTTGAGCTGCTTGAGATCCAACGGTCATCAAGCTTGTTGCAGCCGCATTAAATGCTCTGCAATATGCTAAATATTTCTTGTCGTCAGGCACACATGATTCATATTTGGAAAGACCCTACAAGATTCACGTGTTAAATAAGTGGAGGCTTACATGAATTCCAACTATGACTGGGTAGGAGATAACGCCTCAGCCTAAATTGGTTTTGTAGGGGATCCTTTTAGAGGCGTTACCAATTATATGGAAACGCATGAAACCATGATTTTAGTCCAATGCCTCGGTCGCCCGTTACTACCTATAATTCCTTTTGTGGGAGCACTATGGAGATGAGTCATAGACTCCTTTACTCTTCTATCCCTCGGTCATAGGTTTTTCATTTCCTGGAACCCTAAACATTGGCCCTCCGGTGCTTGTATCACTCTACCCACAACATGTTTAAGAGTTCATGCTCTTATCTTCTCAGTCCCTAACACCTATGTTTTAGCACCTTTATCTCCTAAATATGATCTCATAGTAGAGATCGAAACGTCGAGAACACGAAATACCTGAATGCGGTTCCACACCCACCACCTTGGTGCTAGTTTACTTTTTATTCTTTTTAATGTTGAACTTGACATTTTGTTGCAATGTTACTTACAATCCTAGTCCTCCATGATGGATTTTAGACCCTTGCAACTGAAATTTTATCCTTTTACTAACACTATGTTTTAAGGGTAGATTTTTTGTGAAAAGGACAAAGTTAACAAATCTAGATTAATGCAAAAAAAAATTGGATCATTGGATCACTAATATGAAAGTTGTTGAGTATTAAAACTTAGAAGAATTACTCTGTTCCCATTACAATTTTTTTCCTAATTATCACTATTTTTTCCTCTATTGATAGCAAAAGTTGGTGTTTGGCATTGAATGCACCAACAACAAAAACGTGCATAAATTAGGCAAAATTGGCAACTTTAGAGGGCTATAACTTTTAGCTCTAATATAAAAATTGAACATAGTTATACTCAATCAAAATATAGTAAATAGAATATAGATATAAATAACTATATTATGAAGGGGTACTTTGGAACTTTTAGTAAATTGGGCATAAAGGTGTATGTATCCTTAATTTGACCCAAAAAAAATTGTCAAAATGGGTAGTTCCCAAAATGCCACCTATTTATAAGAAAAATTTATAAAATTTTGAATATGATGTGTATCTAAAAAATTAATTGTATAAAAACTTTGAAGATACACTGCTACATCAAGGAATATTTAAATATCGATATTGATAAGAAACATGGAAGATGGATAACATCCTTACAATTAGAGAGAAAGTTATAGGTCTAAATATCAATTTAGGATATAAGGAGACATATTCTAATGGGCACATATAATGTATCAATCCATTGGATCTAATAGGACAATGATGATAATGAACATGGAGGTTTGGATTTGTAGATATAATAACGAAAGAATGTTAAGGGATCATGAGAAGCAAAATCAATTGAACACTCAACTAATGAAAAGTTTAACTCACTTGCAAATGAAAATGAAGAATGGATCAGGTTCATTGAATGAGGAAGAAGGAAAATTATATCCAAAGAGGACATCTCTGTGGAAATTAAACCCAGACTTAGAACAATTGAACTCACAAAAATTGCTTGAAAACATGCATAGGTCCTCTCAAATTGGAGACTGAAATTGGTGCATAACACAAAATTGCATTGAATAAGTTTACATGAGACAACCTTATAAAATAATAGGTTGTCAAAATATATAATTACATCATATATTTGAATTCCTAAGGAGGTAAGTCGAATTCTCACAAAAACAGGCTTACTAAAGTCAAAATTTCCCCATAGGTGCATAAAACAATTTCCAAATCAGTCAAGGAGGTCACAAATTGGATAAATGAGGTATGTCATTTGATAAGTGATGGAATTTCAATATACTCATGCTTTAAAGAGTGAAAAATATGGAGTATGATTTTTGCAAAAACAAGGCAGTTGTCATGTGACTAGCTTTCACCTTTTGCCTTAAAAGCTACTAAAAATAAGTCTAACTATGGATAAGGAAGGAATGTGCACTTACTAAACTGGGAAGTTTGTTGAGTTGTTAGAATATTATCTAGAATCTTGTGAAGGATATCCTAGAGGAATTTTAGGCAATTTTTGACCAAGTAGTGCAAGTGGATGCCAACTAGCTAGAGTAGGACATAGGAAATTAATAAAAAATATTAATTGATGCATCCTAAGTATGGGAATGGGATTTGTATTATTATAACACCCTATTAATCCTGACTTATGTGAAATTTCATAAATAAATCAAATATATAGGACCTAACAACAAGGCTTAGTCACCCTTTCCATATTGTGTGTCCATAAAAACAAGGAAAGAGACAAATCCACAAGGGGGGAATCCTTCCTTAAACATGAACATGAATGAGATTTTGTGAAATATTGTATTCAATTAGTATTAATCATGTGATCATATATCCCAAGTGGTGATTTGATATTTTTGAATATATTCTCAGATAATTCCTTGTTGGATATGTTTGCAACTTGCTCGGACGATGCACAATAGTGCAAAGCAATGACCTCATTATGCACAATCCCTCTGATGTAGTGCATGTCGATCTCTATATGTTTGGTTCGATGCCTCTATAATAGGTCTGTTGAGATTCAAATAGTACTTTGGTTTTCACAATAAATGACTGTGGAAGTGTCTCATTCAATCCCAAACTCTCCAAGTATACCATGCAAACCCAAACATTGAGTAGTTGCATTCACATCTCCTATGTATTATGCCTCTGTAGAAGAAAGTGAAATGGAACTTTTTTTTTTACTTGACCATATTATTGGTCCATATGCAAGAATAAACACATATCCAGAAGTTTATTTTCTATCAATGTTATCACCTTCCCAGTCATAGTCAATAAAACCAACTAACTCTAGGTCATATTTTGCAACATAGTGAATCCCATGTTTCTTTATTCCTTGCACAAAGAGCAAGATTCTGTTTGCTTCCCTCCAATGGATGTCATGTGGCTTATCCATGTGTCTATATTCCACACTCACTACATAATATATATCAGGTCGAGTTTGATTCAAATAGAGCAGACAACCAACTAGCTACCTATACAATGTGTTGTTTACCAAATGAGTTGATTTTGCTTCTTCAAGCTTAACTCCTAAGAGGAAAGGAGCCTTTCTTGGCTTGCAATCCTTGATGTTGAAATTTTTTATCAGGTCTGAAGCATATTTTTACTGATTTAATTTTATTCCAATGGATAATTAAGATATCTCAAGACCCAAAAATTGGCTCAACAGTCCCAAATTAGTCATGGAGAAGGCATGGTTCAAGGCATCCTTCAAGGAGGCAATTTATTTCATGGAACTTCCTGTTATAAAAAGGTCATCCACATACAAAAAAAATAATGATTGAACCATGAATCAACTTCAAATATACATTGGGATCAGAATTTCTTCTACTAAATTTTTGTGATAGCAGAAAGCCATCAATCTTGGCATACCAAGCTCTGTGAACTTGTTTTATCCCATATAGTGATTTCTTCAACCTACACACAAGATATGGATTAGTAACAAAAAATTATGGCTGATGCATATATATATCTTATTTTATATCTCCATGTATAAAATCACTCTTCACATCCATGTGATGTACCTCCCATTGCTTGGAAGATTCAATGGCCAAAACTAGTCTTATAGAATCCATCTTTTCCAGTGGTGCAAAGGTCTCATTGTAGTCAATTCCTTGGACTTGGGAGAATCACTTTACCACTAAAATTTACCTATACTTCATAGCATAGCCATCAGCAACAAAAAAATTCTTGAATTCCCATTTGCACTTTACTAGCTTTCTCCCTGGTGGAAGATTGATTAGTTCCCATGTCTGGCATTCTTCTAGAGCGAATGGTATTCCTCTTTCATGATTGTTTTCCGTATTGGATATTCTGATGCTTCTTGATATTTTTTTAGATATTTTTTTACCATCATATATCACTTCTTACAAAATCATGGGTCCTTGACAGAAAGAGAACTCTTGAATTGAGATCTAGTTCTTCTAGGATCACTAGGATTCCCAGCTAGTTCCCGAGCTGCTTGAATTATATTTTCTGCCCACTTTGGTCTTGTAGGAGTGTTAGTATATACAATTAAATATTAATTATCATACATATAATAATAACAAAACTTATTAGAGTCCTCACTTACAATAAGAGGTGGTGGTGATGAAGAGGACTCTCCAATTTATGTTGTTGGCATAGGCTCTTCTTCAAACTGAACACTCCTTTCAATGAAGGATTTTTTAGTGATCATGTTTATCATATTATACCCTTTGGATTATTATAAATACCCAAAAAATATGAATTATTGACTTTGGGGTTCCAAATCCTTCCTCTTTTCTGGTGGAATTCTATCCCAAGCTTTAGAGCCAAAAATCCTAAAGTCGGACACATCAATATTTTGTCCACTCCAAGATTTGAAAGGAGTGATTCCATTAAGATATTTGTGAGGAACCATATTCTAGATAGAGGATGCACAGTTAATTACTTCAGCCCAAAACTTTGGTGGCAAATATTTATATTCCATCATGCAAGTTTCCATCTCCTTGAGATACATATTCTTCCTCTCAGCAACACCATTCTACTGAGGTGTGTAAGGAAGAGAGTGTTGCATATAGATACTTGCATATTCAAAATATTGTATAAATTCATATTTGAAATATTCACCGCCATTATCATATCTGAGGACCTTGAGATTTCTTCCCGATTGGTTTTCAATTAAGGATTTAAAACCCTTGAAGAGGTCAAAAACTTATGACTTGTGCTTGAGGAAGAAGACCCAATACTATATGGAAAAGTCATCAATGAAGGTTAGGAAATATTTGTCTTGACTCATTGACATATGAGGGAAAGGACCAGCTATATCACTATGAATAATCTCAAGGGGTGCAGAGGTTCGATCATGGATGACTCTCTCATACTTGTGCTCTGGGTGTTTTCCTAGGATGCATCCTTGACAGACTCCTTTATAAAACTTGATTTTGGGAAACACTATAACCATGTCTTTGTCACACAAATAATATAGGTACCTATATTTTAGATATCCAAACCTTTCATGCCATATATTTATAGCTTCATTAGCATGAGTGAGGAGATCATATGGATTTGAGAAGGGCATGAAGTGTGATAACTTATACACTTTCTAGCTATGATCAACAAAACATTTCCCTATGACTCTACCATTAGAAATTTCAGTGATTTCAACATCATTGGGAGTGAAGACAAAGTTGAAGACAAAGTTCTTAGAAGACCCAGTGTGGGTCATTTGATAGACTGGCAAGAGATTGGAAACAAGACCTGGGACATATAAAACATTATTGAAGGAACCATGGTCAAGATCTATTCTACCCTTCCCTTTACTTCCAGTTTCAGAAACATCTCCCAATACAATTTTAGGACCATTCAAATAATCAAGAGAGGAGAAGGCCTCCCTTGTCAGAACCATGTGTCTTGAAGCTCCAGAATCAATGATAAAGGAATAGGATCTTACATTGCTTTATACCAGTGCATGAACTCCTTCCTTGTCTTCAAAATTTGATGCACCCTCCTTCTTCTTTGTGCCTTTAGGAAGAGAGATGTTGTGTTTTCAAATACGTTGAGTCAACATATCAATTTTTTTCTTCATGCAAGAGCTCATTGGATGGTATCCCTTACCACAGTATGCGCACTTTCTCATTTCACCTTTACATGTCTTCTTCTAGGAATTCTTCTTAGAGCTTGAATACTGCTCATGAGACTTGGACTTGTATTTATTTTGATCAGGAGGCTTCTTTGTATTAGACTTCTTATTGCCTTTGGAAACCATTTCTAAATCTCCGGCAACCAAAGCTTGATCTTTGGAAGGTTTAATGGTGCCCATCATGACCAACTTATCTTGCTCCTGGTTTAAGGATTCCATGAAATCTGCGAGTAAAGGAATCTTACAGTTTCAAACTATCAACTTTGTGGTATGGAAGGTTGATACAAATATAGAAGAGTCGGGGCCAAGCTTTAAAAGTATGGCCAAGTCTAGTTGTTCATATTTATTTTCAATACCGCACTGATTTAATTGAAGAATAAGAGCTTTGAACTTGGAGAAGTAAACTTATAAGGACTCGAAATTGCTTGGAATCAGTGAGACAATATAATTCTCCAATGAATGTCCCCTCATTTCATATATATTTCCAAATAAGGTTTGCATTTTCTCCCATACTTCATTTGGTGATGTTAATCCATTTAGATGGAAAAGAAGGTAACTAGAAATGTTGAGACACCAAAGACCATAAACCTCCTCCCTCATGTTGTGCCACTTGATATTCTATACTCTTGCATTGGGATTAGTCTCAGTTTCCATGGTCGCTCTAAAATATCCCCTTGCTCCTCATCAAAATCTTCATATGTGCCTTCCATTCGAAGTAGTTGAATGGAGTCAAGATGATATGGTGAGATTGATCCATTTCTTCAGCAACTGCACCCTGAATAGACTGAATGCCCTCCATGGGAGAGTGATGTCGATCCTAAAAAATAAATAAGAGAGGATAACAATATCTCTAAAGAGGCTATGATACCATGTGGAAATTAAGCCTAGACTTAGAACAATTGAACTCACAAAAATTGCTTGAAAACATGCATAGATCCACTACAATTGGTGTGTAACACAAACTTGCATTGAATAAGTTTACATCGGCCAAAATTATAAAATAATAGGTTGTACAAATATATACTTACATTAGAGATTCGAATTCCTAGGAGGAAATTTGAATCCTCACAAAAGCAGGCCTACTAAAAGTCGAAAATCCACCCTAGGTGCATTAAACACTTTCTAAATCAGTCAAGGAGACAACGAATTGGATGAATGAGGTATGTCACCTGATAAGTGATGGAAATTTATTATTCTCATGCTTTCAAGAGAGAAAAATATAGAGGATGGTTTGTGCAAAAATAATGCAGTTGCCATGTGACTACCATTCACCTTTTGCCTTAAAAGTTGTTAAAAACTAGTCTAGCTCTGGATAAGGAAGGAATGCGCACTTACCAAATTGGGAAGTCTATTGATTTTTCAGAATCTTATCCATAATATTTTGAAGGAGGTCCTAGAGGCGGTTCAGGAAATTTTTGACCAAGTGGTGCAAGTGGATGCCAACTAGCTAGTGTAGGACCTATAAAAATAATCAAAAAGATTAATTAATGTATCCTAAGTATGGGAATGGTTTTTTTATTATTCTAAAAGTCTCATGGAACACATTGACACTCAATAAGTACTACCAGAGTTCAAAAGAAGAATTGCTCACCATATCATTCAACGGGGAATCCTTATAGATCTGAACAATCAAAGAGTGTTCTATAAGTATCCCCAATCAAACATCATATTTAAATAAGACATGTACAAGAAGAATTGTAACGAGAGTTTATGAAGATTAACCCACCTACCTTTGATGCTGAAAAAAAGAATGGATAATATGTTGAAGCTCGGTTGTTGGGAATGAGGAATTATCTCTAGTTTCATAACTACTCATGTAGCATGGAATGTTAGGATTAATTAATTAATCCTCCCTTAACCATCATAATCTATTTGTCTTTTCCTAGCTCAGGAGGTCATTGCCACTTCACTAGTGCCATGGGGAGCTCATATGAGGCCCATCTAACTCTTTATGTATCTATCTACATGAGTTTAGGAGATCCATAGACCAATCCCTATAATTTAGAAGCCCACTCGAAGTGCCACCAACAGTCACCAACAGTTAAACCTAGTCGGTGTTCAGTTATGTTCTGACTCCCATTAGTTAGCCCACTTTCAGTCAGCATAGTTCCAATTTGCATGATTTAATGGAGGTTGGGTGCATTTTCTCACCTACCTAGATCAGTTAACTAATTGTGAACCGATTCACTTGACCGGAGTTGCATTAGTGAGCTCTAGTGGTGACGTTCCCACACCGAGTTAGCATCGGAGTCAGTCCAAGTTGCTGAATTAGAATCCTACCTAAAAAATTAGAATTTTTCCCATTGTAACACTATTGTATCACATACAGGTTAATGATAATTCATGTAATGTTGTGCTGACAAATTTGGTCTACATGTGTGTGCAATTTTCCATGAATATTTTGATAAGTTTACACTGAATTGTGTCTCTGTTCTGCAGCCTTATTTGCACAGTGAATTCATTCATGCTTTAAGATACTAAGATTTTCTAAATTAAACATGGTATCATAGCAGGTGTTCAGGCCAACTTCAAACCTTGAAAGCTTCCATTGATTCACCATAAGCAATTTGGTTCCACATAATTTGTGGTATCAATTCCTTGCTCCCTTTGGATTTTGTCAAGAGAAGTCTATCTAGGTGTGATGCACTTAGAGAACATGCACATGTTGAAGTGAAGAATGTTTGAATTAGTTTGATTTCAAATTGAAGTGTTTTTGCATGTAAATTCAATATTTTCTAAATAATTAGTTTTTTTCTTGAAGTTGTATGATGGAGAATTCAACAACTTTGACTCCCTGAATCCTCACACCCTTCAACTATTTTGATAGAAGGGATGGTATGAAGATAGTATTGCACAATAGGGTCTGTTCAGGGACACCATGGGTAGAGAGGTCGAACCCCAATAGCCTCTTGAAAAATCGAAGTATCTGAACAAGATAGATGAAGCATTCGACTTCATGTATCCAGAGAATTACTATTCCATCTTGATGGAATGAAAACTCCAAAGGAAGTATGGGAGAATCTTGAATCCTTGTTTGGAAAGAAATATGAGTTGAGGGGCCATATTCTATAGAATGAGATGATAGCACTACATCCCAGCAGCTTCGAAACTATATAGCAGTTCCTCTCAAAATTCAAATCCCTTGTCATGCAATGCAAGCAGTATGAGATTGAAAAGAAGGATGAGCAATTGGTGCTCTCAATTCTCAGAAAAATAGCCCCATAATTCTCAGTTTTTGTATCTACCTTTCACTCTGGAAGACTGACAACTCCTAATTGGTGAATTCCATCCCTTTATGCCTTTACATAATCTCTTATTCAAGAACAAGACAAGATGATACATATGGAAGTTGTCAAAACCTCCAAGAATCAAGCTCTCTTCTCTAGGAAGACTAAGAATGCGCAAGAAAAAGGGAAGAAGAAAGGAAAAGATAAGAAGAACACATATTTCAAGCTTAAAGATAAACAAAATCCTTCAGAAGGAGCCTCAGGTTCCAAGAAGGACAAACACAAGAAGTTTGGCAAGGCCAAGTGATCTTACTGTAAGAGAGGAAATCATACAGAGAATTTGTGTATGAAGAAAACCATAGACCATATGTCTAAGATCCTTGAAAAGTACAATATTTCCCTTCCTGAAGGTGCAAAGAAGTGTGATGTTGGAAATAATATTGAATATCATGAGAGATACCATGCTCTGAAGGAAATATTTTCTCATTGATTCTGGAGCCTCCAACCACATGGTTTCCTCCAAAGAATCATTCTCTTCTCTGGATATCTTTTGAGTACAAAGCATCCACATGGAATATGACTCACAAATCCCAACTGTCGGGAAAGGTTCCATCAAATTTGAGTAGGAAGTGTTCAATAATGTGCTCTATGTCCCTTCCCTCGCAGAAAATTTGTTGTCTGTATACCACATGACTCATACTGGCTCACCCAAGTGAGTCACATTTGATTCAGACACAATGGAGATATCATGAATGTCTACTGGGAATATAAAAGTGAAAGAAGTTGCTAATCATTCCTTCAAGGCATATGAATTTTCTCACTTTCTTACTAATTCATATCCTAGTGCCTTATCGACTCATGCTAATGAAGGAAGCAGGATTTGGCATGAAATATTTGGCAATCTGAATTTCAAATATCTGCACAATGAAGAGATGGTTGAGGGATTTCCTTTTATCAAGTCCTCTAAATGTGTTTGTAATGGTTGTTTGGTAGGTAAGAACCTAGAGCGAAGGTATGAGGTAGGGAAGGAAAGAAGACGTGTCTTTGTTCTTGACCTAGATCACAGTGATGTCTTAGTACCAATACCCACGGCATCTATGAAAGGATCCATATATTTTCTAACCTTAATTGATGACTACTCAAGGTAATATTGGATCTGCTTCCTCAAGCAGAAGTCTGAGGTGTTTAAAACCTTTAAAATTTTCAAAGCCTTTGCTAAGAACACTCTTGGAAAGAAGATTGAAAGAACTAAGATCGGATAATGGAGGAGAGTATGTCAAAAGATAATTCCAGCAGTTTTTTTATTCAGTAGGTATTCAAATGTAACACTCAATCCCATACACACCACAACAAAATGGTGTAGATGAGAGGAAGAACAAATCTCTCAAAGAGATGGCTACATTCCTTCTTGAAGCAAGAAATATTCCCCCATATATGTGGGCTGAAACAGTAAATTGTGCTTCATACAACCATAATAGAATGCCTCACAAGTCAGTGATTGGGGTCACTCCTTTAGAAGCATTGATGGGACATAAGCCCAATGTCTCACATCTGAAGGTTTTTGGCTCCAACACATGGTCCAGAATTTGTATTGATAAGAGGAAATACTTCCAAGCTCATAGTAGCGAATGCATACTGCTGGGATATGCAGATGATCCAAAGGCATAAAAAATCATGGAGATTGCAACCAAAAAGTCATAGAGCATGGTGTTCAATTGGAAGAAGATCAGGTGCATGATCCATAGCCAGCCAAAGAAAGTATAATTACTCCACCAAATCCATTTGCAAATAATGATGTCTTTACTAATATTCTATATTAAAAGTCCAAAGAGGATGATCGATATGATCAATATATTGATTTTGAGAATGAGCCTCAAGTATATCCAGATCCAGCACTTGCTCCCACTCAAAGGCCTAAATGGGCCCAAAATCTCATTCAAGATGCTGGGAATAATATTGGGGATCCAGATGACAGAAGAAGGACAAGATCACAATATTAGGATGAAAACCTTGCACTCTAACTTTTAGATTTACTTCTCCTAAAGAGGTGGCTCATGATGATGGCATCAAATCATCAGTGCTACAGATAGGATTTCCATGATCCAAGGTGGAAGGTACCCATGTATGATGAGTTCTGTTCGGTACAAGACAACAAAACCTAGGAGCTTGTCACTTTGCCTCCTGTGAGGAATATATTTCAGTCCAAATGGATCTACAAGACCAAGCTTGCAGATGATGGAACCACTACCAAGTACAAGGCTCGATTAGTGGAAAATGGGTACTCACAATTCCATGGGCTAGAATACAATGATAAATTCGCTCATTTTGCAACAACGGACTCCATAAGGCTATTCTTAGCCATTCCAGTCTCAAAGAGGTGGGAGGTACATCACATAAATGTGAACAGTTCCTTCCTCCATGGTGACCTTGTTACGGAGAGAAATTCCTATGGCTTGGGGTACCACAACAAACAGCTTGACTCCAGAAATCAATCCTTTCCAATATGCAAGAGAAATCAAATATCTAACACTAAAGGATAAAACCCCGTACCTTATTCCGAACAGTTGAAGTGGATCCCCGTTGAGCTTTCCAACTTCAGCTTGAATTGATGAATCACTTCCTCAACAACAAGTAAACAAGACAAGCATACTATATATATTGGTGTTAGATCTACTCTAGCATATATAATCAACACTGTATAAGCATTTGAAACCATCCATGGATAAAATATTCATTCAAACATACATTATTGGATACGAATACAATCCTGGAAATATCTCCGGTGCTACTCAGTTATGACTAGGGGTCATCCCAATCAATAACCGCTCACACTGCCTCGTGCTTAATTCCCTTTTGAGAGGAGGATCCTAAGAAACACCAATTATACCAAGGAATTTCACACTCTCACCTGGACAAACACATACATGTTGTTGTTTAGTGGTCTTGGAGAATTCACTCACAATGAACTATTCCAAGACCCTAAAACCTAATCTTGTTGGTGACCCCTATCAAATAAAATAGTGTAGTTCATTTTATTTAAGCGTTGATTTTAATTGGATTTATTATTCAAAAAAGGTAGATGACCGTGCAACCAATGGTGTTATGACACAACATGAATCAAAATGCACACCTAACAATCAATGCAAATGCATTGTGTCCATGAAAAACAGGGTATGCTACTACGTGAAATGCACAATTTTCTTCAAATGATAAATGCAAGCTTTCCTATATGAAATCCTGACTAATACTTCAAAGCAAATCTAGTGCAATTACTATGCAAAATGCAAGATGCAATGCATAATGATAATCAAATATTTTTGGATTTTTTGAAATAAAAATGAGATACTAAAGCAAAAGAATGAGATACAACCCCTAGACTCTGCAAGCACAATCAAGCAGCACTCAAGCAAAGTACTAAGGTAAAATAAATCTAATGCACTAATCCCAAAACAAAAAATCAAAAATGCAATGACAAGAACATTCTTCAAAAAAGAAATTTGACCCTAAAAAAAATGTCTCTGGTCAGAAACAGAGGTGTATACAGACTCTAGAAGTATCAAAGGATATTTAGCAATCACCAAAATTCACCCAGCAACAATCAATCTTCCTCTAGAAGGAAAAACTAAGGGCATACATGACTATTCGCAGTAAACCCGCATGTGTATGCGGATATACCAGTGAAACCCGCGTATATACGCGATTGTGAGTTAAAAACTCGCGTATAGGAAGAAAAGTGCATAAAAATAAAGGCAAATAGACAAGCTGAGACCAACTTCACACCAATCAGACACTACCAGGATAACATGCCCCCAGACCCGACACAGAAACAAAGAAAAAAGAGCAATTCAAAGTCATTGAATGCCGATAGAAACCCCCAAAGGACAACTACTAGGAACTCCCCAATGGAGGGGTACTAGAACATACAACTTGACTCCAGAAATCAATCCTTTCCAATATGCAAGAGAAATCAAATATCTAACACTAAAGGATAAAACCCCGTACCTTATTCCGGACGGTTGAAGTAGATCCCCGTTGAGCTTTCCAACTTCAGCTTAAATTGATGAATCACTTCCTCAACAACAAGTAAACAAGAAAAGCATACTATATATATTGGTGTTAGATCTACTCTAGCATATATAATCAACAATGTATAAGCATTTGAAACCATCCATGGATAAAATATTCATTCAAACATACATTATTGGACAGGAAAAGATATCTCTATTAATATAAAATCAGAGATTACAATGAATACAACCTCTGTCGGCACGTCTGTGAATCGAAGAAACTGAGTCCCCCACTTGCACCTCCACCACCTCAATCTTCCATCTCTCGATAGCAAGCTCACAAGCAAAAGGAAAACTTGGGAAGAACACCAAAGTGCTCCAAGGGACAAAGGGATGTAGACTCAAGAACAAGTTTCGGCAACAATAGACTATAGTTTCTTTGCTCTCAATTCTCTTATGCCTTCAATGTATCCAAAGGGTTCCTTATATAGCTTTTCAATGGGGTGATGAAAGGTCGAATCCGAGTGATCTCAAGGCATATGGAAGGCTAGGAGACAAGTGAGTCGAATCCATGTCAAGGAAAACTCCAAAAGGATTTGGATTTTTGTACACATCCCAATGTACGCGGTTTTAGAGGTCAAACCTGCATATATACGCGATAAGGGGTTTAAAAGTCGCATATAGCAATTTTCACATGTTGTTAGGGATGTTCTAGGAAACATCAAAGGACAAAAAATGGTCCAAGGGGTCTAAGGAGTCTGCAGAGGGACAGGGGAAGGCCATACAAGTGTGATTCACCTGGTGTGGTAAAATCAGCTATAACAGATTCCCCCTAATGTGTGAGGTCAGAGGGGTCATACGATGGCCGAAATACATTATAAGTTCATCCCAGAAGTGGAGTGATGAAGAATCCCAAATGGAAGACTAGCCACCCAATCAGCATAGTACAATGATACAACTCTGCACATAACTACAAATACATATAGCAATCTCGGATACATAAGAGTACAATGGCCATGAATAGGCATCATATAAAATATGACATAAGTGGTCATCGCCATGTACAATATACATAAATCAGAATCTCCATGATGAAGATATACAAAGGATCATGATCTCCATAATGGCTGAAGATATACAATGGATCAAGATCTCCATAATAGCTGGAAGTGTCTGACATATACTGGAATCAAGTCACGAGAGCTGAAATGTCATGAATACTGGCACGATCAAGGAGGTAGCATATAAGAGATGCCACCAATCTAGAAGGTCTTCTACACAAATCTCTATGAATACAAGTCCTACTATGTGAATAGAGGTGTCGAGGTCGAACATAGTAGTCCATCGTCTGATTGCCAGTCATTGATGTATACCGTTAACAGACACGAGATCACCCACGGATAATTATAATGGGAATCAAGGCACTAGAGTGCAAACTAACAAGTGTGAATAAATGTGTTGAGGTCGAACACTTGAGAGGATCCATCAATCAGGGGACATTGATGTATTCCCAAAAACTGTCGATGGCGAGAGAACCTACCACTGATGACTGCAAGTCTCAAGGCACTCAAAAATTACTCTAGATTCCAATCCCAGAATAAACGATCTGAAGTTGATGGGATGAAATCCACTGGAAGGAGGGCATTAAGGCATCCCCCATCATCCAACACGAGGTACTCAGCAAATTTGTATAATGTGGAAGGACTCAATCATAAGGTGCACGAACCAGTAACTGTATCGGGAATAGCCAACATGCAAAGTCAAGATGACTGAGGAATGGTCAACTCAAGTTTCAACTTCCTTCGAACAAGAGAATAACAGTGAATGGTGACTGAATAAAGGCAGCATAGACTCGATATACAAAACTAGGACATCTATGCAACATCGGAGGCATCGACAGAGGCTCCATGAGGACTGGAAGCTTAACCATTCGGTGGAGATAAACTTAAATAAATGAGTACATCTCCTAAATTCAAACTATAAACCCAACCAACGGATGTGATATACAGTGCTCTGTTCGAAGGCAACACGAATTGACAGCTGCCAAAAGATAACATCTTTCCCTGTCCGGCTTTTTGGTTTTTTAATTTTTTTTGGACTTTTTCAAATATTTAAAAAGCTTGAAAAAGAATAAAACTGCTTTATAATTACAGACTAGGAAGAGACGAGTGTCATAATGGGAAAACAAACTAGTTCCAAGTAGTGGAACATACCTATGCTCAATTCAAGGATACATGTGTAGGATACGACACTCAGGGAAAAGTCCCCTCCCGGTAAAAATAGGGAATCAAGCTACAAAGGATATATAAAATGGCTCTGCATCACTAGACATGAGACAAGCTTGGGAAATATGGATGATACTCAAAGTCAAGAAAGCCGACATAAGGCTCAATAAGGCAGGAAAAGCTCATGATAATGTAATTACAACTTGACATAAGGGAGTCCTAAGGGAAATAGGCCAGCAAAAGATCAAGTGGAGTATGAGGCTCTTGCGAAATGTCATGGCAATACTATACAATGGACTCCCACACCCTAAGGGATAAAATATTGGCATGGGCACCAAATGCAAATAGGGTGCTAACTAGGGTACCCATGTAAGGTCAATCTCTACCACTCACATTATGCCACTTCTAAAACAGCAAGAAGGTTCCGTGACATAATAGAATGGGTTCGTACCTAAGGCTATAATGAAATGGTCATATGGTCATGCAAAATGAAAACGGTGATGAAACCTAACCTATATGCCAGTTTAGACATGATACCTAAAATCGGCACGAACGGGTCAATCCAACGACCGAAACGGCGCTTAAAAAGGTCTCCTACATCATAAATTAGTCCAAAAGGATTAGAAATAGTCCAAACTATAGAAAAGGGGGTAAAAATTTTCAAAAATTTGAAAAATTTCTATAAATAGTAAAAAATTCAAAACATTATTTAACATTTGAAATTTTTACCCAATTGAGCTCAGAACTTCAACAGCGAATTCTAGGAGATACAGCCGGCGGAATCCACTACTGTTTTTTCCAGGTACTTACCCATTCTCTACTCCTTCATTTTGATGCAAATTTTATCAATTTCCATGGTGTATTTAGGATTCTAGGCCCATATTAAATGCGTGCCACGACCCACATGGAAATCGAGGGTTTTTCCCCATAAAGGGCTGGATATACGCGAAAAATGTCCTCAAAGTTGTGTACATACGCGGTTGTTTAGCAAACAGTCGCGTATGCAGCCACGCTCAATGATTTTAAGTGTTCTAATGGATCAAACTCAAATTTTATGTGCAGGATGGTCCTAGAATGGAGAGAACGTGAACATGGTGATGTAGAAGAGGCAGTAAGGGCAGATCTAATGGCTCAACAAGCGTTACGTGCATGCGGGCTTTACAATTTTTGGTGTCTTGGTGGCTTAAGATCCAAACCAAGACTGTTGCAGATGTTAGTGGACTACTGAGATCCAGACTCAAATTCGTTCCAAATAGACAGGATGTCCCTCACCATAGAAGTGGAGGACATATACTTTATTACTGGACTTTCCCAACGAGAGGAAGTGGTGAAACTACGCTCTCACAGGCCCAGAGGTGGCCTGACTATAGATGAGTACATTGCAATGTACTGCTATCCAGACATGGAGAAGGTGGGGAGTCAAATCCCAACTAAATCCATACAGGTGTTGGGCCTAAAGGCCATCCTACTGACATTGGGCAGGATAGCAGGCTTAGCTTCACTCCACCATGCCTCCCGGCCTCTGATGTTCTATGCAGTGGAGTGCATGAGACCCACTGTGTATGATTGGAGCACTGCACAACTGGAAAACATGAAACACCAGCTCAGTGAGTGAAAGATTGGCAGAGTGCGAAACTTCGGTTTTAGCAGTATACTTAGCACATTTTTCTTTGAGCGTGTTATGGGATTGATCCCTAGAGTTGGCATTCCTCTACACAGGGTTTGAGATCCGGCCCAACAGCGTTGGGTGGATGCAATGTGCAAACTGGGTGGAGGTAGGGTGTCCAACCCCTATCCAGCTGATTTATTTCCATGGTGGCGATGACAGATAGTTTCCATCGATGACTAACCCTATGCGGGGATAGATTTCTGAGGAGACCCAGACATGCATCTACCACCAGGATCGGCATACGGTGACATTGGTAACGAAGCTCGACCCTCTTTTTAAAATTTTTGAGTTATTAAATTTTTTTTTTGTGTTTTTTTATTATGTGGAATCAAAAGACATGTTTTTGGGTGACAATACATAGTGACATCTACCATATGCATGCAAATGTGGGGCCATAGTGACCTGAAGGCTTCCCTCATCATAGACAGAGGGGAAGAGGAGACGATATCATGGGTGTGGATGCGGAGCAGACGCTCCAAATAATTCATACCAACTTCGTGAGACTGACACACAGAGTACCCATGGCACAAGTCGAGGACTTGCCTGAGGCCATGCAGCGCCAGGTGGTGGGTGTACCACGAGCATGGGTGTGGCTATTTCGACGGCTAGCTAGAGCCATAGTGACGTTCCACGATCAAAACCCCCCTCCTCCTCCATAGGCTTAGATACCTAGGAGTGATACATTTTGTACTACTGTGTATTTATATTTTGGTGGCTTGAGAGCCCCATTTTTGTATTATGACACTATGTATTACCACATTTTGGATGTTTATAAAAAAATTTATGATGATCGATTTATTTATTTACATGTGTAAAAATTTATGTTTGTGATGACTTATTGTGTATGAAACAAATGCCAATCTAACACGTAGTTAGCATATGAGTTAGCAACTTGATTATTAATTCTTGGAACATGTATGTATGTTATATTGTCAAATTGTTGTTCTAACAATCTCAATTGTAAGAATATTATTAATAATGTCGGATCTCTAACATGGTACAAACCATTAAGCTGTGACACTACTAACTCCGAATCAAGTCGTACCTCAAGAGAGAGAACACCATGTGAAATGGCATCCCATAGAAGTTCAATAACGGCACTATACTCAGCAACATTGTTTGAAGATGCTCATAAACATACGCCTCCTGAAGAAAATACTTGACCCATATGAGTATAAATCACCCAAGCAGCAGAGGCTGAGTGTTAAGTGTGATGGCTCGCACCATCCGTGAATCCTATGAAGGTGGAAGATTCCATTAACATTTGCCAAAAGAAGCAAAAACTAATCACAAACCCGAACACCATAAGAAAAATACCTACCTATGCAAAACTGTACAATAATATACAATAACCAGCCTTGGCTGAAAATCATGCATAGTACTTTTTCAGATAGAGCCCATTTCCAATCTCCTCCAAGGTCGTTCCCTCATAATCCACTAACTCATAAGCACCCTTCTCTAACACACATTTAACGACGTAAGGACCATGCCACATGGGGTTAAACGTTCTTTCCCCCAAGGGTTCTTTCGGTTGATCCCACAAAAGGACCAAGTCTCCCTGACTAAACCTCCTTGGATGGATAGACTTATCATACTGGACCTTAACGCGACGCTTATTCACTTCTAGAGCCACCAAGGCATCTCGGCGCTGCTCATCAAGTTTCTCTAGGTGGACCAAACACTCCTCCAACGGGAAAGTGTCTGGTAAGAGATCTATGGCTAGCTTCAATGAAGGAATCTCGCACTCAACCGGCAATATCGACTCCACTCCATGTACAAGTTGATATGGAGAAAAACTT
The DNA here is from genome assembly GCA_001517045.1 of Pseudotsuga menziesii. NCBI lineage: Eukaryota > Viridiplantae > Streptophyta > Pinopsida > Pinales > Pinaceae > Pseudotsuga > Pseudotsuga menziesii. The sequence continues at coordinate 1,354,827 of LPNX010523958.1, forward strand.
GTGGTAGTCTTAACAGCGGTTCTATAAGCCCACAAAGCAGGATATAACATGATGTGTCAATTCGTCTTGTTTTGTGCGATGGTTCATTGGAGAATGCATTTGAGTGATTTGTTCACTACTTCTACCTGTCCATTCCCTTGAGGGTAGTAAGAGGAGGAATGCTCTTGCTTATACCCTAACTTCGATGCCAACTCTTCCATCATACGATTCTAAAGTGCAAGCCATGGTCAATGAAAAGCTCTTTCGGAATACCGAACCGAGTAATAATATGGTTGAACACGAAGTGTGCAGCTGTCTCACCATCAGATTTAACTGTAGGCATAGCCTCATCCCATTTCATGAAGTAGTCAACAGCCACTATGATATGATGATGCCCCCCAGCTAAAGCTGGGTTGCAGTCCATAAAATCAAGCCCACACTTAGTGAAGGGACCGGCAGTGATGATGGGATGTAATGGGGCAGGTTGCGAGCACATATTCCGTGTGAACACCTGGAAAGGGTGGCAGTTCTTGACCGCATCTACACAATATTTAAATATCGATGGCCAGAAATAACCCGCTCTCAAAAAAATTTAGGTTATAGAAAGCCCAGATAAATTACCACCACATGCCCCTCTGTGGCAATCATTCAACACAAACTCAGCCTCCTCGTGAGTTAAACAATGACGTAAAATGGAATCTACCCTGCAGTGGTACAAAGTGTTATCCACTATGAGGTAATTCTTGGATACGTGACGTAATCGTCATCGTTCATCCCGTGAGAGGTGAGTAGGGACCTTCAATGTTTGTAAATATATAATAAGATTCCCATACCATGGGTCTAAAGTTGAGATTAATAATATGTGCTCTTCGATTTTGCTGAAACAAACTCGAGATCAAATTCTTGCAAGATTACAATCCATTTATTATAATTTCCCCCAATCATCCTTCGAGTGAGGATGAATTGAAACGGATTGACATGGGCTACAACCAAGGTCTCGCGAAGGAGAATATAATGTCTCAACCGTTGAACTGCATGTACAGTAGCTAAGGCAAGCTTCTCAACATGGAAATAACGGATCTCTGCATCAATAAGATTTTGGCTCAGATAGTATATGACATGCTCTTGGAGCTCCTCATCTTCTTGAACCAAAACCATACCAATCATCTCCATGGACGTGGCCACATAAAGTAGAAAATCGCGGCTATAGTCTGGGGTGCTAATCACTTGGGCCAATTCTAGGGCTCACTTGAGTGCATCAAAGCAATCTTGGGCTCGCTCATCCCAACAAAATGTGGTGTCCTTCTTCAAAAGACGCATAAAGCCTCTAGTCAAATTGGAAAAATTGACAACAAATATCCGTAAGAAGTTTACCATTCCTTGCAAACATTGAAGATGTCTAATGTTTTTCGGGGGAGACAACTGAAGTATTGCCTCAACCTTCAAAGGGTTGACTCTTATACCCTTTTTGGAAACAATGAATCCTAATAAGCGACCAAAATTCACACAAAATATGCACTTGTGAGGATTTAACCTGACCAAATAATGGCGGCACCTTTCGAATACTAATCTCAGATGATAGGAATGACACATTCTCATATGAGAATGAGCAGCAATGTCATCCAAAAACACTTCGATAATCAATTTGAGATCATGGAAAATCAAGGTCATAGCCCACTGAAAAGTAGCTCCGGTGTTCTTAAGGCCAAAAGGCATTTTTCGATATGCAAAGGTTCCCCAAGGACAAATAAATGCAGTCTTATGTTGGTCCTCGGGTTTAATTTGTATCTGATTGTATCCAAAAAATTCGTCCATAAAAGAAAATACCTCGCTACCCGCACATTCATCCAAGATTTGATCTATAAATGGTGTGGGGAAATTATCTTTAGGACAGGCACGATTCAAGTCATGGAAATCAGTACATATGTGGATCACTCCCTGCTTCTTATCAACTGGAACGGGGTTTGAAACCCACTCCGTCAAGGGAATGGGATAGATAAAACCAACTTTCAACAATTTCTCTATCTCTACCTTAATTGTGGGTGCTTTTGTAGGATTCACTGCACGCAAGTGTTGTCGAACAGGATTAGCATTGGGATAAGCTTTAATCTCGTGTTCAACAATGCGAGGGTCGATCCCTGGCATTTCATCGTAAGACCAAGCAAAGATATCACAAAATTATTTAAACAGCTCGGTGTATTCTTGAATCTCAACATGGGAACATTCTACCCCAATATAGACATTCTCTATCCTACCAGGATCGCGAGAGATATTGATAGGAATGGTAGGAGATATATTCGCCATGTTCCCTTCAGCCATTGGACCAGGAGAGCTTAATGGAACCATGGGACTACCAATTATCTCACTAAGAACCTCCCTAAATTCCTCAAGCTCCAAGCGGTCCAGCTCAGGAAGAAAATAAGATCTATGATGCAACTCTTCCCAAGGTGGCTCAACCCTTGACATGGCCTCAATAATCGCTTCACCTAAAGGAAAAACACTATCAAGGTAGTCATGCATGTGAGAAGACTAAACTGCCCATGCAGGAAGCACATATGGGTCCTCCTCCTCCGTCCACGAAGAGGAAGGACTAGGCTCTGCAACACACCCAATATTAGCTTGATAAGCTACCATAGTTGTAGGCAATGGCACGTCCGTCACGATGGGCTCACTCGAAGTATTTGATGTAGGAAGAATCCATGGATCTTCCATATGAGTCGTGTGAAAAGACATCAATGTCACAGATGTCGAAGCCTCACCGGAACTAGACCCTATCATAAGGACAGGTGCAGGACAACTAAAGCTTCCCATAAGGGATGGATACATGCCCACACCCACACTCCCAGTTTCCGGCTGAGAGTGCTCTGCAATCGGGATCGAAGCTCCCGAAGATGATTTAACCAACAAATTCTTGAATGACGTTTGATCAATCGTAACTATCTTCCCATTAAATGGAAAGCATACAATGCGAAATAGTGAAGAAGCTATGACTTGCATACTGTACATCCAATTCCTACCCAGCAAGAGATTGTAGTCAAGGGGCGCATCAACCACCTCGACCTCTATCGCAATGGTCTTCCCTCCCAAATGGACCTTAAGGGAAGGAAGGATCCCGTGCAGCCTAAACAATCTCCCATCAAATGTAGTCAACATGGTAGCGGATTTAGACAACTCGGGGGAACCTAAACCCTTCCAACATGATAAAGACATCACAGAAGCTGCAGCACCTTCGTCAATCCAAGTGCACTTGACGGTCATGTTAAGACATTCTACATGAATCAAAAGAGACACATAGTAAGGCAAGCGAGGCTAAAGTCCTGCGGTTTCAAATTTAATCACGGAGGAAGAATTATCATCATTCACACCAAGGGCAAAAAGAAAATCCTTCCTTTGCGAAGGACAACTCTGAAGTACTTCTAGTGCGGACATCGCACAAGGAGTGTGGCCCAAATCCTCGACAACAGAATAGTTCTGGGGGGCTTGGGCATTAGGATTGTGCCTCGAACGATTAAGGACTCCCTTAGGAATGTGAGGTGCAATTTCAGGTTTATCCATAGGTTTCTCAATACGCAAAGGAGTCCCTGGTGGATCAGGTTCCTTTCCTGGGTTGGGTTGTGACGAACCATAGTCCTTCGCACGGGTCACAACCTTCGTAGCACGCACCATGTTAATGCAACCATGACCACTACCCTCCGATGGATCTTGATCACCACTAGACTGATCATGGGTCCTCGAGTTCATGTTTTGATTGTGAGGCAAAGGGTTAGTCAACACAGCTCGGCCCTGTGCTAAGAATCTCGAGGCTTCATCAATACAAGGGCATAAGTAGGTGAGGTGATCGTCCTTACACAACTTGCAAGGAAACTTAACCTTATGTTTATATTGCTTGTCCCCCCAGCATTTTGAGTGTTCTTGTCATTAGTATTAGCATTTTCATTCCTATTCCCACCCTTACGATTGTTCTTACCCTTCTTTTTATTCCTTCCGGGTTGTCGGTTACCCTTCTGGTCTGACGATTGCACCGAAAGCACACTTGCCATTTGGGTGGGTTGAGACGAAGCCGTGGCTTGTCTCGAAGCAGATTGGTTGATTGACAATTGACTGACCTATTTGACAACCAAATCCACAGGTTTAGCACTCGCACAACCAACAATGCCATCGGCATGTGGTCTAGGTTTAACTTTGGGGTCGAAACTAGAACGTGGAGCATTGGGAATGATCTCATATAACAAACCAGATTGAGCATAAATAAAATCCAATTTTTGCACCCTAAAAATGGCTTGTTCCTCATTTTGCACTCTGGATGTAGAAACATCCTTCGCTATATAAGGAAATAATGACTTAAGGAACCATTCGAGGAGGAATTCTGGTGGTATAAAGGCTTTAATCAACCTCTTCCGTCTACGCCACTCTTGGATATGGTCCAAGATATGCATGGCCTTATCCTGCCGAAATGTTGACAAGAGTTCCATACCAACGTCGTAATGCACTGGTAGCTGGAAGTGGTTAAGAAAATTCATCGCTAGGCCATCAAACAGAGCGAATGCCCCCCTAGGTAACTCTATATACCATTTCATGGCAGGCCCTGTAAGGGTGAGTTGAAACAGCCTTAAATGGATCGAATCTTGGTGTAAGGAATTTGAAGAGCACCATAGGTGAAAGGTAGTAACATGTTCGCTTGGATCCTCTCCTGGTTTGCCCTCGAATTCGGGTATGTCCGAAGGAAGCTTAGTAGGGATAGCCGGCCAAGTCGGGTCATGAGATACTGGATCGTTTGTTAATCTCGACAAGTCAGGAATATTTAGCATTGCGAGGAAAGGGAGCCTAGGATAAGCAGGTCGATGCACCGCTCCTTGATAGTTTTGATTCACATAAGTCTGATTACCATAACCACCATGGCCTTGACCATAGTTCCCTTCTCCCGTTTGACCCGTGTAGGGTGGCATGGAAGCACCATAATGTGGTGTACCTTGACTATTCATGGCTACAAAGCCATAATTTGGAGAGTAAGCGGGTTTTTAATACCCATACCCATAAGGTGAAGAACCCTGCCCATACTGCGTCCCATAATAAGGTCCATAAGTCATCACATGAGATGTCCCATGAGACACTCCGTAAGTAGGAATATGCACTCCGAAAGTAGGAATATACATTCCGAAAGTAGGAATATACACTCTGAAAGTAGTAACATGACCTTTAGAAGTATGAACACGACCTCCCAAAACAACGGGCGATACTTGAACCTAAGACACAACCGGTCAAGTAACAGCAGTACAGACATGATCATAGCAACATTCTAGCCCAAAGGACCACGTGAATGAGGTGGAGGGTGAACATTCGAAGAACAAGGAACCGAGGACAAAGGGATCTGTGAAACAATGTATGTGGTGTTCCCTATAGTCACTCATCTTGGATCTGGTATCCTAATAGGATCACTAACCCTAGGTCTAGGAGGAATATGTGATGTATCTTCCACCGCCGGGATGGAAGGTGCAATGTGACTTGTGCTCCCAAACCTCTCCACATGGTAAGGAATAGGAGTTCCCCCAGGCGTAGTGTTAGGCTCAAACTCCAACACATCATGAAATTCCAAATCATGTGTGGGCATACCATACATACCATAACTAGTGCTTGCAGGTTCATAATAAGTCTCATCTTCCAGCATGCCATACTAGTGATGCGTCAATGGAGGATCAACACTAGAGTAAGTAGGTCTATCATGAAAATTACCTATCTTAGAAATTACAGGACCTAACTCAGTCAATGCTCAGGCGGATAGTTGCAGGCGAGATTGACCGTATGGGCAGGGTAGCAAAGCCCGAAACTCTCGAAAGAGCCCTCAGATATGAATACAATCCTGGAAATATCTCCGGTGCTACTCAGTTATGACTAGGGGTCATCCCAATCAATAACCGCTCACACTGCCTCGTGCTTGATTCCCTTTTGAGAGGAGGATCCTAAGAAACACCAATTATACCAAGGAATTTCACACTCTCACCTGGACAGACGCATACATGTTGTTGTTTAGTGGTCTTGGAGAATTCACTCACAATGAACTATTCCAAGACCATAAAACCTAATCTTGTTGGTGACCCCTATCAAATAAAATAGTGTAGTTCATTTTATTTAAGCGTTGATTTTAATTGGATTTATTACTCAAAAAAGGTAGATGACCGTGCAACCAATGGTGTTATGACACAACATGAAGCAAAATGCACACCTAACAATCAATGCAAATGCATTGTGTCCATGAAAAATAGGGTATGCTACTACGTGAAATGCACAGTTTTCTTCAAATGATAAATGCAAGCTTTCCTATATGAAATCCTGACTAATACTTCAAAGCAAATCTAGTGCAAGTACTTTGCAAAATGCAAGATGCAATGCATAATGATAATCAAATATTTTTGGTTTTTTGAAATAAAAATGAGATACTAAAGCAAAAGAGTGAGATACAACCCCTAGACTCTGCAAGCACAACCAAGCAGCACTCAAGCAAAGTACTAAGGTAAAAGAAATCTAATGCACTAATCCCAAAACAAAAAATCAAAAATGCAATGACAAGAACATTCTTCAAAAAAGAAATTTGACCCTAAAAAAAATGTCTCTAGTCAGAAACAGAGGTGTATACAGACTCTAGCAGTATCAAAGGATATTTAGCAATCACCAAAATTCACCCAGCAACAATCAATCTTCCTCTAGAAGGAAAAACTAAGGGCATACATGACTATTCGCAGTAAACCCGCATGTGTATGCGGATATACCAGTGAAACCCGCGTATATACGCGACTGTGAGTTAAAAACTCGCGTATAGGAAGAAAAGTGCATAAAAATAAAGGCAAATAGACAAGCTAAGACCAACTTCACACCAATCAGACACTACCGGGATAACATGCCCCCAGACCCGACACAGAAACAAAGAAAAAAGAGCAATTCAAAGTCATTGAATGTCGATAGAAACCCCCAAATGACAACTACTAGGAACTCCCCAACGGAGGGGTACTGGAACATACAGCTTGACTCCAGAAATCAATCCTTTCCAATATGCAAGAGAAATCAAATATCTAACACTAAAGGATCAAACCCTGTACCTTATTCTGAACGGTTGAAGTAGATCCCCGTTGAGCGTTCCAACTTCAGCTTGAATTGATGAATCACTTCCTCAACAACAAGTAAACAAGACAAGCATACTATATATATTGGTGTTAGATCTACTCTAGCATATATAATCAATGACATATAAGCATTTGAAACCATCCATGGATAAAATATTCATTCAAACATACATTATTGGACAGGAAAAGATATTTCTATTAATATAAAATCAAATATTACAATGAATACAACCTTTGTCGGCACGTCTGCGAATCGAAGAAGCTGAATCCCCCACTTGGACCTCCACCATCTCAATCCTCCATCTCTCGATAGCAAGTTCACAAGCAAAAGGAAAGCTTGGGAAGAACACCAAAGTGCTCCAAGGAACAAAGGGATGCAAACTCAAGCACAAGTTCCAGCAACAATAGACTATAGTTTCTTTGCTCTCAATTCTCTTATGCCTTCAATGTGTCCAAAGGGTTCCTTATATATATTTTCAATGGGGTAATGAAAGGTCAAAGCTGAGTGATCTCAAGGCATATGGAAGGCCAAGAGACAAGTGAGTCAGATCCATGTCAAGGAAAAATCCAAAAGGATTTGGATTTTTGTACACATCCCGATGTACGCGGTTTTAGAGGTCAAACCCACGTATATACGCGATAAGGGGTTTAAAAGTTGTGTATAGCAATTTTCACATGTTTTTAGGGATGGTCGAGGAAACATCAAAGGACAAAAATGGTCCAAGGGGTCTAAGGAGTCTGCAGAGGGACAGGGGAAGGCCATACAAGTGTGATTCACCTGGTGTGGTAAAATCAACTATAACAAACCTGGAAGAGGAGCTCTATATGAAACAGCCTGAGGGGTAATCTAAATATTCCTCCTTAGTTTGTGAACTGAGGAAATCTCTCTATGGACTCAAGCAAGCCCCAAGGGCACGGTATGTCAAGATGGATGCCTTCCTAGTGTCACATAAATTTGAGATATGTAAGTCTAACTGCAATGTATACATATAGTATAAAGGGGGATCCTTAATGTTGAGTGTTCTATATGTGGATGACTTTCTCGTTACTAGTGGCTCAGCTACTGGATTGAGAATCATCAAGTCATCTTTGAGTGAAGCATTCTCCATGACTGATCTAGGATTGTTAAGGCAATTTATTGGTCTCAAATTAAATCAAATGGATTCAGAAATAATTATTACATAGTGCATATACATAGGAGAATTGCTCAAAATATTCCACATGACTGATTGTAAAGCAACACCTTTCCCCTTCCTATCTAGCATCAGGTTGGAATAGGTGGTTCCACACCACTGGTTGACAGTACGCTCTACAGAAATTTAAGTTGGTATTCTATTGTACCTTTTTCCATTTGAGGCTAGATCTATCTTATGTTATGAGTGTTGTTGCCAGATACATGCAGGATCCACATGAGCTGCATTGGAAAGCAACAAAGTGTATCTTACATTATGTGCAAGGTACAAGGGAGTTTGGGATCCACTATTTTGTTGGTGCATAGCTAAATCTAATTGGTTTTACTTATTCAGATTGGGCTTAGCACTGACAGGAAATCTACATCAGGATTTTTGTTCATGTTGGTATTTAGACCAATCTATTGGTCAAGCAAGAAGCAAAAAACTCTTGCTCCCCCTTCAGTTGAAGAAGAGTGTCGGGGGGCTATGAATGCAGCTATTCAATTATTTTGGCTACATGGGATTCTAACATAGTTTGTAATTCCAACTTCTCCTTCGTAGACCTCTATTGTGATCATCAAATTGCAATCAAGATATCCATCGATCCAGTTCATAAGCAACAGACAAAGCACATTGAAGTCCACATGCACTACATACGGGAACTAGTGCATTGTAAGGCCATCATTCTACATTACTACCCTACAGAGGAGCAGATTGCAGACATATTCACCAAGTATTTCACTTAAAATATATTTTTCTATCTCATGTCTTTTCTTAGTATAAAGGCTTGATTCAGTTATTGTTCTTGGTTTTTCCTGCTTTTTTTAGGGGGGGGGTTCCCATGGGGTTTTCCTCATTTCCTTAATTTGTTAAGCATTCATTTTTAGATTTAGATTGTATGGGTGACCTTTGGTCTTAGTTCTAGGGTTTAGTTTTTCCAAGTTAGTATTAATGGGGGGTTTTAGGATTAATTCATTAATCATCCCTTGACCATCATACTCTAGTTGTATTTTCCTAGCTTAGGAGGTCATTGCCACTTCACTAGTGCCATGGGGAAATCATCTGGGGACCACCTAAAATGTAATGTGCATGTCTACATGAGGTTAGGAGCTCCAGAGACCAATCCCTATAATTTAGGAACCCACTCTAAGTGCCACCATCAGTCACCAACAATTGGCCCTAGTCAGTGTTTAGTTATGCTCTAAGTCCCATTAGTTAGTTCACTTTAAGTCAGCCTAGCGCCAATTTGCATTATTTAAGGGAGTTTGGGTGCATTTCTCACCTACCTAGATCATTTAACTGATTGTGAACTAATTCAGTTGACCGGAGTTGTATGAGTGAGCTCTAGTGATGATTTTCCCACACTGCGTTAGCACCAGAGTCGGTCCAAGTTGGTGAATTCAAATCCTACCTAAGTCATTCAAATGTTTCCTGGTGTAACACTATTGTATCACATACAATTTAATGATAATTCATGTAATGGTGTGCTGAAAAATTTTGTCTCCATGTGTGTGCAATTTTCCACGAATATTTTGATCAATTTACATTGAATTGTCTCTCTATTCTCCAGTCTTCTTTTCACAGTGAATTCATTCGTGCATGAGGATCCTAAGCTTTGCTAAATTAAACATGGAAGCCATAACTTTCATCTACAATTTGCAAGGAAATGATTCAATTTGTTGGGTTCAACTACTACACATAAAACACATAAATAAATAAATAAATATTTTTTGGAGGAAGTTCAAGAAGTATCCCCACCAAAAGTACATCTTTTATCATTACTATGAAAATATGGAGTTATTTGAACTCAAGTTGGGGAATATGACAATAGAAAAATATGATAAAATGTGTCTAGATCTGTTGAGGTATGTTGGATATATTAGATATGAGAAGGTAAATATGCAGAGGCTCCTAAGTGGGTTGAATAAAATTCAATTTTATGATCCCAAACTCTTGAAGAAACAATTAGGAAGGCCAGATACATATATTATCAAAACAAAGAAAAAACAGATTTTAAGAAGTCTTGTAGAGATCAAAAGAAGGACAAGCAAGCTGGAAGAAAGGAGTGCTTTAAACCTCCTTTCTTCATAAAAAATCCTAATGCATATCAGCAAAGTCATCCAACCCAAATTGAATCCAATATGGAAATTTTTTTAGGGGAAAGGACAAGGCAACCGATAAAATGTAGGGAATGTAGACGAGAACATTTATATGGAGATTGTCCTTGTAGGGAATACAGAATGAGGATTGTGCAAAACATTCAAGCATCAACCATAGTATAATATGTGGTAAGAACATTCCAAGAATCTATCAATCCTTGGACAATCGATACACATATCATTATTAGTCAAACATGATCAAGGATGAAGGTAAGATTGTAAATCAACCTATTGAAATTTTAATTAATTCCATAGCAAGACATAGTTATATTTCTCATGATTTGGTTTAAAAAAATCATCTAAAGACAAGTAAGCATGATGAATCATGGTTGTTTTAGTTGGCTACTAGTACTTCAAGGAAGATCAATATGTAAGTATAGGGTTGTCCATTATATCTAAATGGATTCAATACTTTTGTATATCTAAGAATTATACCCCTTGGTTTGTTTGATGTCCTCATTGGTATGGACTAGTTAAATGCACATCATGTTGTTCTATATTTCCATTATAAGAATTTTACTTGTCTTGTTGGAGAAGGAAAACAAATGATGTGGAAAGGAAATCCAAGGCATGTTTTTATAAGGGATATTTCATATTTTTAGTTAAAGAGGTGCTTTATAAAATGGTGCCATTTGTATCCAACCCATGTAAAAGAACCAACAAAAGACAAAGGTCGAAGTATTATGGACTTTCCCATAGTATAAGAATTTTAAAATGCATTTGAAGAAGTGCTTGGGATACCACCAAAAACATATATTGATTCGATTCCTAGAGTTTCCCCAGTATCTAAGACTCCATATAGAATGATTACTTCATAACAGAAGGAGTTGTAAATGAAATTAAAGGAATTACTAAAAAATGGATATGTATGCCCACGCATTTCTCCTTGGGGAGAACTAGTAATTTTTGTGAAAAATAAGGATGGAATTTTGAAGTTGTATATTGGTTTCAAACAAATGAACAAGGCCATTGTACAAATTAAATATCTTCTACCCAAAATTGATGACTTGTTTGATCGAATGATATAATAAAATATCTTCTCAGATAGATATGAGATCGAATTACCATTATGTAAAAATAAAAGAGCAAGACATTAGTAAGACATCTTTCAGAACTAGGTATGGCCACTATGAGTTTGATGGTGTTTGATGAATGGGATATTCATTTAATATTTGGATATTTTTTTCACCGGGTTCCTTAATGGAATTCTTATTTACTCAAAAACTGAAGAGGATCATGAGGATCACTTGAGGTTAGTACTACAGGTACTAAGAGAGAATTATCGTTATGCTAAGTTAATCTAATGTTCATTTTATCAAAAGCATATTTATTAATTGGGGCATATTATTTATTAGGAAGGAGTAACATATGGATCCAAAGAAACAACAATAATGATGACAAGTGTTGAAGGTTAATTGCATTTTCTCTCCCCAACAAGTTGTTGATCCATTATGATCGTTGCTCTAAGAGGCCATGTGGTTTAGGGTTTCGGGTTGTTGCTCGTGCGCTATGTCTACTACATGCGATCCGGGTCGGTGGCCAATTGGAGGACTGTACACCTTGTTCCAGGTCCCTATCAGGATCCGGTTCGTAGCCCAGATCGGTGCCATGCCTAACGGCGATGCAGGGGATCCTTCTCTAGGCCCTAATGATGACGTTGTCACTTTCAGGTATCTGATCTCTGGAAGAACCTTGAAACCCGGAGTTGCCCCAGTCCCAAAATTTATGAAGAAACTTGATGAGGTCCATGTCATTGACCTTCTGCCTCAGCATCCCATGCATATTGATGTCTCCTTGGTAGATCGTGCCCTTGTTGGTCAATTTACCGGTATGTCGTCGTCACCCAAGACTACGGAAAATTGGATCCAAAAAAACTGGAGACCACTGATCTCCAACAGTGTTAACTTCTATCCAGTAGGTAGAGGGTTCTTCCTTTTTGAATTTATTGCTAAAGAAGACCGAGATCTGATATTTCGTAGCGGGCCTTACTTCATGGGTCCCCAAGACTCTATATGAATAGATGGACACCGGATTTTGACCTAGCAGCGGATGTCCCAAAGGTTGTTCCTGTATGGGTCTGTCTCCCTGATATCTTAATCCATTGTTGGACCTTGTCGTCCCTGCTTTCTATAGGTGACAGACTGGGTAAATGTATTAACAAATCCCATCCCAAAGAGAACTATTCATGTGCTAGAATATGCGTCGAAGTGGATCTGGAAGCAGGTCTCCATGAAGCAGTCAAGCTAACAATGGGAGAATGGAAACACTACCAAAAGCTGGATTTTGAACAGTTGTCGTTCAAATGATGGTATTGCCATGAGTATGGGCATTTCCAAAATAACTATCCTAAGTGCCCAATAGATGTAATAGATAAAGAACTCAAAGAAGGCTGGACTCATGAAAGGCAGCCCAAGTTCAACACAAGACATAATCATAAAAAAGATGAGAGAAACCTGGGACACATTAAGAATCAAGATGCACCCAAAAAACTCCAAACTGAAGAAGGGAATACCTCTGCAGATCAGGAAAATGAAGCACCAGATACAAGACGAGTTGAGGATCTGGAACCTGAGGTTGGGGACCCACCGCGATCAATTTCATAAGGGAAAAGTCCTCTTGAAAAAGGTAAGCACCAATAAGAGAATATTCAGCCTGAGCCCTCAATCCCTTCTTCTGATGAGGAAGTCTCGGAGGAGGAGGAGGGTGAAATTAGACAGTCGCAACTCTCGCAAAAAAAATCCAAAAAAGGGAGGAAATCGGACAAAGAACGGAGAGAGGAATCCACCTACAAAGATAAGCTCCTTGGAGCATAAGCTACGATTGAAGCAATGATGAATCCTAGGTCTACTAGACAAAAAGTCCGCCAATCTAGCTAAAGGTAAGTAATGAAGATTGTCTCCTGGAATTGTATAGGCTTAGGGAGCAGGAAAAAATCATAAGCAATGAGAGATCTAATCCGCATCTCCAATACCAACATACTTCTGATCCAGGAGACAAAAATGGAGGAAGAGGACTTCTTCCACACAAGATAGATGTTCTAGAACAATGGAAAAGGAATTGCTAGGAGCACTCAAGGAGCCTCAGGAGGACTCATCACTCTTTGGAAGAAATATTCCTTTAAGTTGGTTCAATCCCTCTCTCACACGTATTGGATTTTCTCAAATCTACGCCACAAGGAATCCGAAACTCAAGTTAGCATCCTTAATGTCTATGTCCCAGTTTTGCTTTCAAATTAAAATAGATATATATATATATATATATATATTGGAAAAGTATTCAAGATACTCTATTCTCCCTACATCTAGAGAACCTCATCCTAGTCGGGGACCTCAATATAATCCTCAGTGTTAAGAAAAAAAAAGGAGGCACTATTTTCAGAGACCCTCTTTCGATAGGTTCAGAGCTATTTCCCTTTGTAATATAGGCTATATAGTCATTACCAAAGTTATCGCTAATAGGATTAAAGAGGTTCCTCCAGCCATCATTCCCGAGAACCAAGGAGGATTTATCAAGGGAAGGCACATTATTGATAATATCATCCTTGTTCAAGAAGCAATTCATTCTAGCATTCACCATCGGGAAAAAGATATGATTACAAAACTGAATTTAGCTAATGGTTTTCCCAGAGTGAGATATGAGTTTCTCTTTCAAGTTTTCCATAGGTTTGGCTTTGATCCCAACTTCATTAGATGGATTCAAGCTTGTATTAGAAGTCCTTGGATCGCCCCTCTCGTCAATGGACATGCTGAAAATTTGTTTCAAGCCTCCAAGGGCCTCCATCAGGGTTTCCCTATCTCTCCTCTTCTCTATGCCATCCAAGCCTTTGTGCTCAGCTTTCAGCTGAATCAAAGCCAAATAAATAATGATCTTCTTGGACTTCGCATAGCCAGAGGGGTTAAGGATGTAAACCATGCCTAATTCACCAATGATACAATCCTCCTGGGTGGTGGTAGTGCGCATTATGCTAGACTTTTCAAGACTACTCCGAAGTCCTCCAACTGGCTCCCAATTGTGGACAAAATTAAAAACATAATAAACACCTGGGGTTTGGCATGGTTAAATCCTATTGGGAAAGTCGTCCTTATTAAAGCAGTGCTCTCTAGTATCCCTATCTACCAGTTCGCCATCCTCCTTGCCCCAAAAGGGATAATCGCCAGTATTGAAGCTCTGCTCAAAAAGTTCCTTTGGAAAGGTGGGATGCAGAATGAGAAGAAGCTCCCCTTGGTTAGTTTGGAAAAGGTTTCTAAACCATTGATGCAAGGTGGTTTAGAAATCAGGAATCTGGCTTCGCAAAATTTAGCTCTTGGATCTAAAATTCTCAGGAACATCATCTCTAGAAAGTCGACCAAATGTAAGACTGCCTTGTGGAAAAAAAATATTTTTCAGGGAGCCATCTAAGATGTCTGGACAATCCCCCTTTGGTTAGAAAGGGTTCTGCTATTTTCTCAATCCTGTCGAAGGCCTTCAACTTCTTCTCCCCCAAGCTCACTTGGATCCTAGGGAACGGGAAACTTATCAAGGTGTGGGAAGACTCGATCATGGGAGATCCTCTGATTGATCATTGGCCTAGTATGGAGCAAATCAAAGACTATAAGTGAATGGCATGAACTTTTATCTCTGTGGGATATTTCATATTGGAATACGGATAGCTCAAGATCTTGGAAGAGCTGGAATATTTCATGCCCGTGCCATCTGGAAGATGAAAAGAATATACCTATTTCCAAACTTTGGGGGAAATCCCCGATTACTAGAAATACTAAGGATACAAGAGGATGGGAGGGGAATTGGGGATTTATACCACTTCAGATGGTTATAAGTCCATTTCAAACATTAGTAACATGGAAAACTCAGCTCTCTGGAAGAGTGTATGGGCTATGAAAAGCCTACCTAAAATCGACTTTATTACTTGGACCTTATCCCATGGTAGGATCTTAACTGAGGATAATTTGAAAAAAAAAGGGGTGGGAGGGACCAACGAGATTCCCATTCTATCTAAATAGTGAAGAATCTGTGGAACACATTATGATCTCGTGTTCTTATGCCATAGAAGTCTAGAAGTTGGCTCTTCCTAGAAATGCTTCGCTCCCCCTGTCAATTTTCACCCTCTACTCATAAATTGGGCAGCCAATTCTCCCTTTTCCAATATTAAGAGTGAAAGAACCAAATCATGTTGGATGACTCTACCAAAGGTTATATTGTGGAATATTTGGATTAAAAGGAACTCTCACATTTTTAGAGGGAAATATTTATTGGCCAGTCAAGTTGCTGCAAAAATTGAAGGGCTGCTGGGAGACTGTCTTTCACATCTCTGGTGCAACACATCTGAATGCCATTTATCCCTGTCAGAGTCTGCTTGGCTTCATAGCCTGTCCCCGGATCTCCCAAACGTAACCCCAAAGAAAAGGATGGGGTGTTTGTGGGAAATCAAGAAGGAGGAAAAGGAGTTCGGCATTTGGCTGAGCCACCTTTGTAAGGATGTTCTGTTTACGGATGGAGCTTCTAAAGGTAATCGTGGGGTGGAAAGGGGGGCAGGGTTTTCTTTAACCTGGATGGACAAATGGAAATGAAATTCTCCTAGGGGCTCAGAATAAAAACAAATAATATTGCAGAGGTGTTATCCCTCTGGAAGGGACTCTCGATTGCCAAGAATCAGAGAATTACTAATCTTATAGTGTTGGGAGACTTGAGAATTGTAATCAAAGCTCTAGCTGAGAATTCTCTCCCAAAACAGATGCACCTTCGACAACTGATAAAAAAAATTGGGTGCTAGCTTACTCTTTCCGCAAAATCGAGTTCTTCCATGTCCTTCGGAAGCATAACACTGAAGTAGATCAGGATGAAAATACTGGATCCGCCCTTAGTTTCAGATGGTTGTTGATTAATGGGGTTAGCTCCCTCTTTCCCCCTCCATAGGACCATGGTTTGGCTCTTGGGACTTATGGCCTTAGGGTCTCGTGGCTCTTGGCACCTGCCGCCTCCACTAGATGACGAATTCCCCAGCCACATGGTGAAGCTCTTTGAAATGACCCGATGTGTGTGCAAACGTTAGAGTAAGAGGTGGGAATTAAATACTTGTATGTTGGGTAATTTGTTCCATGCTCGCAGAAGATTTCACATCCCGTTGGTGCCATGCGAATTCATTTTAGGTGATGTAGGAAATTATGGCTCGCTGGATTGTTTTGGATGGCAAGGATATAAGGAAGAGAATGGAGAAGGGCAGAGGATGTATGCTCTGGTTGGTCTGTAGCGGAGGCGAATTCGAGAAGGTGTTGAGAGTTCAAGTGGTTTACTGCATGATGGAAGCATATTTGAAATCCACCGGTTCATCCCCATCAACACTGTTTTTGGAATCATATATTAGAGATATCAAGAAAGAAATCAAGAAGTTGAACCAGATTGTCGATAAGATTGACACCGAGGGAGGAAGGCGTCTGGAGAATGTTGTTAGGGACCTGGTGTTCCTAAGGAAGGAGTTTAAGCGGGCAGTCAAGCGTTCTGAAAATGTTTTCTGGGGTTAATGGAAAAACTGAAGATAAAGATGGAGAATCTTGAACTGAAACTGTTAAAGCTGGAAGCTGCAAAACATCTAGGTTCCCTGTCCCACCATGAAGAAGAAATAATTGAAATCTTGTTTGTGAAATGCAGTTTTGGATTGTGTTGTCTATATGCGAAATTTAGCTCTGAATTATCGTACTAGGTTTATAATGTCTACTTGTGAATAGGGTAATGTCGAACATTGTGAATTTTTCTCACTTAGTTTACTGGTTATGTTACTATCTGGACCAGCACGGCTAAAACCTGTTAAAAGCTAGCAATAGTTGGACTTTCTTTGTCACTTCCACAAGGGCGCCTTTGTAACTTGGATCTGTTTCTGTGGTTATACCACCTTTTTTATAAATCATAATTGTTACTAAAAAAACAACATATGGATCCAAAGAACACAAGAAATAACAAGATGGTATACACCCAAGAATTTTTTAAGAAGGTCATCCATGGGACTTGTTGCATAGTATAGAAGGTTCATAGAAGAATTCTCCAAAATTGCACATATAATTATATCATTACAAAATAAGGGAGTCAAATTTTAATGAATATTACCATGAGAGAAAAGTTTACAATTATTAATGAAACTCCTCACTAGTGCACCCATTGTCAAAATTGCTAATCCAAATGAAAATTAAAATTGCAAGGAGAGAATTGGTAGAATTCTTCCTTGGATTGGGCATGTGGTTTGTTATGAATTTAGAAATATTAAGGTGCATGAGAAGAATTATGGCATACATGACTTAGAGTTTGTTTCCATTATGCACGCATTGAAGATGTATTATGGGGAGAAAATTCGAGTTAAGAATAGGCCATAGTGATTTGAAGGATTTCGTTGAACAACCAAATTTGAATGACATGTAGACAAGATGGTTGGAATTTATTTATGAGTTTGACTTTAATATAAAATATATTAGTAGAGAACAAAGTTGTTAATGCACTTAGAAGAAGGATAAATGCACAACATGTTATAGCCATTAGAATGTGTCCACCTATATTTAGTGGGATTTGCATAAAATAAGGGATATCAAGTGTCTCTGAAAAATTATTCCATTTGAAATTTTGTCTAGTAGAAAGTGCAATACTCTAGTTAGTTGGGACAATCCAACAAATAGAGTAGTACTTGGACCAAAGTTTCTCAAGGAAATGGAAAATAAGATGGTTTAGATCAAGCAAAATTTTGAAAATAGCAAAGAGCAAGTAAAAGAGCTATGCAAACAAAGGAAAAATATCGAGAGATTTCAAGGTTGAGTAGCATGAATACTTGAAATTTAGACCAAATAAGAGCTCTTTAATACTAGGAATCTATCCTCAGTTGTTAGCTAAATATTGCAAACCTTTTCGGGTCTTAGCTAGGATAGGGCATGTTGCATACGAACTTGCATTGCCTATTAGCATAAAAGCTCATAATGTGTTTCATGTAACATGTTTAAAAAGGTATGTACTTGATTCTAGGCATGTTAGTGATTGGGAATTGATTTAAGTGGAAAAAAAAGGAGATATGTAGGCACAACCAATATGCATCATGAACACAAAATTCATGATGCTTAGGAACAGAGCAGTAGAATAGGTAAATGCCTAATGGATGAGTAACTATAATTCCACAAGTGGGGGAAGTGAAAAGGGATCTTATAGGAGGATTGAGGGGGGTAAGGAGGGGAAACCTTAGCTAATGACTTAACCTAAAGTCCTTAAACATCCTTGATTATCAAATCCTTAATTAATAATGTTGGTTTTATATTATCATAAGATTGAGAATAGAAGTGAAACATGGGATTCTCATGAACACCGCGTCAGGAGTGATTAACATGAAAATATAATGTTGGGAATTTGAGAATGCAAAATTATTCTTGGTTGTATGGATGGTTGTCGTAATGAAGGTTGAAAGAAAATGACTATAATTTTATGGACTTGGAAATGTACTTTCAAGTAGGGTTATGTTATTACCTAATGAACTTATAACAAGGAATATTGTGTTGTGGTGAGAAGAAAATGTATCCTACATCTAAGAATCCTTGCGGGGACCCCCATAGAGAGATTCCCTAGATAGAACTTGTTAGAGCATTGGAAGGGAATTGAGATATATTGAGTCATTGTTTCGCACATAATTGGATCCCATTCCTGGTGTTGTGCAAGCTGAGGGGAAAGAGTGTTGGATGATTGGGATAGTTGCAGAGGGGGTTTCTTGCATGAGATTTTTTTGGGGTTTTGTTGAGTAATAAGACTTACAGAAATACCTTAGGACTTATCCCTTTGTTGATTCATAGTCTCAACTCAAGGTTGGCCTCTATCATAGAAATATCAAGTGTGATGGAGAGCCTAAAATTGGGAGGAGCGTCCTTTATTTTCAACCAATTGGACACTTATTTTCTCATAAAAATAGATAATTTGAATGTCATGAAATGCTATGTTTTAATGTCTATATTCTACATTTTATTATTTTCCAGTTTGTTCAGTTATGAGTGTATGAATTTAATTGCATTATATTATGGATGAAAGCATTGTATCACTACATCCATATTTTAGGATTCAAATCAATTTTTTTAGGTTTTTGTATCTTTCTTTTTCCACTGAAAAATATAGTCAGATTTTGAAATCAGTTTCGATATCAAAGAGAAAATTGTATGGTGTTTTTTAGGCTCCTCGTAACCTCAATCATGTATATAGGTTGTTGGGTACATGACACCGATCCAATAGTACTCACAACAAGAACAATGAGATTCCTAACTGCTTACATAGATGATCATGAAGCTTGGTTAGTATTGTTAGCACTTGGACAAGGATATCCCACGTTCTTTTAATAAGACAGAGTGAATAGCCCACTTATGCCCATAAGGATGATGTCAATGTTCCACTACGGCATAGGTATACTCTCGCCAAGAAATTTGTGAAAGTATGGTTGTAACAATCCTCATGAAAATATTAATAGGATCTAATACTCAAGACTTGTGAATGAGAGTGAATAGTGACTATTTAAGTTCATCAATGTCTTGGCCATAGAACTTGGTTTCGAAATTCTTCTTAGGTCGCAATGGGATATGTAAGTGTAGTGACTTGGTTGGAGAATTTTGCCACTACTTAAGCAAGGATAATCCCATGTTGCGAAGATTCAATAAAAGTGAAGGTAGTAGTAGAAATCGTAACTATAACTTCTGACCCAAAGGGATAAGTATTTCACTTCCTGAAAAATGGAAAGTAACAAAGCCTATAACAAAGGGCAGTCCCCAGTTCAATAGCAATTCATGTTTTCATACTAACATCTCATAACCATTTTTTTCATGATCGCGTGAGGAGGCAGCGCGTGAGGAGCTGATCAACGCGAGCTAGGGCTCGATCTGGTCTTCAGCACGAGCTAAGGCTCGTTGTGTGGGTATGGAAACGCCTGGGGGAGGGGAGGACACCCCCCCCCCCTTCGATCTCGGATGAGGATGCCTTCAGAAGGCTCCTCCAGAGCAGAGGAAAAAAGATCTCTCCCCCGGTCATCCCAAAGTTCATCAAGA
>LPNX010523958.1:1377555-1412048 GCA_001517045.1 Pseudotsuga menziesii
TTCGCTCCCAAAACCATTACGAACAAGATCGAAGAGTTGCTCTAGCGTTTCCTCTGGGAAGGGGGACGAAATAATGAAAAGAAGTTGCATCTTGTCAGCTGGGACAAGATAAAAAAGCCAAAGACTGAAGGGGGCCTTCAGATCNTTGCTGAACTACCCTGTGAGTATCCGTGAAATTAAAAAATCCCTCTTCAACATGGACCTAGACAAAGCTTCCGGGCCGGATGGATTTACAGCCCGGTTCTATGTCTCTTGTTGGGACATAATCAAAAGGGACTTGTACAGAATGATCAAGAAGACTCAGATCTGCTCCAAATNCCATGGGTGGAAAAATTCTCTGGAATATGATCTCTGGAAAGAACACCTGGAGCAAGCAGATCCTCCGGAAAAAATACTTCACAGGCAACAGGAAAAGATGTCTAGATAATCCTCCAAAAAGACAGACTGGTTCTCCGATCTTCATGCTCTGCAAAAAAGTCTTTCCTCACTTCAAAGCCAAGCTCACTTGGATACCTGGAAATGGTGCAAATATAAGAATCTGGAACGACTCTATTTTAGGAGATCAGCCTTTGATCAGCCTAACCGAGCTTAGGAATATCCAAATCTGGCTTACTGGCAACAGATGCAGCACGCTGTGGGATATTTCCTCATGGGGCCATGATGAAAACAAATCCTGGGTAAGCTGGAACCTGGGAGAATATCCAGTCGAGCTAAAGGATGAGGCGCTGCTGTTGTTGGACTCTCTCCAAGGAAAATCGCCCATTTCTGCCAATTCCAAAGATAAACGTGGTTGGGGATCTGGCATAGGTAAATATACTGCCTCTGCTGGTTATGCTTAAATTCTGGAACGTCCATGGGCTCCCCCCAATCCAGGCCCGTAGAATGCTCTTTGGCATTACCCGTCCATCCCTAAAATCGATTTTTTCACCTGGCAAATGCTTCATGACAGCGTTCTC
Source organism: Pseudotsuga menziesii (assembly GCA_001517045.1). Classification (NCBI taxonomy): domain Eukaryota; kingdom Viridiplantae; phylum Streptophyta; class Pinopsida; order Pinales; family Pinaceae; genus Pseudotsuga; species Pseudotsuga menziesii. The sequence goes on from LPNX010523958.1 coordinate 1,378,512, forward strand.
ACCTATGACAAGCTCAAGAGGAAAGGCTGGGCTGGCCCTTCACGCTGCCCACTGTGCCAAAACGCTGAAGAAGACGCTGATCATTTGTTCACAGGCTGCGATTTCACCCAGGAGGCCTGGAAATTGTTGCTTGGACCCATCGCTATCACTTTCCCCAGCTCTGCAGTCGATTTGGTAAGTCATTGGCTCTACCTCTATCCCCACGATTTGAGTAATAAAAACCTCATCAAAATCACGTGGATGTGGATCCCCAGGTTTGTTTCATGGAAAATATGGTTGGAGCGCAACAACAGAGTCTTCAGGGATGAAAACAGGGCCCCAGCTCAAGTAGCTATCAAAGCCCGGGTAATGCTGTCTGAAGCTTTAAAATCAAAGGCTCTCAAAGGGAATAAGGCTCCTCTCTCTATGGAAGAGGATCAATGGTTTAAGGAGTTCCAGCCTCATCAAAACAGCAATGAAGCCAAGTACTTGTCCCACAAGGCCAACTGGGAAATTAGACTGGCTGAAATGGACTTTATTAAATGGAGATCAGTGCTAAATGAATGGTGTCTCTTCTTCGACGGGGCCTCGAAAGGGAACCCCGGGCAAGCTGGAGGAGGCGGTATTATTTACGAACCGACTGGAAAAATCCACCTGTCCTTTGCATGGGGCCTAGGACATGCTACCAACAACCAAGCTAAAATTATGGCGCTGTGGCAGGGCCTAATCCAGGCAAGAAATCTGAACATCCAAAAGATTAATATTTTCGGAGACTCCAAGCTGATAATTAAAGCGGTTCACACCAAGAAGATCCCCTCGGACATTCATCTTGGACAAATCTTCAGGAAAGTCAGCCTTCTCCTTTCTCACTTCAGAATTTATAAGGCTCAGCATGTGCTCAGGAATCTAAACAGCCTTGCGGACGCCGAAGCCAACCGGGGTGCACTTCTAAACAAAAACCAGCTTATTGTCAATGGAGGAAGCTCTTTTTGCCCAATCCCTTAAGGATAAGAAGACCATCTAGATCAGCAGTAGTAAAGGAACCAAGCAGGAAAGGAAGATCAGAAGAGTGAATTTGATTATGCTTTGTAAGGCCCTGGCAGCCCATTTGCCAGTCTTTATTTAAATTTTAACCGTTTTTTGTAAAAAAAAACAAAGGGCAGTCCCATCTATGCATACGGGCATATTGTGTGGTCAATACATGTTGAAGAGCAAGAAGAATAATATGTAGAACATTATCAAGATCTAGTAAAAATTATGGAGACTATTCCCACCATGTCTTGTCATGCTTTAGCAAGCATTAGCACTCCACAAACTCTTAAGGTAAAGGGTTACATCGAGAAACAAAAGGTAATCTTTGTTATTGACTATGGTAGTATAGATAATTTCATTAACCATGAATTAGAAAAAACTTCTCAAATGCTTTATATATCCAACACCAATATTTCAAGTAATTATTGCAATTGGAGGTACTATAAATTGTGTAGGGAAGTGCCATTTATTAAGCTTACTATGGGGAATTATTTCATGGACACCCCAATGATCGCAATCCCAAGGGGTGATATTGATGTGATCTTAAGGGTCCAATGGATGAAACTAATGGGAACAATGGCCATGAATATTCAAAAACTTTTCATGAGATTTTTATATAAAGGAAAGGAAATTGAAATTAGAGATATTCAAGGGACACCATCTAAACTAAAGCTCCAACAACATGATAAAAATCATGATTAATTGCACAATTGTTCTCACTGGGTACTATATCATGTGACCCCTATAATTCCAAGATATTTGGAGAGTCCCAAAGTCTTCCGCCTATCTAAGAACTTGATCATGTTATTCATCTCATTCCAGCGAGCCTCACTTCTAACATTCGTCCTTATGAAAATATTTGCATAGAAGAGTGAGCTTGAACACATCATGCAAGACATGTTAAAGGTTGACATCAATAGACCAAGTCAAAGCGAATTCTCTTCTATTGTGGTGATGGTCTACAAAAAGGACTATGTATGGCATATGTGTTGGGATTATCAAGAGTTCAACAACCTAACCATTAAAGATAAGTTCTTATTCCTATTATTGATGAATTTTTTGCTAAATTGAATGGAGCAAATTTGTTGATTTATTTGGATCATCGTTTGAAATATCACGAAATACAAATGAGGGAACATATTTCCATAATATATTTTAGAACACCTCAAGGACATTACAGGTTTAGGTGATACCTTTTGGTCTTACTAATCCACCTTCCACATTCAAAACTTTGATGAATTCTATTTCCAATCCCTTCCTCCAAAAATGTGTGCTAGTATTTTGTGATGATATACTAATTTAAAACAAATCTTGGGGAGAGCATCTACAACAAGTTGAGATGGTCTTGCAACTACTGGTAGAATTAAAACTATATGATAAGAATTCTAAGTATGAGAAAATAAAAAATAATTCCATAAATATTTATGGAGCACATATTCTTGCAATATAGAAATAATGGTTCTTATACATTACTCATAAAATCCTTAAATAGGCATCCACTTGAAAATGAGCCAAACGATTTCCTCGTGTTATTAATGATACAACCCTTATTAAGGGTTTTTATCAAATTATATATTTTATTATCCCATTCAAATCCACTTCAAATTCATGGTTGTATGCATGCCTTTACTTGATCTCCCCAACACCTCAAGCAAGCATATATTTTTCACCCAACCTTTTGCTTATGCTCCCAAATTTGACCCACAATGAAATTTGAAAGGGAGAAAGAAAGGGATTGCAAAGAAATCAAGAGAGCAAGTGCCTGTAATTATGGCATGGTAGGGCTCTCTCAAAGTTGAGGTACAAATTGGAGATGTGCTAACAAGTCATCCCCCTATTGACAAGGTAAGGTCCCCCTTGTTTCCTCCCCTCAAAACCTAAGAAGAATATTAGAGAGATAAATAAATTTAATACCCATGAAGAAATTAAGAGGGAGATAGGTGCCCTTAAAAAGGATTCATCATATATGAAATTAAGAGCCTACCGAAAGATTACCATTAGGATTTATGCCTCTTTACTCTAGTTACCAACATGATATGAGATCACCAACTCATTAACAAGATAATTTGTTTCAGCCTATTGTTGACATGATACTTTATTTCGGCCTACTGTTGTAAGGTTGAAAGTGTTTTTTCCTCTCCATATCTTTAGCCTCCTTTGCAGCAACGTCTTGGGAATTTTGAACTTCAATCATAATATTGAGTTTGATTATGATGTCCATGTACAAAGTTCCCAATTTGACCTTTAACTCTCTTTCCTTTCAAACGATCATTTCCCCATGTCAAAGTACCTTCACCCTTTGGAGGTGATTTCAAAAAACTAAATGGATGGATCAATAAGAGGTAGGAATTGATAACTCCTTAGGGAGAAAGAAATATCTATTGGATAGATTGTGTCCATAATCCATATTTGAACCAAAGGGCCCTTGGCTAGACCCTTTCCCACCTTCCTTCAAAAATCACTTCAAAGTGAGAAAGAACAATTTACTCTCAATTGAGGATTGACTCTATGGCATATCACTCAAGTCTCCCACTCGGGATTACTTGCATATTTAGAGCTATGTGTGTGTATGTGTGTGTGTCTTGTCCCACTAAATAATTGGTTTCCCCTCTCAAGGAATGTCCAAGCATTGCATCTATATCTATTTATATATGGTCGAGCTTCAATCCATTTTTCCCTCATTCTTTATTACATAGATTACTTGAGTGATCCATATAAATTGAGGACATTAATTGCCCTCCCTATGGTTTTCCCTTCCTTTCTTGTTCCATGCCTCGTATTTCATTTGTAATCCATCTCTGACCTAAAGGACCCCTAGCTATACCATTTTCACATGCCTTCAAAAATCACTTTAGAGAGAGTAAGAACCCCTACTCTTGGTTGAGGCAAGTAGAGAGTCCTGATTGGTTTTCTATGCAAGTAGAGAGAAAATTCCTTACTATGTAATCACCCCCTTTTTATTAATAAATTTCTAAGTCTTCTACTAGGATTCATTATCTACACCATATGCAAGTATATACCTTATGGTTAATTTGTACATCCATCTTTCTAAATCTTATTCTTTTTTTTCCTCCAACGTCAACACAATATGTGGTACTATACCTACAAAAGTTATGTGAATATCAGAAATCATGAATGCAAAATAGATATGAAAGTTTGTCATTTTCTCCTCCCATATACATTGTCTATTTTCTTACATCATTAAGATAAGTTTTATTGTATAATTTAGCTCTAAGGGTTAGCTCAAGTGATTAGGAACTAGACATGAAAGCTATCCCCCTAAAGTTGGGTAGGTCATCGGTTCGACTCTCTTGATCCCACCAAAGTTAGGATTGTAATCAATGATGACAATTTACCCCATTTACCATCCATGAATCATGGGGAAGTACTTGAAAGTTTTTCCACGAGGCTATTAATTGTATAAAAAATAGTTAATGTATAATTTATACAAATATAATTAAGTATATGAATATTTACATATAGTTTATAAAAGTTTTTATTTGTGTTAAGCTTTGTATGATGTATATTCATTCATTTGAGTGATAGGTAAAACTGCTGGGAGGGGAAGAGGCCCAAGGCTCCAAGAACCGGGCTTCGGCCTTCGAATCTTTGACCTTTCAAGATTGAATGGCACCACCATGATAATGCAGAAAGATCGCCAGCCTTCATCGCGGAATCATGGCGGAGGCAGTGTCTGAAACAATGGATCGATTGAATCGGTGCTCGCGGATGCGGCAAAGAGATATCTGTTTTCGTTGATAGCAGAAATCTCAGGTGTCTTGCCGTGTTCCATTCGCCAAGGTTGGTGTCTGTGTTTTAGGGCTCGCTCCATCGTTGAGAGGCCGTCGACTGAGCGGCCGTTTCCATCAGGAGGATAAAAAAACGCAACTACAGGTTCTGCGCTCGAATGCCCGCAGGGTTTTCAAGAATTAGCGAATAAAAGTGCGAACACGGTCAACTGTGTTTCGGCAAGCAATCCTGTAATGGAGGGCGTCCCGGATCAGTTCCCCACTGGTCTTCGAGTTTCGTTTTCGGCAGAAATCCTGGGTGTGCCGTGGATTATTCCATTCGCCATGGTCTAGTCGAGGTTTCACTGATTATGCCGCGGCTTCTCTGGGATTGATTGGGCTTCCGCTCCAAGATCGATGGGCTTCGGCTCCAAGAACCAGGGTCGAGTGTTCCAAGATCAAGAAGTGCTGGATCAAGATCGGTGGGCTTCGGCTTCAAGAACTGGGGTCGAGGGCTTCGACTGTTGAGGTTTTTGGATCGTGAATGGCTCCTTCATGATATGTTGATATTGCAGAGAATGATCGCCAGCCTTCTCGGAATATGGCAGAGGCGGTGTCTGTGGATATACTCTTGCGTGGCGACCCGTTTTGCTCCTTAGGGATCTCTGCGGTGGCGACAGCATTTCAGAGGCGGTGTCCTTTGCTATTGGCAGTATGCTGATCTCAGATTTTTGTGACCTGTCATTTGATTTGGGTTGTGATATCCATATATTGGGACAGTTTTGTAATATTTTTTTGGTTATGTTAATATGAGACAGCAAATATGTGACAATGTAGGGATCCTAGTGATCCTCTTACATGTGCAGATGTAATTTTGTTCTACTTTGAAATAAAATTATGAAGACGAAAAAAAATGATGTATATTCATACAATTCAAGTATATGGGTATTATTGGTGTTTTTTCAATTTAATCAAAGGATATTTGATTCCCTCCATCTTTCCCAAAATAACTGGATGGTAGAGTGGTTAGTGACCTTAAAAGACTACAATATTGAAACCTCTAACCTCTCCATTGACAACATGCCTTTAGTGGATGATCCAACCAATTGCCTTAACCCTAGGGGCTAATCTTTTTTTAAATTGAAGAACCTTGTAGTTGGCTTTGACCCATTTATATGTGCATAAATCACATGATCATTTAATATAATATCTCTAGATGCAACCACTACCCTTTTTTTTTCCTAAAAAAATTCACAACCCGAATTTGTATTAAATATACAACCATATTGTTCATTGGCCATGGAAGCCTCACATATATATATATATACTCAATCATTTTCATACATATTCTTGAATGTATCTATATATTCTTGAATGTATATAATATCTCTAGATGCAACCACTACCTAAAAATTATGCAGGCTTCAGGACAAACCAGTCACACCCCAAATTAAAACACTAACCCACTCTTTAACCTACAATTTAGCAATCCATTTTCTTTGTGAAAGATTGATATGATTCCCACAACTTCAAACCAACGTGGCTAAACAAATCTAACCCATAAATAAAAGAAGAAATACAAAACTACAGGAATAAGCCAAGCTTGTAGTGAGGAACAGAGAAAACACAGAGTGAGTTACTTTGCGTCTAATTTTCCACCTTCAACCTACCAACACTCCTTTCAGTATTTTCTTGTAAACCAAATAACTAAACTCACTCCCTTGTAAAACCTTCCTTCACTCCCTGAAGACAGAGCTCCTCTCAAAACAGAGCGTTATTTCTTCTTTACATGAGGGAATTATCATCCATATTTGCCTCAAATATATCAATGCACAAGCTCCTGCAACCCCCTTTTCAACACCTTCTTTAATTGGTGAAAATGAACCAAAGGGGAGGCTACTTACCTTAAATTGCTTCCAATGTGATTATGTAGTCTTTAATCAATAATCCCACCACTTGGAATCACAAAGGTTAAACCATCTCTAACTAGAACGCTCCTCTGCTACAAATTCGGGCTTTCATTCAGTGATGTCGTTTCAAATCTTGCATGTTTGATTATAACTACGATTTGGGTTAAAACACGCGCTTATCACCATTAACTCATTATTTGCAATGTTCAACAAAAGAAATAAAAAAACGCCCATGTTTTTTCCAAAAATTGAACTCATATTGAGGTTACAAAATTACTCCAACACATTTTCTCAGTCTTTAGAGTAATCTTGATTCTTGAAGACGTCAAGTCATATTTACGAGGGATGCCCAGCATATAGCTGAATGAAATGTTGAAATACTCTCTTTTACGTCTTCAATGCTGCACTCTTATTCCCATAAATTTTCCATATTTAAAGTCAATTACTCAAACAGTTAGCTTCAATAGATTCATAAACAAACCGAGCATGCATTTATTAAAAACAATAAACAATTACTCTTCCTTCATGTGTTCATCAATATCATATGAACAAATATATTAACACAAACACTCATCAATTCAAACAAAAATGTGCTCGACTCAAAACACATAAAAATTCTATTCATTAATTAAATGTTGTTACACATTTCCCTTGGCCTGATCTTCAACGTTTCTTGGCCCCTCTAACCGACTCCAATGCCCCTGCTCTATCTTCCCATCTCTCTCCTTTTCTGTATGTGGGTTTACAATATGTACCAAAAAAACATGAATATTTTCAACTCAAGAAACAATTACCTACCATTTTTATAGCTAACTCATCAAGATAGAAATTCAACTTTATCTTCTAATGACTCGTGACTCTAATATCTTAAGTCTATGTTTGCCAATTATGAGAAAACTTCAAATATATTTACAAAAATATATCTTCGACTCTCTTTTGGTTGGTGTCATGACCCTAAGGTCTGACCAACCTGTAAAGTTTTGAATGGGAGCATGATGCCCCTGCATTAGACTCCCAAGGTGAAAAAAAAAACTATAACCTCCTAGTCATGTGTCTTCATTCTTCTTCTTGTTTGGATCTCATACCTTATGTTGGAGTTTATCCTCTATTTCTTTATGTCGTTCGTTATTATTGTTTGCTCCCACCGTCAATTGTATAAACAGTTTGACATCTTTCCTCTTGTCTTTTTGTTTACAATTTTGCATGAGCATCCACACCTCACCAATTTCACCGTCGAGCCTCTCCCTGTAGACATCTAATGTCTATTTGTGACCAAATATTCTCTTTCAAAAGAACACAATAATTTTCATCCCAAGTTGTTCCTATCAAGTCAACAATGTCATGTTGCATGAGTTATCTTTTCCATTGTTGCCCTGTAATAGAATGACTATTGCCCTCTCTAGAATTTCCAATTTTGCCTTTAGTTGCCATATTGTCTCCCTAGACAATTGCTTCTTCTACACTCTCCATGACCAAATGAAATGAAATTTTATTTTCTTGAAGCAGATCAGCTTCTTCATTCACTCTCTCCAATATACCTTTACAAATTGTTTGGAATAAGACAATCAGATAGATATTCATACTGTAAACATACCACCACATACCTAATATTTAAAATTCATCCTTATCCTTTCTAATCTACTTGACAGTGTTCAGTAACTGTCCTTTCCCTTTACATGTGCAATCTGCAATAAATAAAAAAATCATTAGCATAAAAATCACAAGACTTTTCAGCTTCTGTTGATGCTTCTGTCTCCCATTCTTCATGCTTATGTGCTTATGCATAACAGTCCTTGAGATCTTACGCGAAGGGGAGGAAGAAAATGTTGATGAAGAGTTTGTTGAAGAACCTAGGGATGCAAATTGTTCACATCAATATGAAGAGAAAGAAGATATACTACACCTTTCTCTAGTTCACTCATGTGAACTATCTCCTAATGCTCAATTGCTTTGAACTTTCTCTCCTTCCACCAAACACTCAACTTGTACTTGAGTTTTCTAGCGTATAGTTTTACTATATGCCATTTCACCTTTTTTTCCTCAATTTCCACCCATAATACTATTCTTATGCATCTCCCCCTTACTGTAGCAGCTCTGTGAATGCACTAATCCTTGCTTCTATTTCATCAAGTTTCTTGTCAAACTTTATTTGACTTTTCCTCTTTATGCCATATGCTCTGGCATCCTTCCTTGCTTCCTTGTGGCCTCTCTTTGAACCCTTAAGATGATTTTCAGCAATCACCTCTACAAGTTTCTCCATTTCCATGCTAGATTGCAAACAAACAATTCCACTCATTCTCTCACTCAAAACCCTTCAAGCACTCACGTTGCTCTCTCTATAGGCTTCCTACTTGCAAACTCCTCCTTTGAAAACTTCACTTGTTCTATTTACTTCTAGCTCAACTAGAAAAAGTCACATCACTCCTTGCTACAAGGGTCACTCTCTTCCAACTGTTACTCTATCTCAAGAATATAAATTATTTTATCAAATGCAAACAGACCAATATCCACTTACCATTTCTCCAACAATCTCCAGCACTGATTTTGGCTGAAATTCCTTCTTGTCTGCAAAACTGATGTTGCAACACTTCTCCTTCTTTCATCCCCAAAGAGAAACTGCGCTCTGGTACCAAAAATGATACAGCTTCCGGGACAAACCAGTCACACCCCAAGTTAAAACACTAACCCACTCTTTAACATGCAATCTAACGATCTATTTTCTCTATCAAAGACTGGTATGATGCCCAGAACTTCAAATCAACATACCTATACAAATCCAACCCAAAAATAAAAGAAGAAATACAAAACAACAAGAATAAGCCAAGCCTGTAGCAAGGAACAGAGAAAACACAGAGTTACTTTGTGTATGATTTTCCACCTTCAACTTGCCAACACTCCTTTCAGTCTTTTCCTGGAAACCAAATAACTAAATGCACCCCTTTAGAAAACCTTCCTTCACTTCCTGAAGATAGAGCTCCTCTCAAAATAGAACACATTATTTCTTCTTTATATAAGGGAATTACCATCCATATTCGCCTCTAATATATCAATGCATAGGATTTTGCACCCCCCTTATCAACGCCTTCATTAATTGGTGGAAGTGAACCAGAGGGGAGGTTGCTTACCTTAAATTGCTTCCAATGTTATTATGCAATCTATAATCAATAATCCTACCACTTGGACTTGCAAGGGTTAAACCCTCTCTAATTGGAACGCCCCTCTACTACCAATTTGGGCTTCCATTCAAGGATGTTGTTTCAAATCTTGCATGTTTGATTATAACTACAGTTTGGGCTAAAACACACACTTCTCGCCATTAACCTCATTATTTGCAATGTTCAACAAATGAAATAAAAAAACATCCACGTTTTTCCAGAAATCAAACTCATACTGAGGTTACAAAATTACCCCAAGGCATTTTCTCAATCTTTAGAGTAATCTTAATTCTTGAAGACATCAAGTCATATTTCCGAGGGATGCCCAACATATAGTTTAATGAAATGCTGAAATACTCTTTCTTTTACTTCTTCAGCGCTACACTATTATTCCCTTACATACATTTTCCAGATTTAAAGTCAATTACTCATCCAGTTAGCTTCAATGGATCTGTAAACAAACCCAGCATGCATTTATTAAAAACAATAAACAATTACTCTTCCTTCATGCGTTCATTAATATCATACGAACAGATATATTATCACAAACACTCGCCAATTCAAACAAAGATGTGCTCGACTCAAAACATATGAAAATTCTATTCATTAATTAAATACAATCACACATTTCCCTTGGCATGATCTTCAATGTTTCTTGGCCCCTCTGATTGACTCCAACTCCCCTGCTCTATCTTCCCATCTCTCTACTTTTCTACCCGTGGGCTTACAATATGTACCCAAAACAAACATGAATATTTTCAACTCAAAAAACAATTACCTACAGTTTTTATAACTAACTCATAAAGATAGAAATTCAATCTTATCTCCTAATGACTTATAACTCTAATCTTCTAAGTTTACGTTTCTAATTATGAAAAACCTTCAAATATATTTACAAAAATTTATATTCGATTCTCTTTTGGTTGGTGTCATGACCCTAAGGTCTAACCAACTTGTAAAGTTTTGAATGAGAGCATGATGCCCCTGCATCAGAAAATCTCACACGTTTTCTTTGCCCAATTTGAATCTCCTTAAGTTAGGCACATTAGCTTACACCAGCTTGCACTAAGGATGTAATTCATAAATGTGGAGAAACAACACTTAGGTTCATCTACAAAGTATTATATATAGAGAGAGAGAGAGAGAGAAATATGACACTTCCACAAATCACATAAAAGTATTTCTTGTTTTAACAATAAGACACTTCCACAAATCATAAAAGCATTTCTGGTTTTAACAATGGGACATTCCCACAAATCACATGAAAATATTTCATTGAATTGTTTATATAAATAAACTCAGATAACTATAGTTTTTCAATGTATAAAGATAACATTATATCCATATTGACAACATCAAGTCAACTTAATGAAAAGTTTCATTCACAACATTCATTATTAGCTTTGTCATGGACAAACAATTAGAATGTAAGCAAGAAAATTGTCACACAAACCCTTACATATTGAATATAAAGTTGCATATAAAACAAGCCAAAACCCACATGACAGCAAGATTCCCTTACATGGGGCAAATATTGCTTTAATAGCAAATTAGCATTAATAATAATATAGTACAAAGCAAGGAAACACATAATATCAAAAAATAATCTAGCATGTAGTTACCTGATTTGCAACAACAGGGATTAAAAAGACATCGACCCAAAAACTTCATTAAAATAAAGATTAATGTATCACAATTGTTTATTTTATTATTCAATTTTTTTATTATTATGGTTTTTTATACTGATGTTTATTATACAGTAATTTAACATTAATAATATTGTACAAAGCAAAGAATCACATTATATCAAGAAATAACCTAGCATGTAGTTATCTTAGATTAAAAAAACATTAAGGCAAAAACTTAAATAAAATTTCACTAGTTAAAATGAAGATTAATGTATCTACATTTGTTTAGATTATTATTATATTTTTTTATTATCATGGCATTTCTATCTTCAAATATTATTATTATTGATTATTATTATATTTTTTATTTTTATGGTATTTTTATTTTCATATTTATTATAATAATTTTGTTTTCATATTAACTTTTTATATTTCATCTTTTTTCTTTCATATTGATTTATTTAACTTTTTATATTTCATTTTTTTCTTTCATATTGGTTTATTGATGTCATGCTATATTACACATCTCTTCTATTCTATACTGTTATAATGTACATTTACCTTCTTTAATGTATGAATTAATTCATACCGACCATATTTCAAAACAAATAACCAAAATCTTTAAAGACCATATTTCAAAACAAATAACCAAAATCTTTAAACAAACAAAGACTCCAAAGACTATTGATGAAAACCTGGGAAGAAAATATATCTGGACTTATAAGAAAATGAGACAAATGTAATAAACTTACAAAACCGCAAGCAAAAATTATTATCCTTAAACAAACAAAGACTCTTTATTTTTATTGATGGATATATAATTATATAATTATCAGCAAGCAACAAACCATTTTTTTCTAATTTAAAAAAAGGACAAACCATTTTTTTCTAATTTAAAAAAGGACAAACCATTTTGGGCCAGTAATTTAAGAATAAAATATATATATATATATATATATATATATAGTTAAGAAAAAATCTATCTATAAAGGTACCTAAAATTTGAACCAATCAATCATTTTAGGCCAATCATTAAGAAAAACAAATAACTTAATAAAATAACTCCTCGAAAATTTTGTCACGTTCATTAATTGCTTTGTACATCACTTATTAGTGTTTAGCCATGGTTGAGAAGCCCGTGAAGAATCTAAGTATACACGTGCTTAAAGATCACAATTCATCACGTTAATTTTACACCTGCACCAAAAGTATGGGATCTAAATTGTCTCGCTAAAGCACCAGGACAAACAAACACCATGGACTCAAACTTACAATATGCCTAATGTTGACTCAAACTTACGACGTTTACGACGAATAAACTACGTTCTCCCAAAGCGCAACGTTGGAAAGAACATGCTAACACTGGTGGTATTGTACGATGACATTATGTATTCAACTAAAATATTTTCTTTCCTATTTCACAGCTGCAATACAATGTTTACCATATGTATCGAAAAGCCACCCAAAGGTCTGTGACCTTCCACACCTGAAATACAATGTTATGATGGGGTCACGTTCAAGTGCTTAAAACAGGGGTCACATTCAGGTGCTTAAAATCATGGAGTGCGTTACATGCTCTCCACCTGATGACCATTACAGGTAGAGATAGAGTCAATCCTAAGAAAATAGAAACATAATAAAATTTCAAAAAACCGTAAATCCCTCGGAAGGAGAAGGGACCCTACCTTTCAGCTGGTTACTTGGGAGTCTTGCAGTGGAGAAACTGTTGCTACCAGTTAGTTTATTTGTTGAACAAGATGGGAAATCTAGTTAATCAAGTAACCTAGAACAGAGTTATCAATTATCAAATGTCCAAGTAAGCTTTTTTACCAGCATGTTACCCACTTTGCTTCTAAGCTCCTAAAATCTCTGAGCAGCATAAGCTGAGAATTCAGAGGCCTCACATTTGACACACCCTAATATGACCCTAGCCTCATCATACGAAAGAATAAGCCTATCCAACTGTAGTTGACAGCATCAGCATTATCTGGCTTGGCGGTATTACAGTAATACCAAGGCTATGACCAAGCCATGCACAAGTAAATTAAGAAACCCCGTGAGACTATAAATCTATCCTTCTTTGCAATAGCTTATGCTTCCAATCATTTTCCATCCAAGTATTTTACCTTGCATGCCATCTTTGTTTTGAAAGATGCAAAATGCCAGATAGATGACGAACAAGGAAAATAAGGAATTAATTACCCATAGTAACAAGAGTACAATATACTAAAAAAAGACTGATAAAAATTAAAATGAGGAAATATCTTGAAAGTTGTCTGAAAAAAACCATCCATGCACAACAGCACATTATAGAAGGAAATACAAACAATATCTACATAATAAAACTGAAACCCTTTCGCCAGTAAAAGATACTGCAAGAAACAAATTTAAATGAACAAAATATTGTGCAAAATATCATGGCATAAACAATATAATATTACAATTAGTTCACGCAATTTGAGTATCAAACTGTCAATATCTACAGTAACTTCATCATAAACTGGAGTCTCAAAAGAATGAGCATATAATATGATGAATAAGGATAAAAATATATACATGAACAACACTTTAGTGTTCAGACACATTCTGATCTGCTTCTCATTTATGCTGTAGATCTTCTCAATATTCCATGTATTTCAGGATAAAAATTTGGGCTGTAATGCAATCTTTTATCTTGCAATTTCAGCAGTAATGATACCGATCAGTATCTGGGTTCTAATACTCGAAAAGTTATTACAAAATATACCCTCCTGTTTCATGCAATGTGATGACAGTTTTTGCACTTTCAATTTGATCAGTGCCTCACAATATCCAAGGGAAGCTAATTAAGTAAAAGATCAAAACAAAGAAAAAACTTTCTAGAGCTGCGATCTGCTTCACATCTCGTGAAAATAGACTTGGAAATTAAACAAACAAAAAAATACGCTTTAAATCAATTAATTTCAGCAATCATTACAGCCAAAGTACATCCAAGTGACAATGTGGTTGAAACTAATGGGCTGGAGATCAACCCTAATAGATAGTCGAATGGACATAATCAGGGGACTCGCATGTGATCTTGAGGTAAACTTAAAATTCAAATTCCCCAGTTGCCTGTAGATACATCACAAGTTCAAATAGAAGTTATTAGAATAGCACGGAAACCAAAGCACAAGCATATATCCCACCATGAGTTCTTGACATATATACCTTCGAGAAAAGAATATCTTTATTGTTTAGGTGCATTACGCCATCCTTTAGAATACATTTCCATCTATTCTTGGTCCGTGACACCTGTTTCATAAAAACAAGCAAGCCAAATCTTCAAAAAGATTAAAAAAAAGGTGTTTGAAAAATGTTACCACAATTGCTCTCTAAATTAAGAAAGATGAATAAAAACCTTCTCAAATTGAGCAAGAACTAGATCATCTATTTTTGGGTCTTCGTTTGTCTGATCTAAGTCATCTGGATCATCATCATTATCATTTAAGGGCTCCTCATCCTCTGACACTTTCGAAGTGGCAACATCATTTAAATCTTGTTGCTCTACATGATAAAAATAATTCAAATACTTGTCAAGAAACCATATATTAGGTGTCCATTTGGTGCATTATTGCAAACTGCCATACTTCAGTTAATATATTCTGTTAAGACTCACAATAAGCAACAGATTTTTGTTATTATATACAGTAAGAGATGCTAATGATACTTTCCCAACAGAACAATTCATTAGGTCGCTATCAGAGCTCAAAAAAAAGCTGGTTTATTTGCAAACAGCAATCCATGATCAACATGGTCAGTAATCATATTGAACTTACCCTGATCTTTTGCTTCAATGTTGCCCTCATCCGCAGCCGTCTTTATATGTAACAAACAAAAGATTTTGTTATTCAAATTACTGTAAAGACAATAAACTTTCGCAATATACAGAAGAACATAAGCTGTTATATCTGCAAGCAGCTCTTGACAAAAAACAATGCAGGCAGGAAAGGGCACATCAAAACCATCATTACACTTACACTGTCTAAATTGTCGTTGACACCATCAACCTGGGGAATTTCTAGAGATCGATACTTGGCTTTAACAAGGGCAGCAATTAGAGGATCGGACATCAACCTCTTTCCAAACATTGACCCATCTGTTGAATAATTTTGTGCGAGCCTTTGGTTTGTAAATTCCACCTAGGATGACAATAGAGCATTAGAATAAGCACCAGAAATTATAAACTTTAATTTCAAATTCAAACTAGTTTTTAAAGAAGCATGGGATGATATCTCTGCATTTGAGGATGGAACATCAAATGAGAAATGATACTACGCATCCACTATTATGTGTTCAAAATTCAATCCAACTTCCACTCGCATTTCCTAATCCGCCGTAGCCCTAATAGAAATTGCATAACTACAGTAATCAGTTTAGTTAACATTTCAGCAAATCAATTTTAGAAGCATCATCTTGGAACAAATTTCCGTGTCTATCATAAAACTAAAATTCCAGTACTAAGAAAAGATCACCTATCATCCATAGAAAAAAAATTGACCAACATCTCTTCTGTAATGTTGCCTCAGTTCAAGACAGATTTTACA
This sequence comes from Pseudotsuga menziesii, assembly GCA_001517045.1. NCBI lineage: Eukaryota > Viridiplantae > Streptophyta > Pinopsida > Pinales > Pinaceae > Pseudotsuga > Pseudotsuga menziesii. The sequence continues at coordinate 1,394,509 of LPNX010523958.1, forward strand.
TTATTATATAAATTGACTCAATATCCAGATTATATTGTCCAAATAATATGACAAGAATCATTCAATAATAAGGGATCTACTGGTTAATGGGCAGCACTTACCAGCTAGTTATCACAAGTTCAAATTCCATGGCCTTATTTCGTTTGAGCGCTAAACTAAGTAAAAACGCCAATGATGGATGTATCCAGCATCAAAAAAACTTAACCCATACCTTACATTCTGACAGTTATGACCCTTGAATCCAAATATCCTTTCAGTTCAGGGTAGTTCTAACTTCTAACCCTTCCTACAATCTGTACAGTGCACATCCCTGTTTGTCTATTTGTAAGAGCATAGAATCGCACGGGAGGGGCTAGCAATGCTTTAAAACTTGCTCTTGGACTCGGAATTGGTCGAGGGTCAACTTGGACTCAGACTCAGAATCAGAATCGGTAATGACTCGGCCGATTTGAATTTAATGAGACTGTTTACTAAAAAATTTAAAATACATAAAATATTTAAACTTCAAAGAAAAACAATATTTTAATGATTCTTATCCATGATTCCTAAGCATTTGAGACAAAATATCCAAAGTCTGCTCATGTATATAGCATATAAGGGTGAATATATCAAAATGGCATGAAGTGTATTGTGAAATACATAATCAATGAGGCCTAAATGGCATGTAGAGTCCAAAAGACAACATGCTATGATGACACTACAACATTCATGTCATTGATCAACATGATCAATCATTAAACTCATCACCACTACTAGAACTAGAACTAAAAACAAGACTAGCAATAGCATAGGCAATGGCATCATCATCTGGCTCAAGCTCAGACTCCTCAAGTTCATCTACAACTGCAGTAGTAGTACTAGCTGAATGCCTAGAAGAACAAGGTTACGGTTCATCTTATAGCTTTAGGGTTACAGTTAGATTCTAAGTTGCACAAAACAAGGAAACGGGTTCATCAATAACACCCTAAAACAATTAATGGCAATGTTAAAAATTTAAGTGGTAAAAATGACATTCTCCTTTATCTTTCATTTTCTATCATTTTACTTTAAGAATTTAATATTACCATTTAGTATTACCAAATACTACTAAAAAGAGCAGATTAGAATAGATTTAGTAATACCATTTAGGGTTAGGGTTAGATTAGGAAATTTTTTATTAAATCAAGAGTATTTTAGACCACCGACCTACATGCATCGACACAGGCAACTCGACCGGTTCAGGTTGGGACCCGGCCGAGTTACCTGATCCAATTTGCAAGCCGACTCAGCTCAGTTCAGGGTCAACTCAGTCAACTCAGCCCAAGTCCAAGTCCAAGTTGACTGATTTTTAAAACAAGGAAAGGGAGAGCTAGCTATTTTTTCATAACACCTATGGATTCAGAGAAGGAAGATTTTAAGCCGTCCATGTCAATCACATGAAAGTCTTTGATGTAAGATCTGCTTATGTGGCTAGTGAGTAAACCTGACCTGAGTTACAAATGATTATAGCTCCCCTTCTCCTTTCATCATGGATCAATGCTACATAGAAGTTAAACATCTGTCATCTTTAAGAGGAAACCCTTTCCCATCCAGCTTTAGTAATGCTTGTAATTTGTTCATTGATAGTGCATGTTTCTGTTGCATATAATGAAGCCCAACCCCTTGCTGTATGTGCCACTATAAGACTCCAAAAGATACTTTGCATGTAATTACATGTCACATTAACATCTTTATTAACTATGACAGAGCAAATAAAATCTGTAATTGCATGACAGAGAACCTTAACCCTATTTTTATCTATAAAATTCAGTCTGCAACTTTTCTGGGGCTGGATTTAAGTTCCCCAAAGTTTTACCACCATGAAATCAAAATTTGCAAGATCAAGTTATACAGTAATTGATGAATAATGCACACCTTATTTAAAAAGATTTTGTCAAAATTTAATGTAGCAACCAATCCTGACTGCCCAAGGGGTTAGCTCAACCAGTTGTTGCCAACGTTTTTGAGTATTTGGCCACTTCTGTGCCAGCAGCTTCCTGGTTCAAATCACTCTGGGTGAAGCGCAATAGTCCACCAAAGGGTCTCATATGGATGCTATCCATGAATGTGGAGAAGCACCCTTTCATTTTCCCACAAGGTTTTCCTTGGGAAACAAATAAAAATACAACTAATCCTGACTTCTTCAGCAGAAACTTGAAAGCAAACAAATATAAATTCTAAAAGGAATGAAGAAATCTACAATCCCATTTCTTTCATGATATACTGTCCAATTTCCAAATGCCTTCTCTCTTCATTGACATTTTGATTTTTTCAAACAGTTATGTTTGTTAGCATTTCTCTAATTGTGTCTTTAATATATCTTAAACTACTCCTACAATATCAAATGATGCCATTCATTCTATCCACCCTAACAAAAATTTGGAATATAGTAAGCTTTGGCAGTAAGTATAATATATTGAAATTATTATAGACAACTATAATAAAATAGCTTGAAAATAATGCCATCAAAATGTTAAGCTAATATTAAATATGAAAGTGAAAAATATATAAAATGGAAATATAAAACATAGGAGATAGTTTCCAAATTAGCGTAAGAACAATTTTTCAAGACATCTAAAGGTGATTCCTGTTTGAACTTTCACCCCCTAATAGCAGATCCATCCAAGATATTAATGTAATTAAGGATGGCCATCTTGTGAAAAGACTGGAGACAAAGAAAAAACTGAAATTCAGATCTGTAGAATTTCAGACTAAATTCCAACAAGCAGAGCGAAATCAAACTTAGTTGGAAAAACAAAATACAATTCAATTCAACAAGAAACCCACCATAACAACCCCAAAATTCCCCAACAACCAAAACTAATCAGGAAACAAGAAAGCACCATATTTTCTTAATCCACCAATGTTTTCCAGGTGAAATCCAGAAGTGTATAACAGATGGGAAAGTAATCAAATAGATAACGAAACATACACGTCCAAATAAAAACCGAAAGCTGGGAAGGATATCTAAACAGCTTTGAAATGTATTCTCAACACATTTACAGAAAGCCTGACACTCTAGAAATCTTTGTATTTGAACAAATGAAAACATACATAACATACATTTGAGAATGTTAGCTGCTATCTACGTGCCTAATCATATCACTCATTTCATGAAAGATCACTCATTTCATGAAAGATGTTGGTTTCAACATATTATATTTGCAACACTGAATATGTATTCCCTTACTTTCTCCTATGAGCCATTTAGCAGTTCTTGCTGGTAGCCCACCATTGTACATCTTTGTGACATTTGTCCTCCTTCCATGTATCACAAGGACACTGTGCATAGGCAAGAGCTTAATCCAGTAATTTTGATAATATTTGATATAATTTGTTTACAATGTCAAATTCTAGGGTGAGTGCTCAAATATATAGGCTTGTCAACCAAAATGCATTTTCTTCAAAACCAAATCTACAATTCTTCTTGAAAAAACATAATTATATCCCCTCTTTTGGACCATCAACTTCTTCAAAAATCATAATTATATCCCCTCTTTTTGACCATCAACTTCTCCTTGAAAAAAAGTACAGTCAATTACCTACTCGAAATTAATTCGCAGTACTTCATTTGCAATATACCTCCTGTTCAGTATATATGCAATAAAAAAGTAAAGAATTCAACCTCAAGGATGTCTCTAAAGAGCAAAAAACCCAATGCTAAATTTTCAATTCATGGTAAACAGATGCAACCTAAAACCCTAAAAAGTAGTAAACTAGAAAATTCATAACACTGCTTGTTTATATGCTAGATCTACAAACACATAACTAACTGAAAATACAACAGCAAACAGTAGAATCTGCAGCACTCAAAACACCTATGTTTTCTTATTAACTCATAAAGAAGTACAACTTTTCTTTTGAAAACTGGACTCTTTCTTCACTCACACACCTGCCTTGTTTTAATAGATGAAAAAGGCTAGAAGAAAATGCAAAATAGCCCATCTCTGTGGGCCCTAATCTAATTCTGAAATGCAAACTGTTAAATCTGGAAAGTCAAACTTTAAGAAATAACAAAAGCAGAGTCTGAACTTAGACTTCTAAATCTGGAACAACAATCAACTCACTGTTAAAATAGAACCTAATGTAACCCTGAAAAGGCATCACTTATCATTTTATAACAGCAACTAAAAAACTACTGTAAGTCTGGCACATGCATGCATGAATGCGCCCTCTACATCACTGTCCATATAATCTGCTGTTGTGCCTCGTCAATGATGCTGCTGTCCATACTCAAGGGAGCCTCTCGTGTTGTGCACGAACCCTGAGGCTAGAATCTGCAGTAGCCTAGTTTATATACTGAAGCATGCCATCTCTACTCGAGGAAGAACAGTGACTAGGCCATGTCAGGTAAAAGCCAACACTCCTTATTTGCAAGGAAAGTGTTCTCCACAAAAACAAGATACTATCACAGTGTCTCAAACATCCCCTTTGCTGGGGACTTAGTCATCATGTTGACCATTTGTGAGTCCAAAGAAATATCACCCTGGATAACTGCTTCCTTTTGCACTATAAAATCTCTACAGAATATTCAAGGTGTAATTCCATTGTACAAGGAAAACTTCATCAGCAACTTGCCAAGCTCCTACATCCTTCATGTTAACTTGAATAGATAAAATCTCATTTCACCACAACATGGGTTGTTCAGGACTCTGCAATGTAAACTCCTCTATATATCAGATCTATCAAATAAAGAATTAACGTCTGCCCTAAACTTGGAAAAGCCCACCTTGAGTAAAAACTCATCAATCCTAAAATACCAAACTTGTGGTGCATGCACCAACCCATATTCAGCCTTCTTCAATCTGAATTTACGGGCATCTTGTCCATGCACCTCAAAACCACCAGCAACCAAAGCAAAAGCCTCAACAAGATCAACTCCCTCTTTCTGAAAGAATCCTCTGGTAACTGGAGTAAGATTCTCACCAAGGTCAACTTCTGCTTTCTAAAAGAATCCTCTAGGAACAAACATGTCCTAGAACTCTTCAATATTCCCGTCAACTGCATGCATGGAATCAATCATTGATTCCATTGTAGGTTCTGAAACTGTCTCCACAAAGCTGGAAGGACACTCCATGATACTTGCTCTAGTAAATCAGCAAGTACCATAAAGGTCACCATCTTGAACTCCTCTGACCAAAATTCGACCAGGTTCAGACTCCAGAGCTATGTTCCCTAATGATCACCCGCTGACCATCAAACTCAGCCATACACTGTAGATCTGTCATGCAGGAAACTGGAAGAATATTCTTCAGCAAACCAAGAACATACAAGACAACATCTAGCTCAAGAACATTACCTAAAGGTATGCGGAAAGTGATAGAGCCCAATTCAGTAACTACACAAGTGGAACCATTGCCCAACTCCACCTGTATGCCATCCTCATGCTCTTGAAGTTGTTAAAGGTAATGTGTCTAGATTCTTCATTGTCCACATACTATCCTACACCAAAATCACTAAGTAACAGGACACATCCAAATAGGCCCCATGTCATGTATTCCATGTCTCGGACACGACACGTGCCCTAATATATGTCAGACACGAAAATTTTCATGTCCCAAAATCTGGAGGATTTTGGCACATGTCAGACACATGCTAGGAATGTGTCCCGTCAAAAAGGACTTTCGTAGGTTAAAAATAGGGCTTTTCCCTTTTACGATTGATTCTTTCTTGGCGGTTGAGAGATATTTCGTGCCGCTGGAGAGACTATTTGAGACTTTGTTGACAGAGGGTGCCGATACTCCTTGTTGTCGCTAGTGTGAAAGATTTAGGGTGCTGATTTGTTGAAGCCTAAAGCAGTGAGAGAGAGTTTGCTATTGCAGTGAACTTGTGAAGTTTGTGACAGCAAGGAACAGAGCAACAACAATGATGTTGATTTTGACATGGAGGAGCAGGAGGACAATTGACAATGGCTAGTACTACTGATGAGCTTTGAGATTCTTCCCCGTGGCTATTTAGTATTTTCATTTTGTATCTAGTAGTACTGTACATACTAGACTATAGTAGTATCTACTCTATTTTGTATTTGTTGCTGATGAGCTTTGAGATTCTTCCCTGTGGCTATTTAGTATTTTCATTTTGTATCTAGTAGTACTGTACATACTAGACTATAGTAGTATCTACTCTATTTTGTATTTGTTGGTGGCATTCTCTCGATATCTATGTAATACCATTTTGATTTTGATGGTTTAATGAGAAATATCAAATCTGTAGTTTATGGTTCAAAGTTCATGATTCATTGATAATTTTATTATTGATTCATCATTGTCAAATTATACTTCTAGTTTTTAAAAAAAAATGGATCTTTATGTATTTTTTTAATATATATACATATATATATATATACATAAAATGTGTCCCCGGTGTACTGTTTTCGAGGTCATCGTGTCTCGTGTCGAATACTCGTATTTTGGTGTCCTTTGTGTCTTGTGTCCTCGTGTCATGTGACCTAGCAGAAACATGTTAGTGGAAAGGCACAATACCATGGGGAAAGATGTCTCAAGTGTGTGCTAACTCATATGCTGCGACTCATCCTTTCTTCACATGACTCATCCTTTCTTCCCCTAGTCCAAAGAATCCAATTCTTCCTCCTTGCCCTTCTAACCCCACCCAAGTCCTTCTTTCTTACCTCCTCTCTTCATCTTCCCAATGAGGGCTAGGTTCTCACTCTCCTCCACTCTTGCTGAAACAGACTCTACTCTGAGATCTCCTCCTAGGCAAAATCATCCTAAAGATTTTGAAAGATAGGAAGCTTCTCTTGAGCACAAACACCCTGAACAATAGGATGAATGAAACCTATTTAGTGCTCTAGGCACCAATTCCTCATCCTTCGGCTTCATCTCAATAGCAGCTAGTTGATCTCTCAACTTTGGGATTTTCATCAAGTAGGTGAACACCATATTTGTGTCATTCATGCAAGTGTCGAAGAGTTGGTTCTTCAACAACATCTTTTGTTTAACATTCTCCCTCTGGTGCATAGTGCCTAAGGGACCAAACATGTCCATCAATTTCTTCCCCACTGTCTTTGGGATTAAATGGTCCTTCACCATATCAAGAACGATCTTCTTCACCTTGGTCACATTCTTTAATGTTCGACCAGCAGAGTTGGATTGATATGGACAATCCCATTTCCTTCCACAAAACTCCAAAGATCAAAATCCTCCAATAGATTCTGCCGCCTACACTTCCACAATACAAAATTGAAAGCACCCTCCAACATATGGCATTCTTGAAGAACAAGAGTAGTCATTGTTGCAGATCCTAGGACACGCTAAAATCAAACAAATAGGTGACAAAACAAATCAGATCTGCAACCTATCCCATGGGAGGATCAACTATCACAAGCCAAAAACAACATTCCAATCACCAAAAGATCCTAGGTATCTCACTCAACAACCTATCATGTGCTCGATGCCTCTCACAAGCACATATCAACTTCAATCAATAAAGCTAGGGCACCACACCAGCTGAAATCCTCTGACAACTCCCTCTCACAAATGGCTGATCTAACCATAAAAGATTCCGAGAAGATCTCAGAAGAATAGATTTTATAGAATGTTAAATTTTCAATTCATGGGAAGCAGACCTACAACCTAAAACCCTAGAAAGCAAGAACCAGAAAAATCACAAATTGTTGATTTATATGCTATATTTACAAACAAATAGCTAACTGAATATGCGAACAATCAACAAATTCTGCACCGCTCAAAAACACATCTTTGTTTTCTTATTAATTCGGAAAAGAAAAGGGTACAACACACTCAAAACAAAGACCTTTTATCACTCACACCCTTGCCTTTCTTTCAAAGATGAAGGCTAGGAGAAAATACAAAATAGCCCCATCTCTCCACATGCCCAAATTATAAAAGAAAACCCTACTCTAATTCTGAAAAAGCAAAATGCTAAGTTTAGAAAGTCAAGCTTCCAATAATAACAAAAGCAACGTTTAAACTTAGGCTTCTAAATCTGAAGCATTTGCAGTAGCCTGTTGTCTCTGTTGAAGCATGCCATCTCTACTGAAGGAAGAGCAATGACTAAGCAACCACAGGTAAAATCTAACACCCAAAAGAACCACGCATTGCTCTATTATTACTACATGTTACATAAAGCAAATTCCCCATGATAGCAAAATTACATGTATTCATTTTAGCAACTAATCGATGCTCTCCCATTTCTACAACTACTTAAATATGTTGTATATTCTCCTCCCAAATCTTAAAAACTTATATATCATCCAAGTAAAGTAACCAAAATAATGGTCTTAGAACATTGTTCATCAACTTCGTATACATTGAGAAGCATTAATAAGGTTGAATGTTATACCTAGACACTCGTTAATTTTTGTCAAAGAAAACAACTTGGACAACTCTACTCTATGTTGATGTTTTGTAGCTCGAGCCCGGACAGGAACTTCTGCATATGTTAGGTGTCAAACATGCAGGAAGTTGTCTAAATAAATCTATTTTGTAATTCACTTTATTTATAAAATGAAAGCCTTTTAACTAGTTGTTGACTCTAATAAAGTGCATTTTAATGCATTGGTGATTTTGACTAATCTCAACTGTTGATCTCACAGTGAAATTAGGTTATTGGTAGTTTAGGGTTTCAACTGAAGTATAAAGGCAGGTCAAAGTACAAGGAAAAAACGCATTCATTCTTCATGAAAAACAGATTGGTCATAAGGTAAAAAAACTCGACAAAGAAGCAAAGTTAGAGTGCCAAAGAGGAGCCCAGTTGAGCCACTGAGCAAATTTCAGGTTGCAGCCAGTAGAGACAATGATCTATGCAAGCGTATGGATCAGCACATTAAGGCTGTAAGGATTCCATACAGTCGTATGGAATTCTGTAGCCATACGGACAGGTCCATACGTCCATGTAGAACAGGTCCCTACAGTCATGTGGACGCCTGCACAACAAGCCATAAATCTGCAGCAAGTTTTCTCAGTTTCAGTGGGCAATTTTCCTCAGTTTCAGTGGGTAGTGTTACACTTCAAAGCTAATGCAACGTTCTAGCAGGGCTAAACCTAGACCAAGGGGTTTTAAATTTTTTTGTAAAAGGACAGTGGGATTGTATTGTGTGGATATTTGGATTAGGGGTTGTCCCCCTAGATTGGTCATGGAAGGCTCCCTTGGTTTCACTCAAGAAACTAACATAGTGCCAATGGGGACCTCCATGACCCTTCGGTGTGTGGATGCCCCCACCATGCAGGGCTTTAAGCCCATGGGTTGGTGTCCGGGGCTTCTAGGGGCGATCTAGTGAGGCACATGACCACCTTGTTTTTTATTATGTAGAGGTGATTGTGTCTTGTAAAGGGTTGTTGTCCCCTATAAAGCACAACACCTCCTTCACCCACTTGGACCTCATTTTAGCACTGAAAAACCCCTCTAGCAATTTAGCCTATGTCGTCATCCTTCCAAAATTGAGCCTAAAAGCTTGGAAAGGGGAGCGTTGAGGGATAAAGCACTTCTAGGGGTTAGTGGGGGCATGACGTCTCCCTTTGGCTCACTATTTCATCAAGTGATGCCTTATTTTAGTCTTATTTAATATTTTATGTCTATATTAGGGCTTGGTCCCCAATTTGTGGGAAAACTACCCTAAAAATATTCTAATTTAATGTTGACTTGTAGGTTGAATTTTAAGTTAAGTTGAGGATGAGCTCATATAAATAGAGTAACCTCACTTCATTCTAAACATATGGGTAAGTGTTCAAATAATGATATCTTTCATCTTTCTCTTGGTTTATGAGCTATTGCGCTAATGCACACCTCTCTTGGATGAGTTCTTCCTTGCTTGGTGGATGAATGTGGATGAATCTAGGGTTTATTTTGTACTCTTGCTAAGTGGATGCTAAGAATGGTTGAAATAACTCATGCTCAAGACCTAAGGTAACTCTGGCTCATTTCTTGATTAATGTTAGCATATTTTCTCTAAGGTAGGTCTAATGTTGCTCATAAGATATTTTAGGCTGAATTTAGGTTTTATGTTAGCATTTTGTTTGCTTGCTTGAGGAGACCTTCCTTTACATGAGCTCTCCATTTTCACTTTGGGCCTTGGACTTCCATATTTGCCCTAGCTGTATCTTTGCTACCTAACTCTAAGGTCGCTAGCTTATGCCCTAGCTACAATTATTGAAAACAATCTTAAGTAGAGAGACGTTGATCTCGATCTCTCATAGCCCTAGGATTAGAGAAGATAATCTAAAAGTTAAAACCCTTCCGTCAACTCTCTTCATTAAATTCTTATACCTTTTTTAATTTTACATGCATTTATATATTGGAAAAACCAAAAAATCAGATATTGAAAATGTTAGTTTTTGTACCTAAGAATATGTTCCGTAAGTGACTTTTTGCTTAAGTCACTTAGAAAAGGGAAAAAGGTGACCCTCACATTAAAAGCTACTTAATGAGACTTTATAAAGTTAAAGTCACTTTTTGATAAATTTAAGTGGGTGAGTAAATTTATTTAAGTGATTTAAATAAATGTGATTTTTACTCTCATTGAATCTTAGCCATTGGATTGGATCTTTCTCCACCGTTGGATTAGATTCTTACTTAGGGTTTAGACAAAAAGGGTTGAGGGAGGCAAAACACTTAACTTTTTCATTTTTAGAGGAGAGACTGAGCTGAGAGAGAAGGAGGTCGAGCTAGGGCATTGGCACGATTCCCAAGAAGTGTACGGACTGCACAGAAATCGACGGTACGGCCTGCATTAATTGCTGGCACATTTTTCGAGAGTGTACGGACTGCACAGAAATCGAGGGTATTGCCTGCATTTAATGCTGAAAAGTTTGCACAGAAATCGAGGAGGTACGGACTGTACGGACTGCATTTAATGCTGGAAAATTTCTGCACAGAAATCGATGATGGTGCGGACTGTACAGACAGCATTTATTGCTGCACAGTTTTCGAGGTGTATGGACTGCATTTAATGCTGGGCACGTTTTTCAAGATTTTGAGATGAAATCTTGGGTGGAGATAAGTTAAAATTTTCACTGTATTTTTGTTCTGATATTTTGCTGAAGATAATAAAATCTCTCTCTCCCTCTGACTGGTTTTCCCCGTGGGGGTTTTTCCAGGGCTTGATTTTGGCCAAAAATCTCTGAGTCTATCATTTTATGGTGTGATTGTTAAATGTGTTTTTCAGCCTGTTAGTGTATTTTACTGTGTTTAATTGTTCAGTAAAATTTCATAAGTAACCTACAGCCAATGCAAAACAAGCTGTATGTGAAAACCACGAAATGTTGACATAAACCAGCAAACAGTAAAACGCAGAATTTCTTCAGAAAAAACTTAAAAAGCCCTAAAAATCTGAAAATTCAAAACTCAAAAAATATTTGGAAAACTTACAATTCTAATCCATCAAATAAGTGCACCCTAGTGGATTTATCCACTAGTCTCCAAGGGCGTCTAAGTCTGTTGCATAGAACACTTGGAACTGTCAAAAACAAATCTCCTGCAAACTGTCAATACAAATTTATGTTGACTATTACAGCGAAATATTGCAGACCTTAATTCGTAGATTAGACCAATTTTTCAAATTCACAGTATTGCTATTTCTGTCCTATTGCTCACTGTGGGTTATGAATCTTTTTAGGCGCTATTGCTCACTGTGTTGGACTGCAGAAAGCAAGCTGCAAGGGCTGTTTTACCGTTGCATTTATATTTTCAGGCCATAAATTGCAATTGAAAGTCTGTCCTATTATCTGATTTACCTTTAAAAGCACCAAATATATGCTGATAGTAAACTACAGTGTTGAACTAATCCCTCTTTCAGACCTTAGGTGTCTTCGTTATACACTGTTTGACTCCATATGAAGGCACTGATCTATGCCATAAGGTCGTAGAAAGGTGTTTGTTTGTTTGGAGTTGTTTGCAGGCATCTTTAAGGGCTCTCCTTTGGGTATAGGAGTTACCCGTAGAAGTTGAGAGGTTGGGCTGTGGTGATACATGCTTGTACTAATCCACTAATTTGTACATTTTTAGTTTGCTGGTTTTTGTTCTTATTTGCAAGAGTTTGGAAGTTTTTTTGGAGCTTTGAAGAGTTTAACTATTAAAAAAATCTATATTAAAACCCTCTTCTTCTCTCCTCTTCTTCCATGAAACTTTGTAAGCCTTTAGATCTATTTCAAGGATCAAAGGCATTTCATTTCAAGAGCATTGTAAATAGGTGTAATAAGAGAGCAAGTGGGATTACGGCTCCCACAAATCAAGGAGTTCTGCCTAAACAGAGGAGTCAGGATCAGGCGACAGCACCTGGCTCGAGACTTGCCCCCAAGGACACACCAAGCAACTTGAAGATTTATGTTGTGCTTAACCCCAGGTGTGCTTCTGACGGCAACACAAGGATTTTCTTTTCTCGGCAAAATAGACCTCAAGTTTGGATACAATTGTGTTCCAGTCAAAGATTACATCTGAAACATGACAACAGTCATATGGGTGTCTAGTTATGAAATTCAACATTATTAAGGCAACTTCTACATATATGAAGTTGATGAACAGTGCTATAAGGGCATTTTCTCGGTTCCTTTACTGAGAGATATATAGTTTAAGACCTGTGAGGAGCATATACAACATATTCAATTGGTGTTGTAGAATTGGAGAGATCATCAATTAATTTCCATGTAGCATATGAACTTAGTAAACTAGTAATCACACACGCCTACCCACTCGGAGTTTGCCATGTATGGTTTGCTCTTGTGCCACGTTCATGCGCAGCCCAACTAATGATGAGATGACACTTCTCTAGATGTCTTTTCTATGATGTCCACCTTCATGGAGGTCCCCCTGTGGATGTATGACCTCTTAGGAATGTTTATTGCTTTGCTAGGGTCCTTTTCTGCCTTCCCTCTCTCGGTTTTGGAACTTGGTTGCCGGTTTGGTTCACTTTGACCCTCGAGGCACTTCTTTGGGATATTTCCTAACTTTTATAGGTTCAATTTGGGGCACAAGCCCCTAATGGTGTCCATACTTAGGATGCTTCATTACGGGTCCACAATAACCCAAATCCATTTTGAGTTGATATTTATGGAGTCAAATGAGTCAAATCTCCCTTAACCCTTTCTAATCTCAATGACAAAAGTGTACCATGCACTGTCAAAGAGGGCGCCATGCCTGTGTTCCATGGCCCATGTAACAAAGGGGTACTTTTGGACAAAAAAATGTGACAAAGTGTTGTGGAATCCATAGTATGAAGTCAAACTAGGCAGTACAGCTTTATTGTACTACTAGGGCCCTCTAACAGATAACATGCACCCATGCATTGAGATCATTCACTTGCCCATCTATAACTTCCATAGTTGCACGGGTACCGCTCCCGGGATTTTGGAAACCCATACCCGACGTTTCCCTGCTCATGGGAGCTTGGGAGCTAGTACGAAACGTCCCCTTTTTTAAGGGGAACTTCTTTGGCAACTTGGGAACTTTTCGAGAGCTTTTTGGGAACTTGCTTTTGCCGCTCCCTTTTTATTGGGAGCTTGTAGAAGCTCCCTGTGTGTTTGGGAGCTTTAGTACGAAACGTCCCCTTTTTTATGGGAACTTCTTTGGCAACTTGGGAACTTTTCGAGAGCTTTTTGGGAACTTGCTTTTGCCGCTCCCCTTTTATTGGGAGCTTGTAGAAGCTCCCTGTGTGATTGGGAGCTTCCAAAAGCTCCCAAATAGACAGAAAGCTTCCACAAGCTCCCGAAATGTGGAGGCCAAAATCATAAGAAAAGTGTTGAAAATCAATTGAATGATTGAAGTTTATTGTGTCAAGAAATAACCAATAATAAAAATTTTAATTGAATCTATCAATAATGCCATTTTTTTTATTTACAAGGTTATATAAATAAAGAGGGCCCACACCTCTTAAATGTTTAGATCCATTCACATTCAAAATATATGCTGCAAGTGTACTTAAGTGAATACTAATGGATCTTTTACAATACTAAGATATTGAACTTTAATTCATATCTCAAATTATTATAGCTAGCTTACGTTATTCATACTGACTGATATAGCAAATTAGGAATCAGGATCATAAACCTTATCAAACTCAAGATACCAAAAAATTTGAAAGTTTGTTAATTGAACTTAAAACAATCAAGTTCATTCAGATTAGAAGTAGTAGTTACCATAAAAAAATGCAGAGGCACCCAAAGAGTAAGCACTCTTCGGAGCAATAATATAGATGGAGTTGGAACAAGGAATTAGAAAAATATTGAATCTTATGATTTATGAAGTTATTGGTGCTTCGTACACATATATGCAACGTGCCTTTACAAACTCGTACAATGAGATTTGTATAATGTGGACCTAGAGGAGTGAGCAAATTTAAAAAGAATGAATTTCATGACACTACTAGAGGATTAAGAGGATAAAATAGTTCAAGCTATGAAATTAATCAATTATGTTTTTTTAACTTTATTTTTTTTAACTTTATTTTTTTTAAATATATTTTAAAAAATTAATGTATATGATTGCTGCTCCCAACCCTACGTTTCCTGCAAATTTGGGCAAAGCTTCTAGCCGTATCAGATACTCTTGTCTGCATACCCAACGTACCCACGTTCCAGAAACTTGTGCAACATAGATAACTTCCCGTTCCTTTTTGTAAAGCCTATTGGATTCTCTTGAACTCTTCAAACATTTTTTTGGAAAAAACCTATCTTGTAGATACACACTTGGATTTGCGACACATCTTGATCTAACTCTCCTCCACCTCTCCCATGCTCTCAGTTTGCCTGTACTTGCTACCTCTAAAACATCTACAAGGATATCTTCTGACTAGCTTGGCTCCAACTTGTAATGTCTGTTGATTCATCCTAGGATGTTTTCTTTGACATAGTTCCACTCTAAATCACAGGGTTCTTCAGAGTGAACAAAGACTTAAAAGTAAATTGAATCTAACTTGAAGCCAAATAGAATCAAATTTAACTGGAGACTTTGTTAAATTTATCACGAAATTTGTTTTAAAATGTGTATCCCATTATTTTTTTATAATTTATAAATGAAAAAAGTCCTAGCCTTACCCTAAGACTCTGTTAACTTCATCCATAAGAATTTCTTTATTGCCTACCTGTGCATTTATTCACCCACGTCACCTACACATTTCCTGTTACCATTTGGCATTAACCCTACCCTTGTTGCTGCAACAATGCGACTCCATAAATGTCTCAGCCCCCAGCTCACTTCTCCATACTGCATACTTGTCTGCAGTTCACTGAACCAGAGTCCAGACTCTAGAGTTGCTGCCTCAATGATGACCCACTGGTCCAGACTCCAGACGCCATACTTGCGACTTCTTACTGTGCTTGTCACCTGTTATCCACAGACCATACCCCAGTCTAAACTCTAAATAACAGTTAGAACTTAGCACTAGCAATATGTTTACACCCATACGGGACCCGGATGTGAGTCTAGGAGCTAAGGATTTGTCACCTCCTAAGCTCCTCTTTCTTTGGGTTGGTTCTTGCCAACACGAGGGGATGTCCCTAACATTGACTGTAACCTACGAATGAGCAATGCAACTGGACCTCAGTCAACAGGTATGTGAAACTCACTGTGTGTGGAATATAACTTGATGGAAGGATCTGGAGCAAACTAGTACCTACCAGGGGGTAATGGAGTTGAACTTAGGCAAGAACTTGTGTCTGTATGATGATGGTGAAGGATTGTGAGGCATTCGCAAAGGATGAAACTCACAAAATGAAACAAAGGCATGACTTGAACCCTATTATCTGTGTCAATGGACATCCTTATCTTGGTTGTATTTATGCTCTTTAGGAACAAATTTCTTCCCTTTGTAGATCCTCAGGGTTTAGGAGACTCATTCAGACCTGCAACAGTTTAGCAAATCAGGGATGAATGTCCTCAAAATCTGCTAAACTGACCTAACACACACTACCAGATTCGATCACAGAAAACAAGGAAAACACACAAGGGCCAACTGCTCAAGCTTTATTAAATATCCAGACCTGCTGGAATTACAACAATAGAAGCCAAGCCTTTGGGAATCCAACCCCGTTGCAATGGAATCATCTGCTTTTATAGATGTCTGCTTCCTTAAATTTTTGCCATAAATCTGAGAATGCATGCACATGCCACCCGGAATAGCCATAAAGTGCATCTCCTAGGTTACATGCACCCTGAATGTAAGAGCATGCTGCTATACCTCAGAAGGGAAACCATGAATGAGATCAACCCTAAATCAATCACCACTGCAACCTGTTCTGTCTAAAGATTGACCATAGACTACTGGAAACCTAAAGTACAAGCAAGTCTTGCCCTCTAGATCTCCCTGATACTCAATGTTCAACCAATGCATGTATGAATCCAATCATGAGTTACGGAGCAGAACTTGCACCTTATCTGCTGAATCACCCGCTGGTCTAATGTACCCTCACAATCCACTGCAAATAGAAAGGCAAACTGCTGCCAACTGTACCTGAGTAACTTTGATAATATATCCAGAACACCTATCTTGAGGGCTAACTACAGTCTAAGGCTCACGGGACTCATGCAGGCTGCAACTAGAAAACAGTGAAGCATAACTAAAGCATCTATAAACCCCATATGAATAAGCAATTTACTGTACTAAAATAAAACAGCTCAACTAATAGCTAAGCTTTAAAAAGAAAAAAGATACCTCCTGTGATTGGACTAACTCCTGAGAAAAATCCCCTGCTCCATCTTGTTGTGGAATGTAGCCCCCTGGAAGATAATTTGAAGGGTGGTCGTCCCGTTTTCGCTTGCCACTAGACAAAGTGAAAAAATCCTGAATGCATACAACACATTCATTAAGATTAGGTCCCATTAAATTTTATATTTTATAAAAATATTAATAAACCAAGGCCTTTTCAAGTAAAACAATGCTTTGCTAAAAACTGGAACACGGAAATAGATAAAAGGTGTCTGCAGCCCCATTGCAACTTGTCACATTCTTTGTGTGAGATACCTGTGGACATAAGGAATGTGACACAAGTTGCAATGGGGGTCCAGAGACCCTTTATCCATTTGTGTTCCAGTTTCTAGAAAAGCAGTCCACGAAGCGTTGTTTTACTCGTAAAGACCTTAGTTTATTCATATTTTGATCAAATTAATCTCTCTTACCTAAGGGAATGCCAAATTCACAGCATTATGTTTATAGGAACATGGTACACCAACACTGAACATACTGACAAAAAACATGGCAGATAACTCTACCATGGCTATAGCTTGCAAATCTCAAGTTTTAAGAGCACAATATATGAATTCAAAATAACAGAGCCATATTAGAACCTTTGTGATAGGTGCTTGACTAATCCCAGCCGCCATCTCATCCCTCTCTTCCTCATAAGCTGCAACATCACAGACAAGTAGGAATATTCAAGAAAAATCCTGTATTGTTCACCAAGGTAATAGTCATCTTATTTGTTTATACTCACTGTCTAGATATTTCCCATGAAAACAATTCAACAAATAACTTTCAATCTCATGTCCAGGTACACCAGCGAGTATTTTTAATACAATACTCACCAATATTGACATCCACTCCAAGGGGCTTATGA
>LPNX010523964.1:1769-19041 GCA_001517045.1 Pseudotsuga menziesii
CTTTGTTGTTCAAGGTTTTCACTGCAGGCACTTTTATTTTTGCAAGCTCTTCACCTTTCAGTTATAAGCATTTCATTTCAGTTTCGCAAATTCTTGTGGTGGCATCTTTAATTCATGGTTTAGTAATCTAAGAACTTGTGTAACACAATTTTTGGGGTAATAGCTTGACAATTGTTCCATTATTCAATCTGTTACAACTGTGGATACTGCTAATATTGGTTAACTGCTCATTTATTAGTGTTTATATTGTTCATAAGTATTCATTTTCCATATTGTAATTTTGTTTAATTGGGATAACACCTAAACTGTGGTTTAATTGACTTATATTTCAATTTCAGTTGTAAATCTGTAAAGTTATAATTTTAGACTCCATTTGTAATAGGCAGTGGTCTTCATTTATCTCAAGGTCTGCTTGTCATTAAAAGGAAATCTTTGCATTTGCATGTTGCTTGTCATTCCTTAGATAGTGTAAACCTGAGCTTCACACACTAATTAGATCCCTTTGATTTGTAATCAAATTAATAAATCTGGAACTTAGTATTCCGTAGGGACTACCCCCCTTGGCTCTGTTGGGATCTTGCCTAAATGGAGGAGTTGTGGACTGTGGTGACAGTGGTCCCCAGCTCTCACTTGCCCCCAAGGACACACATAGCAGGTTGTGACTTTCCTGCGTCTTAAAGTGTGAATTAGGCGGCAACAAGCCCTAAAATTATCATTTGCAAGGTCGACCCAGCAAAAACAAAAACACAAAAAAAAAAAAAACACAAAATTTAGCAAAAGTCGGCTCAAAAGAATTTATGGAAAATGTGTATAAATATGAGGCCAACGTCCTCTTGGAGCAACTGAATCCGATTGTCCGTTAGTCGAATCCGACTATCATTTTAATAATGAATATGAATAATAATAATATATTGGATGATGACAATAATTACAAAGGAGGCTCGCCTTTATAGGCTTTGAGCGTGAAGAGTTACACCCTTTCATATAGTTAACTAATCTAATTAATAATTTATTTTATATTCGTTACATTGCCACTCCCTTTTAGGAAGCTTTGTCCTCAAAGCTTAAGTATGCTCCTAGTCTCGTTCTTCATTCTGACTCAGTGTCGGTATTAGAATCGGACGAGGTCTCTTGTGCAGAGAATTGCACTTCCTTTCCATCGATGATTTTGCACTGTATTGTCTGATTGTTCCTACATTTATGACCAGGGGTCCAGTCATCACTGCATTGACGACATGTGTTTTTCTTCTTTTTTCTATTATCAAAGTAATTGTTAGATGATTTCGATCTATTTTCCATTTCATAGGCATATGATTGAGGTTTGTGGCATTGATGACCAGGTGACCAATTGTCTGCACAGTACCTACATTGTGTCTCTTTTTCTTGCCGATAATGGTTATCGCCTCTTGTTTTAATTCCTTCCAATTTGCGTTCTACGGCTTTCGCTTTATGTCTTGCTACTTCTACGTTAGGTAAGTCATGCAACTTTAACTCTTTTTGGAGGTATGGTTTAAGGCCTCCTAAATAGGTTTCGAGTTTTTGCATGTCAGACAACCCAAATACTCGTGTCGATAAGGATTCCCACTGATGTGTAAATTCCTCAACGTTTTCGACTTGTTGTAGTCTGGTAAGTTTACTAAAAAATTCATCTTCTTTGATTCCTTGAAACCTATTAAAAAAATCATTTTTGAACAAGTTCCAAGTGTAGGTAAAATTATCTCTCTTCCACCATAAGTACCAATTATAGGGGTACCCTTCCATATGCATTGACGCATATTTCACCTTCTCCTCGTCAGATTGAATGTTGTAAATGCCGAAGTATTCTTCTGCTTTGTTTAGCCAAGCAACGCATTGGTCTTCACTCCCATTGTATTTCGACAACTCTATTTTTGCCTTAGGTGGGTACACTTTGTAAGGACGATGTTGATTTCCTTTTGCCTTATGGTTTGATGGTGGCTCGGAACTACTGGACAATGAAAGTGACATATCTGAATTGCTTCGTTGTTGGCGGTGATTTTTAGTTTTTTTATTCTCTACTATTTTACTTATAACGTCTATTTTGTTGTTTAATCGTGCCTCCATCTCTGTACTTGTGTTTCTATCTCGAGTTTCTATCTCTTAGCAGTACTTGTGTTTCTATCTACTTGTGTTTCTATCTCTTTATTTCTTTTCACAATTCTTCTTGATTCTTTGCGAGTGTTTCATGGGTGGCAACATGAAATGAGGCATCTAACATGTCTGCACTGCTGACTTGGTCCGAACTGGGTATGAGCCTTTGTAACATCTCGATTAATGTATTATGGTTCTACGTCATGGTGCTCATGTTTTGTGTTAAGGTGTTTATGTTTTGAGTCATGGTACTCATTTTGTCATCCAAATATTTTTGTTTTTCATTCAGGATGTCAAATTTTTCATCCAGCTTTCTTTCTAGTACCAAAACAAGCTCGTATTTGAGTATTGTATTGTTAGTTTGCATCTTTTCTCCATCTCTATATTGTTATGTCCTTCTCCATTTTTTCGATTTTCTCGTTCAATTCCGCCATGGTTTTGGACCTCTATTTTGGCTTTTGAGGTGAAAATTGAATAATAATATATTAATTAATTAATCAACTAATATTATTATTATTATATTTTTCATAAACTATATATATATATATATATATATATATATATTTTGCAAATATTATAATATTATTTATATTATAATAAATATATAATATTTGATTTTTTTTAAATATAATATATATTAGAAATAATATATTATATTATATCACAATATATTATGATATATTATATTGCTTGTTTTTTTGGTTGCAGGTCGTGGAGTTGGAGGCCGAGGAGAGCGACGGCGTGGAGTGGCAAGGGTGGATCTTTGGAGGCCGCGGTGATGGAGAGCGGTAAGCGGAGATGATGGAGCAAGTAGGCGGCATGAATGGAGGAGGCGGCGTGGAGGGAGGTGATGGAGCAGGCATGGATGGAGGTGAGGGCGATGGTGGTAGCTAGGGGATGGAAGGGCGACGGGGTGGAGGGATGGAAAGGCAATGAAGGGTGGAGGCTGCGATGGGAAGCAAAAGGGTGTTGGAGCAGATGCGGGATAGAGCAGCTGGAGGGTGGGCGCTGAGGCCGTGTAGGGAGGAGGAATGGAGGTTGGTGGGGAGGAGCGTGGTGGGGGTTGGAGGATGGCAGCGAGGAGATGAAGAGGAGATGATGTGACTGCAGCGTGGAGTGTGGGCAAAGGGGCAACGAAGGACCAGCGAAGAATAGAAATGCAGAAGAAAGAGGAGCCAGGATGACACGAGGTGGGAGGAGTGGATGCGTTGGGGGAGCGAGGGAAGCGTATGGAGCAGCGAAAGAGGAAGTGGAGTGAGGGAGCAGATGGCAGGTGGAAGAGCGTGGAGGGGTGAGCACACGGGAAAGAAAGTAGGAGGAGTAAGCAGCGGAAATAAAATGAGGAAATGATGAGCTGAATCCAAGCTCGGAGTAGGAGGAGCCGAGTCCGAGCTGAGTGTTGGAGGAGCCGAATCCAAGCTCTGATACCAAATGGAGCAACCGAGTCCGGTTGGTTCGTTAGTCGTCGAATCCGACTATCATTTTAATAATGAAATATGAATAATATATTAGATGATGATAATAATTACAAAGGAGGCTTGCCTTCATAGGCTTGAGTGTGAAGGGTTACACCCTTCCATATAATTAACTAATCTAATTAATAATTTATTTTATATTCGGTACACCTCATTTATTATATATCCAAAAATTCGATTTTAGCTTTGATTTTCGGGGATATATAATAGGTCTGAGGCAACCGCAGTGGAGAAGGAAGTTTGAAGTTTTGTAATGAAGTCTTGGTCTGAAATTTGGCTCTAATTTTCGGTGGTCATTGAGGTAGAATTCGGTGGTAGCAGAAGGAGTTTCAACACTGAGATTTTGAGGAGTAGACTGTTAATATCTGAAGGAGTTTCAGCGCCGAGATTTTGAGGAGTAGCAAGACTGTTGAAGTCTAAGGAGCAACGAATAATTGAGGTTCACAGGTTCTCATTTATGTCGAACCGAGATTCAAGAGCAGCGAGACTGTGTGTAGGTCTATAGGTACCAGTAGATTCACAGGTTCTCAAGCACTCCCAAAAAGAGCACTCGTCCCACAGTTGGAGCCAGTGTTACGCTGCACCTGTACCCAATGCACCTTCAAGTGTACCCCATGGAGAGAGAGCCAATTTTTCGATCAGGAGGGGTGTTATTGAGCAATGGTGGTCATGGTTGGGCCCTTTGGTTCTCCTATAGGGGTACTATTGCTTAATGGCACTACTGACTGCCCTTTATTGGGGTTTTTGACCTCAAGATTGGTGTCCGAGGCCCCCGATGTTTCACCACTGGGTCACATGGCCCCATCTATCGTTTACATGCTCAGGTGGCCTTTACTTCAGCAACAAGACCTTTGTCTCCACTCACAGCCACATATGACACCCTCCTGGCCTCTTAGATTATTGGTGCCTAGTCTCCCTGGCCTTATCTCCTCAGAGCAGGACATCCTCCACGCCAAGCCTTTTTGATGCTTTGAGGAGGGTGTTGAGGGATTTTACAACATTCTAGGGGTTAGATGGGGTATAACGCCTTCCCTCCAATTCACTCATCCTTTCATTCGGAGTGATTCGCTTATTTGAGTGTGTTTTGGCACCCGAGGCTACAAATACCCCTAGTAGCCTACCTTGAGCCTACCTTAGGCCATATTTTATTATTAATTTTCTTTTAATTTTTAGTTGACATTTTATAATTTCAAGTTGACTTATTTT
This sequence comes from Pseudotsuga menziesii, assembly GCA_001517045.1. NCBI lineage: Eukaryota > Viridiplantae > Streptophyta > Pinopsida > Pinales > Pinaceae > Pseudotsuga > Pseudotsuga menziesii. The sequence continues at coordinate 6,560 of LPNX010523964.1, forward strand.
AAGGCATGTAGGCCTGGATATTTTGTAAAAAATGAGCATGAGATCATATAAATAGATCTCCTCACTTTCATTTTAAAGACAAAACTTATGGGATAATACACTATGCATTTGGTTTACCCTTGCTAGGGCTCTTTGGAGAGATGTGCCCCTCTTGAGGAGGTTTTCCTAGGTTAATGCAAGCTTTTTCTTGTAATTCTTTGGTGAAGTTCTTTGCTTGGTGATGCTTTGATTTGTTGGATGAACACGAGCACAAAAAGGTCAAGCTTCTCATCTTTTTGTTTGAATGTTGGTGGATGTGCATGTTCAAGTCTTAGTGGTATCCCTAGTGCTGCACTTTTTCCTAGGATAGGCCATTACCTTTCATTTTTGTCACCTTAGCAAACTGAGGCATGTCTCCTTGTGAGGGTGCCCTAGGGTTTCTCCTTAGTTTTTCTAGGCTAGTTGCTTGACCTAGGAACCCTTCCTCACTAGGTTAGTCATCCTCCCTAGAAGCCCTAGGTTGGGTAGGGCTCTTGCTAAGGTAGGGTTTCCCTTGGGTTTTCACACCTTTTCTTGCTCAAACTTAGTTTAGGGTTAGTTGTTAGCTTAGTTTAGGTTAGTTTTAGGGTTAGTTCCTTTCCCTCCTTTACCATGGCAGCCCTAGCAATCTATTGCCCCCACCTTCGCTGCCCTCTCTAAGCCCTTCCTAGACCTTCGCTACCCTTGCAAACCTTGTATTAAACCCTCACTAGCCCCTTTTTAGGGCTCGTTGCTCCCTAAGCAGCTCTCTTTCTACCTCGGCATGCTTTTCCAGCTACCCCCTTCACCTTCGTTGGGCCTTTCCCTTCTTGCAGCTTGCTCCACAACCCTCGGGTTGCTTCCCTAGTACCTTCGTTGCTCCTCCAAAGGTCCCGCCCCTCCTTGCCCAGCCCTTTCCTTACCTCTATTGCTCCAACAGTCCTGCTAACCATGTTGCTCCCTTCCTGCCCCTCTCGCAACCCTTTACATAGTCCTAAAAGCTCCCCTTTCCTCCATTTTTTCTTGTTGCGTTTCCTTTACCCCTCGGGTGTCCTTCCTTTCCTCCTCCCGAGCTATTGAAGCAGCCACCTCTACCTCTCGGCCAAGCCCTGGAAGGTGACTTACACGCAGTTACTTTGTGACAACCTTTCCTTAAAACCACAGGGTTTCCCTTTACAGTGGCAACCCTCCCATCCACCTATGTCCTTGTCTTTACATTGACGTTCATAGCACCTGCACACAACCACTGACACATGGTTAATATTCGTATGTAACAAGTATAGATTATGAACATTGAACGCACAGTTAGGGTAATTTATGCACATATTTGGTTTGATACAAAGCTCTGAAATGGCACCATAATACTATATTTACTAAATACGTACAGCGTGCTAATAATCACCCATAGCCACATTTACCTCAAACTTGGTTGAGGGTCAATCAATGCAAGGTTGGTTAAGTGACCATACTTGTATACAATATGAAACCTTGTTTAACTTACTAATGCTGCTATAATAAATGCCTAAATACTTACTGCTGTTCATCATTTTCACATAGTCAATGCTGCTATGAATACGGAATGTGATGTGAGGACTGAATACATATTGTTGTTCATGTTTTAATGTCTTTGTTGCTGCTAAGAATACCACTAATAGGTGTATGTTAATACTGCAATACATGACACTAACGTCACTATTTACGAAGAAGAACAACTTCTATTGTACTTGCATCTTTGGGTTATGATAAGTGCTTGTACTTAATCAATGATTGCACATGTATTTTGTTGTTTCCATTATGGAATAAGACTGCTCTTTGGGCTGATATACCGCTGCAATAATACTAGTGCACTGCATATACACCTGTATTGCAACTCATTTTCTAGACTCCATAAGGCACTTATTACTAATAACCTCGAAAGATAACATTTTGGTGTTTAGTGTCCTTACAGAATCGAAATAGGGCTCTCCCAAAGGAGGTTTCGACTTCCGAAGTAGTTGGGGACAAGTGGCTAAGGTGACGGTGGTCACTTTCTCTAGATATGCTTGTCGGTGTCTTGGACTGCCATTTCAACCGGTAACAGAGCCTACTCAAAGAATTTTTATTATGCTCAGTTGCAATGGCTGTTAGGAAATGCCACTTGGTTCTTTTAGAAAATGAACCCAAGAGCTTACAAATCTTTGAAGAGAAAGCTACGGAAGGATGGGGAACTCCTGGGAAGCCCCATATGGCCCAAATTCAATTTTTGGGCAGCGTTTCTTTCTCTTTTTTCACAGACTTGCTAAAAAACAACAAGCTTTAATAAGCGAAATGTGCCCAAAAACACTTTGGAAGTGTATTTGAAGTTTGGACAACAACAACAAAAAATGAAAAAAATACGAAGTTAAACAATTAATTCAGAATAAAAGCAAGTAACTAAGAAGATTGGGATTAAAACCCAACTTCTTAGGGTCTTGGACAGCCTTTGCAAGGCTGCCAATAAGGCACTTGATGATAGATATTCTTATTATTTGAATGCAAGAAATGCTCCTTTTAAGCAAGCTACAGATTTAAATTGAGAAACTACTTGCAACAGAGAGAGTTTTCTTCAACTAGATCTAGATGTTTGAGATAAAAATATTTGAAACAAAACCAGATCTACAATGCTACCATATAACTAAGATTTGAAATAGATATGCTCTTGAAATGAAGATCTTGAAATACAAGCTAGATAAGTAACCAGAACCGTGAGAAAATTTAAATTTTTCAAGGAAGAAGGTTAGGAGCCCTGGTGAAAAGAATCAACAATTGAAGATCAGTTGGACTGCTTCAAAAGGACAATGTTTCTTGAAAGGTGAGCAAAGAGTAATAGAAACAAACTAGATCTCCTTCAAATCAACCCGGGAGAAACCTGAAAGACACTTGCACTTGCATAGACTTGTTAAAGGGTCACTGAAATCCAAAATGTGAATGAAGAGAGCATACTCACAAACAAGTAAATATGCAAAATCTTGAATTTGACAAAATGGAATTTTCGCTAAGAGTTGAAACAACAATGCTCATCCTATTGATTAATACTAATCATTTAGGCTAACCCTTCAATATGCTATTAACCAAATCCAAGACTTAACACTCTGCAGTTACTTAACCATACAAGAATAGCATCATCCAGCTAGAACAATAATCAACAATATGACCTCCAAAGCCAATCTTTATTCAAAGAAAATGTTCAACAAATTACAAGTAAGAGCAAAGGTTCCATACACTTCATGCCAAAAGAGAGTGAATGGACCTCGCTTAAATAGCCAAGAGAGCCCAGGGGGGTGCTACCTTCACACTAAGAGAGCACTACAGTTTGTGGGAATGAGTACAAGTTTAAGTGGAGTGATCTCCATAGAGGAGGTGCCACCTGCCATGAGGTAGCCGATCTCACTCTACCCACTCTCCAAGTCACTCCACTCCAATTCAACCACCAATTCACCAAGCACGTGAGGTTGGCGTCACCCACCTACCTCATGATTCACAACTCTTGAAAAACTCCAATGTTTTATCGCCTTTCATGTTTGGAAAGGATTGTTAGTTGATGAGGGACCTACCACACTTGCACATCACTTTGACTTGGGTTGGCGTGACTCTCATGAAGTTGACGTCATCTCCTAAATTATACCCCATTCGCCACTCTTAACTCATAACCAAAGTTTTAAAGTCTGCTCATGGATGAGGTCGCCAACTTAATAGGGGTCCACTTGCCATGTCACCCCACTCAAACTTGACTTGATTCTTTGAATTTTTCAACTTGTCCCATGCCATTTTGTTGCACTTTTAGCATTAAAATGCCAATTTGATGCTCCTTTAGCTAAATAATGCTCCACAGGATGTTTTAGCCGCCCGAAACATATGAAAAATGGCCTCTGCAGTAAAGAGGATGCTCTGAGTGTGAAAATGAGCATCCCCACGCCATGCGACTCAAAATTAATGCCTAGCATCCTCATATACATTGACACATGAGTTGTAATAACCCCCTAAGGCCTAACCACCAAGACGACCATTCCAGCTTTGGAGGAGCGGTGAAAAACTCGAAAATTATACATTCCTTATTCAACATTGTATAATTGACAAGGGAGAAACACCTTGGAATGATTGGATTGATGTTTAAGTCGTAGAAATCCCAACTCTTTACAAAACCATCATGCTAGCACACTTTATTACAACTCCCCCAAGGGGGTATGAACATACGGTACAAAAATAAAAAAGGGGCCTAGAAGGCCTGATGAACCTCTGAACTATGATTATGAACAAGTAACCTTGTTTAAACTTGGTGGGCTCACTTGAAGTCCAACTAAGTATGACTTAGCCAGCAACAATACCTAGGCCAAGTTCATCCTGAGCTTAAGTACATACAACATGTCTGTCACTTCCAGAGATCCTCCTGACTTTAGCTGAGACCCAATTGTTCCAACTCCCTTCAAAAAACACTTGGCATGAGTGCCAAGCTCTACATGCAAATCAAGGTCTATCCCTGACAACCTGGTGGACAAATCACATGTCCCCGTCCTGTGACGAGAAGCCCCACTATCCACAAACCAAGCAATACTGAAAATTGTGCCAAAAATACAAGAGACTAACAAGAACTCTTTCTTGAACTTCTCAGCAAACTCATCAACCTAAGCTTCTGCAGTGACTACTACCTGCTAAGACTTGCAAATCACTTGAATTTGCTCATGGCGTTCTTCTTCTTCACCCCCTATGAAGTTGTAATGTTCTTGCTTCTCTTTTGCTAACTTGCAAGAGCAACATTCTTCTCATCATCCTTCTATTGACCTCCAGATAGAGACTCCTCCTGAATCTCCTCTTGGATGAAGTCATCCCATAAACTCTCCCAATCAAAAAAATTTCCCCATGCAGCAATCCCTTTGACGAAGGGTGTGAAGCCATTCAAGGCAATCCTCACCAACTCCAAATCTCTCACGGTCTCCCTAACTACTGCCAACTTATCACGAACTTGTGTGATCCTAGTAAGATAAGAAGCTACAGTATCAGTCTTGGACATCTTGATACTTTTGAGCTTCTTCTTCATCACCATCTTCCTGTTTTGATTGTTACCCTGATATAAGCCTGTCAGAGCATCCCACATCTCCTTGGATGATTTCTTCTTAGCTATGTGAGGGATCAAATGATCCTTCAGTACATCCAAGATAATCCTCTAGACCTTCACATCCTTCAACTTGTGAACTACAAGTTCATTAGGATCTATCGGTGCAGCCACCCCTACACTTGCAAACTTCCACAAGCCATTCTCCATGAGAACCAACATACGAGAGTATGGGATTGGCATTTAATCAAGCACATCAACCCATCTATGTACCTTGAAGTTGGTTGTGCTTATTGTTGAACTACTCTGTCTCGGATGGACTTCAACCCACTTCCACAGCCAGAAGATGCAAACATTGGTGTTGGAGAGGTGCTTCCACGCCAGGGGGAATCAAACCAGGATCAAGATCCCCATTTTCGTTCTACTTTTGTTGAGGACATAGATGATGACTCTGACCTTGACAATGACGATTCAAATAATTCTGTTACATGATTAAATTATAGAGTTTAGAGTTTAGACTATAGTTATAAGCTTATATTTTGACTGTAGATACCATTTATAACCTATTTATTAATGTTCATTGGCTTAGAAATGGATTGATGTACATTTGCATATTGTGTATAATGGTTTGAATTCTCAATGGATGCACATGAATATATATTTCTTTTATTAGAATTTTAATATTTTATGTATAAATTGATCAGTCAGTTTCCTGATCTAATTTTTTTCAGGTTTTTGTCTGGTTTGGGTTCCTCAAGTTGGCCAATTGGATCAGTGATCCGGTTCCGATAACTATGTGCAAAAGTGAGTTAGGTTATTGAGCTCTGAAGGTTTTATGACCATTTTCCATCAACCAAACAAGGGGAAATTTGTCGTTTTCATTGCCATCAACTGAGCAATTGTAATTTATTCTTGTATTTCCTTTGTTTTTCATTGTCTAGTATAGTCTTTCCAACGTCCATTAGATATACCTGTTCTTGTTATTTTAAAAGGGAGATTTATATGCAACTGCCAACATTCTGTTTGAACAATGGACATTCACACCAGTGTTTTAAAAATCGTTCTGACCAGTTTCGGAACGGTCGGTTCACCGGTTCGATACCAAACCAATTCAAACCGACAGGAAAACCGGATCAATGACTGGTTCCTTACCGAGCCGACCAGTTTGGTGAGTCTGGTTTGATCTAAACCGGTCTGCGGCCAATTTCTGAAGTTGGTCGGCCAATTACGACAAGTTTCCATTTTTTATTTTCTTTTCATTTTTTTAACTTCTAAAGTTTTAACATTTGTTTTTTATTTTATTTTATATTTTACCTAACCTATCCCTAACCTAAACTAGTCCCCACCCAACCCAACTACAAATAACAACTACCACTCACGAGTCACTACCTATTATTTATTTGTTTGATGTTTGGACTGAGCAGTCTAGAGTGGAGTTGCTACAGCGACAGCGTGAGTGCTTAGTGCCAAGTGGACAGAGGAGTTGACAGTGCCAGTGGCAAGTGCTGAGTTGGGTGGACACTGGACAGTGGCAGTGCTCACTGCTGAGTTGGGTGGACAGTGCTGGACATCAAACAATGCTGAGAGTTTTAACTTTTTATTGCTGAGTTGGGTGGACTGGGACAGTTTATAATTTTGAAGTTTGCAGAGGTACAAGTGTCAAGAAGTGGGCAGTCTTCAAGAATCAATATCAGAGATTCAGAGGTAAGTAACAAATTTATCAAAGTTTAAACAGAGATCTCTTTTGCAAAATTTTTATAATTTTAAACAGTAATTTTATAATTTAATATTTTACCAATTGGTAAAAGAGATGAAGATCCCCTATATTTTTATAATTTTATAATTTTGCTTGTTGTTGTTTCAACTTTCATCCTATCAGAAATGGCCCCAAAAGAAAAAGATTCGGCATGGGCCCATGCAGATGTTGTTGACAGAGTGATGTATTGCAAGTATTGCAAGAAGTTGATTAAGGGTGGTGAAATTTACAGGCTTAAACAACACTTGGCTGCCATCAAAGGGCATGTGAAGCTCCACTATATGTTATTAGACAAATTAGAGCTGATATGCAAGAATATTTTAAGAAGTTTGAAGAGAGTAAGGCTAGGCAAAGAGAGATAGAGGAAGAAGTAAGAAAGAAGAGGAGGCTTGCTAAAATTGTTGAAATACTGAGAGGGATGTGAATCAGTGTTTGTACTATTTAAAATTTTAATCAAAAACAAGTTGCTGATCACCAATCACAGCACATCATCAATGTGTATAAAAATAACGAGATGCACAGTACACAATAGTTTTTGACGTGGAAACCCAAGTTCTAAGGGTAAAACCACGGAAGCCTTTTAAAAATAGTTTTCCATAAATAACTGGAAGGAGGGAACAACCCCCTTATTATATAGACTTCAATTTTCCAGCTTCAACTGGAAGGAGGCTACGACCTGAAGGAAGCTGCCACTCCCTAGTTTTCCGGTTTCAACCGAAAGGAGGCTCTTTCCTTGCCCCGTCCTGCCACCCTGATAAGAAGAAGATTGTCGAACCTATGGACCTGTCACATACCAAACTCTACTGCTGATAATCTCTGCACTCTAGTCAGTGTCAAATCATCCCTGTAGATATCACTGCCACATCATCTTTCTGCCCATGTCATCACTGTCATATTAAACATCAATACTGCTGGTCAAGCTGCTCATCAACACTGCTGGTTACTGTCAAGTCATCAAACATCAAGGTCTGAACATGTCATCATCAAGGTCTGTAACATAGGGTGTACATCATCATCAAGAACAACTCATCTCATCATCATCATAGAGTTCATCATCAAGGAGATTGCTTTATCAACAAGGTCTATGAAACATCAGTCTCTTGAACATGCCATCATAGGATATGCATCATCATGGAGTTTGCATTATGGTGTATTATGTAATATGACAAGGCACAGAAGTGTATCATCACTTTATAGCATGTACTGTATACAGTCAATATTGTTCACTCATTGCTGTCATATCATATCATATCATTGTCATATCATTTCAATTGACTGTCATATGATTTCATTTTGTCACAAATTGTTCATATACATCACATCACTATCATATCTTTTTACATAACATCACTGTCACATATTTGCTGTGTCAAAAACATTTCTAACACATCGCTGTGTAATCGCTGAATGCTAACCAGTCACTCTATGAAGATCATACCATTGTTTGCTAACCAAGTCTAGTCACTGTGTAAAGATTGCATCATTGAATGCTAGCGAGTCACTGTATGAAGATCATAAGTTAACATACCTTGCAACAAGTTTGTGTATCAAACTCAGGTCTGTAACAAAATGAAACTTCACAAACTAGCTGCTGTAGTGATCTTCAGACTGTTGACTTCAAAACCTCTGAATGTTAGCAGTGACACTTCTAAGTTCGGGACTGTCAAAGCTTGGATTTGAGACTTGTGACAACTGGATACACCTCAGACTTCTGCAATTTCGGACTGCTGCAAACTTAGACTGCTGCAATTTTGGACTGCTGCAATTTCAGACTGCTGCAAATTTGGACTGTAGCAGTGAATTTTGGTAAACTAACTCCTGTAACAGCTCAAAAGTTTTGGACTCTGTAAACTCTTCAAAACTTGGACTTTCATACCACTGTGGACTCCTTAAAGAAAATAAGAAAAACGTCTCTGCTGTAGCTTACTGATTATACCCCAAAAGAAAATGTCTCAAAAAAATTTCAGCTCTGCTGTTCTGGTGCTTTCCACAGTCAACAAAAATCCTAAGAAAAAATCTCAGTCTACTCACAAAAGGTACATTCGTTGATGGTCAAAAAGTGATGATAAATTTGTGTATTAAACTTTAAATATGATGGGGCAGACTTCTATAATGCTTAGATTATTTTAAATGTCATTATGCTGTCAACGTTGGAGGATAGGTTTTTCTCCCTTTGTTTTTAATATTTTGATAAATTAAGAACTACTTGTTTTATTAAAGGAGTTTTAACATTTTATTAAATTTAATTTAAGATTTGTTGATATTCTAATTTCTTTTAGACTACTTTTTCTTTGTCACCCTTTTAGCTAAATTTACTATTAAATTAATTAAACTAGTTTTTCTTTGTCACCCTTTAGCTGAGCCGACCTTTTAAAATTTAATTTAAAAATTTGAAATATTTAATTCTAAACATTTTAAATTCCTTTAATTTAAAATTTAAATTAAAAAAAACTTTAGTGTATTTCATTAACTTTTAATTAGAGCTAGAGAATATTCTATTAATTATTAAAATTTGTTAATAACGTTGGGCCATCATGTAATTAATTTCAAATTTAAATTAAAATATGAAACCTTTGTTATTTGAATTGAATTCTCATAAAATTTTATTAATGTATTTTATTCATTCTTTACTTAGATTAGAGTTTTTCTAATTAAAAATCATGTTGAGTGTTTTTATTTATTATTAAATTATTTCCCCCTTTTTTTAAGTGAAAAATGTTAGAGCATGATGAATGAATTATTATTATTAATCTAATTTAGTATTAGTTATAGGTTAAATTTAAGGATTAAAAGAGAGCAACAAGGAGATCATCAAGGTGTGGGGGTGCCTAGGCTTCTCCTAGGGTATCATGACCTCTATCAAATGCAAATGGCTACTGAAATGGTCATTTGGACTCTTACAACTTTTTCAACCCACCAAGGACACAATCTAAGACAAAAGGGCATGGTTGTGGTACTGGGAAACCATAAAATAACTTAGGGGTACTTTAACACTCTACAGGGCTTTTGGCAATGTACCAAGGGCTCCAAGGGCTTCAGACTTGGGCTTGGACAAAGTCAAAAGGTCGCCTTAGACACTGACACTTACTCAACCCTCAAAGGCTCCTCAAGGGGCACTAAGACACACTGACACACCTATTGGAATCAATGACAATTTAGTCAACAGAAATGATGGGTGGGACCTATGCTCCAGGTTCAATTGAAGGCTCTTCATCCATCCCTTCTACCGATCTTAGGGATCCTTTTCAATATGTTGCACCCTCTGATACTACACAAAAGAAGGGTAAATCAAAAAAGAAGGGTGGCATTCAAAGTTATTTTACATCCTCTGCTAGTGCCAATGCTTCTCAGTTGCCTCCAACACATGTTCAGCTCACCTTAGATGACCATTGGAAGAAGAAATACAAAGAAGTTGCCTATGAGTACATAGCTAGATGGTGGTATGATGTTGATCTCCCCTTCAATGATGTCCGCTCTTCTTATTACCAACCTATGTGGGATGTTGTTATAGCTGTCAGTAAGGGGTTCAAAGGCCCTAGTATGCATGACTTGAGGGGATCTCTTTTGCAAAAAGAGATAGTGTCCATAGATGAATACCTGAAGGATTTCAAAAAGTCATGGGTCAGAACAGGATGCACTATCATGTTAGATGGATGGACCGATCAGAGGGGTCATACTCTCATAAACTTTCTTGTCTCTTGCCCACAAGGAACCATGTTTTTGAGATCACGCGATGCATTTAATCAGGTGAAAGATGCAAATCTGTTATTTCATCTTTTGGATGAGGTTGTTGAGGAGGTGGAGGCAAGTAATGTTGTACAAATCATCACAGATAATGCCTCTAACTATGTTCTTGCTGGTAAGATGTTAGAGGAAAAACATAAAACCATATTCTGGACTCCATGTGCAACACATTGCATAGACCTCATGCTTGAGGACATATGCGAACGGGATTGGATCAAGGACACTATAGAGCATGCCAAAAGCATCACCAAATACATCTACAACCACGGTCGGGTATTGAGCTTGATGAGGAGACACACACAGGGCAGGGAGCTTGTTAGGCCTGCAGTTACAAGATTCGCAACTCACTTCCTCACATTGCAATCTCTCTTTTCCCAAGCACGGAACTTGGAGAAAATGTTTTCAAGTGATGAATGGAATTCATCCCAATGGGCCCTCAAACAAGATGGAAAAGACGCCAAGAAAAGAATTAAAAGCTCTTCATTTTGGAAAAGAGCAGCAGAGGTTGTGGCAATTACTGAGCCACTTGTTAAGGTGTTGCAGTTGGTTGATGGGGAAAAATTGGCCATGGGCTACATTTATGAAGCTATGGATCAAGCAAAGGAGCAGATAAAGGCAACATACAAAGATAGAGTGGCCAAGTATGGGCCTATTTGGGAGATCATTGATAGGAGATGGAACAATCAACTCCATCGCCCTATATATGCAGCTGGGTATTTTCTTAACCCAAGGTATCAGTATAGAGAGCATATTGATCCAGATCCGACTAGGGAGGTAGCAGATGGATTGTATTCTTGCATTGAGCACATGGTCCCAAACGAGGCAGACCAATTGGAGATACATCGACAGATCAACTCTTTCACCGCCACCACAGGTACCTTTGCCAATAATGTGGTTAAAATTTCAAGAGGATGACCAACCAAGTAAACATTTCCATTGTTTGATTAACTTCTGTTTTAAAGTTTAATGTTTAAAGTTTAATGTTTAAAGTTTAAACTGCAATTCTTAAATTGTAAATACTAAATACTAACTACTGCAATTCTTAGCCAAATTTACAATCGAATTTGTTGAATTAAGTTATTAACTACCTTGACTCTTCACATTTGTAGCACAATGGTGGAAGGCATTTGCTAACCATACTAAACTAATGCAAAGGTTTGCAATTCGGCTCCTGAGTCAAACCTGTAGCTCTTCAGGGTGTGAGCGCAATTGGTCTTTGTTTGAGCGGATTCACACAAAAAAGAGAAACCGTTTAGAGCATAAGTCTTCGTGCAGTACAACCTCCGACTCAGGCGCAACCAATTGATGAGCAAAAAAACTGATACGGATCCCATTATGTTGGATGATATAGATCCAACCTCAAATTGGGTAGTGGAGACCCAACCACCAAAGTTTGGTGATGACATAGATGTTGAGTTGGAGAACTTGCTGGATGTTCCATTGGATGCAGATCCTTGATTGTCAATGCCATCATTTCATACAGGTGTAGATGCTGAGAGAGCAATGCCAAGCATGGCGAGCACTAGCCGATGAGGACCTCGTACTTATAGTCATCGACGACGTCGACATTCAGCCAGTACTACTACTTCATTAGCAAATGACTTTGATCCTGAGGAGCCCAAGACTGAGCCAGATCATGATGCCTTTGCTAGTCCTTCTGGTTCTTCTTCTAGTTCTAGTTCTAGCAGTGGTGTTGTGTTTGATGATGTATTATGTTTTTTGGACTCTCCAGGCCATATAGCCTTTACTATGTAGGGCCTAGCCGCCTAGGCCTCATGGATTATGTATTTTGTTCTAGTATCCTAGATATGTTACACGTATTATCATTTATGTATTGCACAGAGTACAGTCACAGACTCCAGATTACAGTACACTTTGTGCCATTTTGATATATTGACTCTTATATGGTATATACAT
>LPNX010523985.1:0-221747 GCA_001517045.1 Pseudotsuga menziesii
TATATCGATAATCATAAGATACAAAATAATAAATTCCACCAATAACACAGTCTACAAATTACCCCTACGCCATTGATCGAGAGATCGACCATCATGGCCACTACCATCAGCTGCACTATGCCCTTGGACTTCCTCATACACATCACAAAAAAACAACCCACGTCTGAGAACTGCAGAAGTTAAAACCGCGAACTTTGCAAGTCAGTTGCATACCACATATTTAAATTACATGTACAATGTGACAAAAAATTAAATATATATGAAACACATATCTATGAACTCACCTCGCTCGAGTCGAGTGTCAGGTTTGGGAGGTTGTCACCTATCTGCCCAGATGAGCATTCAACAGGACCCAACTGATGAGCGCCAACCCACTCATCTATAAACATCACGACAGCTTCAACGGCCTCATCTACAGTTTGCCTGTGTCTACGTCTGTTTCCATGCCATGAAAATAGTTATATTAATGAATTACATTTTGAACTTGAGAATTACAATTTGAACATGTAAATTATAATCTAAACATAAATGTGTAAAAAATTCGAACATAAATAACTAGTACCTCGTCGACTAGCATGTCGTGAGTAGGAGTAGGGTGGGATCGTGTAGAATCTTGTGCAATTCCCTTGCCTCTATCTTGTACAATATGAACATGATAAATGAGGAAAGTTAGAACAAATCAAAGTATTATGTATACAACAATTGACTCATTTAGAAATTCAAATTTAGGATGACAATTAACACATACCTCATCGACGTGGGCGGATGGAACTGTGGCGGGACCTTGAACAAATGTATCACTGCCAAAAAGACCTCCAGGAAACTGGGCTCCTACATGGAGGTCTAACACAAAGCAAAGTATTAGTTAAAAAAATGATTCATTTGAGGATACATTACAATCAAGACAATCAAATGACGACAATAAAGATATACATGTCTCGTCAGTCGAGGACTGCATCTCTCAGGCAGTCGAAAATATGCATCACGGGATGTGATAGCATACTGCAACACTATGTCATGATCAATAAGGTGGATAATATTATCATCCACCCACTATAACTCAGGATTTGTAGTTGCAATGGGTGCTCTGCTCCTCTATGCATGCACAACCATCATGGTACCATGCATTGTCATGTGTGTTGCCTCTGCTAGTGCACTTTGCTCCTCAATCGCTAGCTGAGATGACTTGACTACATCATGTGTCCTAAGCAAGGTCCAGTTAGGGAGACCTACCAAAGGCTCTGCCTTCGGCTGAGCTTCAAAGTCTCTCCTAGCCCCAGGACGCACATGAATGCGTCCCCCCCAACACCATAGAAGCTCGAGGGTGTGCTGGTGTAATCTGGGTGCATGCTTAGGACAAACTCTACATATATTTGTTTTTCAAAGTACAATGGGACCTGGTCATGGTGGGGAAACATGCTCCACACTCCAATAAAAATTTCATACACATAAGGCACTACAAACTCTAGCTTAAACTCCTTGAGTCTAAGTAGTTAACCAATGGGGCGGTCATGAGGGATATCAAATAATGTTCCCTTCACATCATGGCCAGCTTTGGCATCTCTCATTGCGGGCCATTTACCAGGACCCATCATTGCGGCCCTTCTTCTATGACATGCAGTGGCCCAAAGAGAAATCAATGGTCCGATGGACCTGTATATCTTCAGTAGATTGTCTACCATCTCTACCATTATCCACATCAAACGTGATGCGGGAGAGTGGTCTGAAATGGAGCAACGTTAGACCGTAAAGAGTCACGCTGATTGGTAATGTCTTGCAACATGATGCGTGTGATCTCATCCTCCCATGGTGCTTCCTCGAGAGGGTCGGGGCCCTATTGTGTAACCGTGGCACCTGCAAATTAGATGAAAACATAAATGTCAGTCAAAATGCATACATCAACTGTAGGTGAATTTGAAATCAATATAAATTAAAGGTACTGATAACTGAAAGAAAAATATATATGCATTTACTGTACCTATCTCATGGGGAACCTCCCCACCGACACCAACAGTATCATCCTCGTCGCTCGAATGCACAAAGCGCCTACCAGAGTGGTTCCCGCTCGGTTCCCCAGCAGGAGGGTGTGCCGGCGTAGGACGCCTGGGAGAACCTATGAAAATAGAGACATACAAGTTGATGATTAACTATACACGTGTGAAACAATTTAATTTTATGTAACTAACAACAAAGAGTACATCATGTGCAATTGTATACCTATGAGTCCTCTGGGGACCTCCGGGGCGAGGAATGGTCGCAGATCTACCAGTACTCTGCCTTCGGCAAACTGAAGAACCCTGCTGTGTAGATGCATCTGCATGAAATAAATATTTATATTAAAATTTATCATAATAATAATAATTATATGATAAAAATATATAAAAATTAATCTATATTTTATATATATAATGAGTTTGTGTAAAAATGTCGCTTACTAAGTCTAATATGCCTAAAATTTGTAATTTTTTCTACGACATAGCTACCTCTTTGTTTTGCTTGCATATTAAATTATTGTTTGCTTAGATATTGCTATAGGTTAAATTTAAAATCTTTCTTTTCTAATGATGAAGTCTTTCATGTTTGACAACCAACTCTAAATATGTTATATTATGCTCAATGTGAAGTAAAAAAAATGAAGCTTTTAAGGATTTTCCTTAACAAAAAAAAAATATTTAAATATGTAATATAATAAATTATAAAATATTACTCAATTCTTCAATTAATATATGTTTTATAATGACGATCGACTTATATCAAACTCCTTTAACTATGTGAAAATGAAGGAAAGGAGTTTAAGTTGAATGTGGATTAATGGTAAAACGCTCCAAAATTTTGTGACCATTCGTGGATTGGTCTTTGAATATGTCTACAATGTTGGGTGCTGACCTAAAATGGTTTGACATTGATCATGAAAACCAATTTTGGATGCTGACCTAAAAGGGAATCCTACTAGATCAACTGTTAAAGTGGTTAGGTATCCATGTACTCCGATCGATGGTTATTCCTTTATATGAACATCGATAGTTTGATGATGTTTACTTTCTCTTTTATTCTTGTTTTGGTCATAACAAAAATTGTCCTTCTTTCGTTTTAGGTGTTATTCATGATGTTGGAGCTGAAGTAGCCCCAATTAGGGATTAATTCCCTTATTTCCCCATGACCATATTTACATGATAAGGCCCACTTCCACTGCCCAAGGAGCTTGTTACCTCTCCATTTATAATGATTTTGCTATTGTTTTTTTAATGGATTTAAAGAATGTTGGGATTAAATCTTAATAGGAATGTGATTCAAGACAGTGAAGTTTTGTTTTAATTTCTTGGTTTTATATTAGATCTGTGATTGAATATTTTGTTTTATGTGAGGATTGAAATCTTGGATTATAGTCGTTTCACTTGTGGTGAGTTTTTCCTTGACGTTTCTACTTGTTTTCTTTGTGTTTTTATGTCAACTCGTGAGCTTGACCGATTTCCTCATGGGAAAGGTTTCAATGTCAAATAATAGAAGAAAACCCTTAGTTTCTTAACTGATTATTCATTAATCTTCTTCATAAAATATATAAGTGTTAGTCTCTTAAATCAAAGTAATATTGGCCGTTGATTAGTGTGATGACGGGAAATCATGACCGTTGATGACATTACCGATGAGCAAGTGTCGACTCCCGACCTCTGACATGCCAACATCAGAAATCATAAGTAGGGAGTGACTGTAGTAATTTTTTTATGATGGTGTCGACTTCCGACTTCCAACGTGTTGTCATTGGGAATCAAAAGACGAAAGTGGTTTGTCTTATTCTCATTTTATGGTGTTGACTCCTGACTTATGACATAGTGAAATAGGGAATAAGAAGACGAGTGTAGCTTGTGTATTTTTTTCGTTTGGGTGGTTTGACTCCCGAATGTCGAAATCAAAAGTCAAAATTCAGGATGGATTTTTTTTCTTGTTTTTTCGTTCTGACTCCTTACTGCATATGTTAGAAGTCGGAAGTCGGGCGGGTTTATTGTTTTCCTAGTTTTGTTGTGACAATTCCCAACTTCCGATGCCAGCAAAGTTGGAATCGGTATGGAGAAGTTGAGATCGAAAGTTTAGATCAGAAAGGAGTATTTTAACCTATCAAATCTTTCTTTTATGTTAATTAGCACTCCTTAATGTTTGAATAATTAATTTTAATTGGTGATTAATATATCAAGGCTTGTCTGTAGTAATTTTCCTTGGATGTTTTTCCTATGTTTTTCCTTGATGGAAATTTTTATGTACTAACGATCTATGATTCTGTAGTCTGAGTATATTATGGCTCATTGTGAATCTTTTAACTTGAATTTGATTAATTCTTTAATTAATAGATTTTGGATCCCATTCAGTGCTCTGCAAGTGTTCTTAGAAACCGATGGTTATTCATGTGGTTGTGTAGCATTGGGGTGTGTTACAAATTGGTGTGAGATTTTAGGTTTCGACACTTAGCCTGTAGGAAATGTTTTGGTTACTCTATGCATTATTTACGTGCAAGATATCCTAAAACAACAATGAAGTGCTTGAATTTAGTAAAATGTTTTCTCTATTGAGTTTTGTATTCATATGTTTTGTATATAGATGTTTGAATTCTTGTTCCCTGAATTTGTGTGATCCCATATATGAATTAATAATGCATAATTAGGTTTTGTTGAATGTAAATTATTTATGATTTATGTGGAACTAACAAAAATGTTTTTTTTAATATATTGAAAGCTACAGATTGGATTGTTTCTATTTGATTTAAGTTCTAGGTTAAAAAAACGTGGTATAGAAAGAATGGCAAAATACTGGAAATGTTTCATTTTCCAGAAGAAGTAATATTGGGTGACCAAAAGATGGAATCCAATGGCCACTAGTTTGCGATTAAATCCTCAGAAGTGTTTTAAACATTGAAGAATATCCAAACTAGGAATGGGCAAGTTCTGCGTAAAGTATGATTCAACTATAAAAACAAGTGCAACAAGCATATTATATCAAGGAAAAGGAAGAAGTGGAAGATTCAAGCCATATATTTCCTGAGAGATACCATTTTCCTAGAAGGCAGGTGGAATGTAAAAAGAAGCAGCAGGGTCATCATTGGTCAGTGGAAATCCATCATCGAATAAAGTCATCCAATGAAAATTATGTCCATCATAGAAGACATCAGAAGAGAAGACATCATGGAAATGCAATCCAAGGTGAACTTCATAAGATCAAGCCTCCCACCTTTGATGGAGAAAAATTAGGGAAGAGTGCATAAATGTGGTTGTTAGAGACGGAGAAGTACCTGAGTTTACATGACTATTCCGACAATAATGATGATTGAAATACCATTTTCAATCTTCAAGGGAGATCTTACCAATGGTGGAAGTATCTGAAACACGTAGGAAGGTTGGATGAAAGAATTCTTTCATGGAGGACATATCAGAAGTTATTCAAGCATGAATATTTGACCCACGAGTACTACGATAAGAAAATATAATAGTTCTTTGAAATCATCCTGGGTAATAAAACCATGGAAGAATATGAAAAATGATTCTTGAAGTTTCTAACTTATGTTGACTTTATTCAGGATGAAAAGGTTAAATTCCATTGTTTTCTCAATGGACTGCCGGCATTTTATGAAGGTTAAAGTGCCTGTGTGAGCAAAGTAAAAGTAGGCATGACATATATAAAGCTGGAAATGGAAAGTTGAAAGGAAAGCAAGGTATGAAGGGAAAAGGATCTAAACCTTTTGATGATAAGAAGGACCAATATAAAAATTTTAAGCAGTTGATCCCGAAAGGTGAATCAAAAGTGGTAGAGTCAGTGGGTCAAAAACCTCTTTTTCAATTAAAATGTTCAAACAGTGGAGGAGAACATTATTCCAAGGACTTCCCAAAGAAAAGGAAGAATAAATAGGCTAGCATATATAATGTATAGGAAGCTACTATGGTAGAACTGTACCTCGGTTACATGCAGATGTGGATAGAATGCAATAAGAACATCAACCAACCAAGACTAAGGTGGAAGGTAGAACTAGATTGGGAAATCCGGTGGAAACTAATTTGTGTATTATATAAAACAACCGGGAATCTCAAGAACATAACCAGAGGATGGATAAAGGTCCAATGGACCCTATGCAAACCTGAGTTCCCAATTTGGGTAAATAAAAGATAGGATGCAAGAAGGGTATCGCCATCTAAATTTGAAAACTAAACATCTATAATTAAGTTTTAAAAAAAAATTCATGTGTTTTGAGCAATGAAACACTGATGACGGTGTTGAATTTATGGGGGAGGGGAATTTAATACCCATGGATGTGACCCCTTGAATGTATGATGTAAATGTTGATATGAAAATTCCTGTATGGCAAAACAAATGTATAATTTTTTAATTTATTTAATAAAATATATATAATTGGATTCAACGGTAGGCCAAACATTGAAGAAATGGGGATGGGTGTATTCACCAGGGAAGAAGTAAAGGGGGGTTGTAGATGGACTAGTGATTTATGTTTCAACCCTGTTACCATATTTAGTACCTTAGAAACATCCTTTATCCTAATTTTAAAGTTTAACCTCTTTTTTAAACCTAAAACCTGTTTTGAAGTGTTAATCATGTTTAAGTGGGTGATTAGGTGGGGAATTAATGTTGTGTACAAGTTGTTGCATGGAAGAGTCTCATGAAAGAAAAAAAATGGAGGTATGGAGTGTGGAAGAGGGAGAAGGGTTTGTGGCATGAATCCCGAATGAGGGAGGCCTTGGGGGAGGAATCTTGTATTAAGGTGAACCTGAGATCCCTGAACTGCATTCTTCTCTGTAATGGCTAACCGTTTTTCCTGAACCATTTTTGTTGAAATATATTTGACTGTTGATTTTTGGTATAGGAGATGGTAAATTGTACATGAATTACCTTGGCAGAATTCTTGGGCATCGAACAACATTGGTGGTTTCTCACTGTGGTGCAAATGGAAAGAATCCATAGTGGTAAGTGTATGATTTAGCATGGAATTGGTTGTAACTTGTTTTATTTCCTGGATTCCTGAAACTTTCTTAAATTCCTTTGAATCGTGAGGAAGAGTTGAATCATAAATCCTATGGTTAGATGAACTTTGGGTAAGGTAAGAGTCTCCTAGTGAATTCACAAGTGTCAGCTTGGGGGTCATCTCTGTCTGCTGAAATAATACAAGTCGAATAGAGACCTACGGTTGAGTGGAGTGTGGAATCCAAGAAGCTAGTTGCATGTTAGGTTGATTCAGATAAGTGATAAGTGTGTGAAGCTAATTTAAATTTGCATTAAACATAAATGTCATGTTAAGAAAATGAACAAATTGCATATGTTGTTCATGTTTGGATGTTGGTTAGAGCAGTGTTAAATTGCCGAAAAATATGATCTTTAGTGCAATCGTAACCCTTGTGTGGATTTATATTATTATTTTATGCTCAAGTTGTCATGTATGGAAAGTACATATTCAAATTATAGTTATTCGTTTGAATTGGTGAGTGTTACAAAATTGTGAAGGTATAAAGATAAACGGTTAAGCTCAAAAGGAAATAACATAAGTATATGTTCTTTATTAAGTGCTGGTAAATTCCTTATAAGAGTTGTTTTTGATAACTTCTAACTTATGCTTAGTTGAGAACTGATGTGATGTTATTTTTGTGAACAATATGGTATTGTATGCAAGGGTTATTGGACTTGTATTTTGTAGCATGCTAATGCTTACCTAGTCTTGTTAATTTTTTAAAAATAGGAAAAGTGTATTATGTATTAACTAAGGCTTGAATAGCCTTGAAATTTGTGACTTGAATTTCATGTTCACATGCTTTCTGTTTTCATTTTATTCATGTTTGAGAAGTTGAATAAGACCTTTGTTTTGTGAATTCTTTGCTTTCAAAATATTCTAAGAAAGATCTAGGTTATTATTATAATTACATAAATTAAACGGTAGAATGGGATGTTAAACCTTGTCATTTATAATGGATTTAAAGAATGTTCGTATTAAACCTTGATAGGAATGTGATTCAAGACGGTCAATTTTTATTGTACTTCCTTGGTTTTAAATTAGATTTGTAATTGAATCTTTTGTTTTTTTTTGTGATGAGTGAAGGCTTGGATTATATTCATTTCACTTGTGGCGAGTTTTTCCTTGATGTTTCTTCTTGTTTACACCCCTTAGTTGTTTTTCTTCCTTGTAATTTTTCATAAAAATAGCTAAGTGTTAGCCTGTTAAATCAAAGTTATCGTGACCATTGATTAGTGTTCCAATGAGAAATCATGATAGTTGACAGAAGTGTCGATGAGAAGGTGTTGACTCCTGACCTTCGACGTTGAAAATCGAAATTTAGGAGTGACCGTAGTAAGTTTTTTTTTGTATGATGGCGTTGAATTCAAACTTCCAATGTGTTGTCATCAGAAATTGGAAGTCTGGAGTAGCTTGTGTATTTTTTGTGTTTGGGAAAAGTCGGGTGGGTTTGTTGTTTTCCTGGTTTTGTTTCACCGATTATTGACTGCCGATGTCGGAAAAGTTGGAATCGACATGGAGAAGTTGGGATCAACAGTTTAGATCAGAAAGGAGGATTTTAACCCATTATATCTTTATTTTATGTTAATTAATGTTTCTTGATGTTTGATTAATTAGTTTTAATTAGTGATTAATCCATTAGGGTTTGTGTATAGTGTTATTACTTGTTTTTTTTTCCTGTGTTTTTCCTTAATGGCGATTTTGATGTTCTAATGATATACGCTTTTGTAGTCTTTGAGTCTATTATGGCTTGTTGTAAATGGTTTAACTTGAATTTGATAATTCTTTAAGAACTTTTGGATATCATTCAACATTTTGCAAGTGCTTTTAGCAACTTATTGGTGTCCATGTGTCTGTGTAGCATTGCGGTGTGCTACATATATTATTTGCATGTGGGCTATGTCACCTTATGATCTACCTCCATCTAGCGTTATGTTGCATGCATTGGGATTTGTAAGTGATGTTTGTTTATGGATTATTTTGTCGATGCAGACAAGGAATGAACTCCCTAATTTCAATGGTTCAAATATAGAACAAAATAGGACAGAATATAAAACTTTCCCTACATCATACAATCAAAGTATTAACTAGCATAGAAATATCATACCTGATGACTAAAGTTTGTCCTCACTAGTGTTCCTTCCAATTCCTTTGTTTTGGTTGATGATCTGTAGACAAACACAACATAAAACAACAAAAGTAAAATCAACAGTATACTATGATAGATCTAAGCAAATAGTCAAGGAAAAATGCTCTCAATATTTAGATCACACAATACAAATCTTTATGGAAAAGGAAATATATTGTAGTATTATAGATCATATAAAGGAAAAACCTTGCAACCTTTGCATTAACGTTGTGAAAATCCTTCCAATGGATCCTTTGAATTAGCTTGTCACCTTGCCTCCAGAGAATAAGTTATGAAAGGTTCATCTCTCTAACACAATTTCTCCAGTATCTCACTGCTATGAATTCTCTTGCCTTACCTATGGGAATGAGATTGTATTTATAGGGAAAAAGGGATAAGGAGGATATGAGAGAATGAGGGGAGAAGGGTAGGGTGATATCCCAACAATTCTAAAAGTGAGTGAGATCCAGCCAAATTGGATGGGATATAAGGAATACATGATGGATTCTTTCAAGAAGATTCTTGAACCTTTTTTTCTTGTCCGTACAGACAGGTTCACACTCTACTGAAGAGAAACTTATGAAAATTAGGCGTGTCGCAGCCTAGATACTAGGAAACTTGCAAAATTGTCTTGAATTATCAGAAGGAAACATGCGACAATGAATAGTGTCGCAAGTTGTTCGATAGAAACCCGTGACAATCTTGGAAACTAAGCTATCTAGAGGGAGAAAAATTCAAGACTCTCATCTTCCAAGTAAGGATTATCAAGATACTTCAGGGATTGTGGTAAGTTTGAAGGTACATGGTTCATTATCATGGTGATGACAAAATTTTCATTTAACAGTGTTGGCTCAAGGTTGGGGGTAACAAGGGAGTGCTTATGCCTCCCCCCTACTCCATGAAGTAGACTTCATAACAACACCCAAAAGAATTGTTATATTATAAAAAAATATGTAATTAATCCTGGTTTAGGGATTTGGGTCTAAATATAATTTGGATTTACATATTAGGGTTTTGGATGTTGTAGAATACCTAAACATTGTATTATGAATTGTTAAGAAACATAATGAGAAAGATAGAGGTATGGTTCTAAGTTTTATTCATTTTTTCCATTAAGTGTTTCCAAGGTAAATCTATTTGTGTTATGTCTATGTCATTGATAATCTCTATTTTTCTTATGAATCTGTATGTATTGTTCCACTTCATAGGTTGAAAACTTATAGAGGGGTTGAATGAACCTATGGCATGAAAAAAAAATTGATTGGGTATCATATGGATGGCGTCACAATGAGAGGATGGGAAGGCTCATACCAAGGTGACAATGATATTACTGAAGGTTTTGGTAGGTAAAAATAGGTGACACATGCAAATGCTCCAATCAAGGGTTACAAGTTTTGTTGTTGTCAAAATAATAGTGGTGTTGAAACTTCCCTTGTTTTTAATGTTTTTGACAATATATGTTGTTTTTAATGTATCTTATTTTGAATGGAAAAAATCATAGGGAAATCTTATATATTATGATATGAGTTCTTGATCAGTAAATACCATGTAGACTGTCAATGTGGGGATGATGTGTCACTGATGGTGTTTTAATCAAAGGTAGGATCCATATTTTTATCAAGTGTAAAAGGTAGCATGATGGACATCTAACTTATGGAGCCATGTAATCAAAGTTGACATGGTCAACAAGACACCTTATAAAAATGTAGTAGGGGGAGAGTTTAGAATGGGAATACGAGGTCCTAAAATTGGCCTCATAATTGAATGTAATGGTTCATATGAATAGAATCCTTCTTCTCCAATTATATTTTGTATTTTCATGGTGTATTTCATTTATATGTTTTTTCAATGTTCCTTGTATGCATTTCTTGGTATATTTGCATGTTTTATCTCCTCTTCTCTTGGCATTCAAGCCTTCTTGACCTCATCCCTCAAGGTCTATATCATTGGTATTAGAGCATGTAAAAAATCCATGGTAATGATGGTTTGAATTATAATTTCACTTCAAATATCTATAGAAATATCCAACCTCCTTTTGGAAATCTTAAAGTCCATTTGTTGGTCCATACAATGTTAGAATCACAGTTGGTACACATGCACTACAGGTTTTTCTAACCCGTATATTTGTTCACCGTTGCAGAAACATCATACATGGATTTCACTCCATACATTGTCTACAACATTTTTATAAATTTTGTAGGGGTTCACATGTTGTGGATGGAGGTTCCATGATCTATATAACAACCCATGTTTCTCTACAAACCCTTGGCATCCTTTGTGTCCCTCTACACTCAACACTCTCACATCGAGCGTCATTTCATATTCATGTGGTAATCGCACAACTTAAAATAATTTTTGCATGCATATTGAATCTTGGGAAATATCATTCCATCTCGCTCTCAAATTACCCACACTTGTACAACCACCATAGAATCATAATGATGGATAGGTTGGAGGCCAAACCACCTATACAAATATTAGATGGATGTTGTGACCTCTACAAGCCATTTTGGAGGATATACCATATCTCATAAAAATGTTGTTTTCCAACTTGTTGATACCTAGAAAAATCCCAGGTACCAGACAGTAAGGTTTCTCCTCGGTAAATAATCCCAATTAGATAGTCCACTGTTTGGTGTGGGGAATCCGCCCAGTTTACGGTTCCGGCTACCTTAGATTAAGTTATTTAAATCTTTTACTGGTTACGGCCTAGTCCACCGTTTATATGATTTTTGTTTAAATAATGAAATGTAGATGCCTAAGCTTAATGTAGGTCTAATCTATATCTAAAACTAAACTATTATATCCCTTTCCAGGGAGAAAATTTAGAGTTCAGAGTAATATATTGTAAATGCTCATAAAAGTCTAACAAATAGTTGTACCAACACAATAATCACATTCACAGCAGAAAGAATACCAAACATAGCTATGATATAATTAAACCATTTATTACCTTGTCAACACATACCTTTATACAGAAAGCAGACCATTCATGACCAAGGAAATAGTTCCAGGAGGTTAGAACAATCTCACCGTATGAAATACAAAACCAAGAAGAAATATTTCTACAGTATGCATTCCACACATTCCGATTAAATCTCTGCGCAAGCCTTGTTCTAGCAAAATGATCCTTCTTATTAGCAAAGAGTTAGATCTTTTACAAAATAGTCCACCATTATTTTCACCAACCAAAAGTCCTTTCTATGGTGCTCTGCACCCCTATTTATACCATCTATATACATCACCCAGGAGATTCCTAAGTTTCTTATTCACCCACCTAGCTGAAAACAAATGATTTCATAAAACAAATAAAAATATATACGGTCCTTGCCTTGCTGGAAATACACGCGGTCTATGTGTTAGCTTCTCATGCGCTTGCATTGTATTCCATTGGCTCAAGAACCAGTTACGTTGTTGCGCCTCCACATGTTTTGTTTCTTGGTGATCAATCCCCTACTCCTGTGTCTATTGCATGCTTCTTTATCTTCCTGCATCTTTAAACTACAAAATAAAAATCAGCCGTAGATCTTGATCTACAGGAAATCTTAACCGTTCAACGAGGTGGCCCCTACCTAATTTCGCAGTTCTTAATCTTACTAATATTCGTTCATGTTCTCATTGCGAAATAAACTTGGGTTGTTGATCAAGTCTCCACCAAGATCTTCATCGTTCAAAGGTGTGGGGTCTACAAGATTTCACAGACCCGCAATATTTTATCCTTTGTGCATGTTCTCATTGCCAAAATCAACCTGGACCGTTGATCAAATATTCGCTAATATCTTCATCGTTCAAACTTTAAGCCTCTACCATATTCCACAGATTTCCAAAGTTCATTAATCCATGCATGTTGAATCAGCGGATTTTTTCTCCGTTGTATATCTAATTCTGAGTAGATCTCATTCGTTGAAAGATGTAGCCCTTTAATCAATTCCGTATATTTCAAAAAATATTTTCCACGAGCATGTTCAATCAATGGAAATTTTCTCCTCGGTAGATATGATTCCGAGTAGATCTCAGTCGTTGAAAGATACGGCCCTTTAACCAATTCCACATATTTCAAAAGTTATTTTCCACGAGCATGTTGAATCAGCGGAATTTTGCTCCGTTGTAGATCTGATTCCAAGTAGATCTCAGTTGTTGAAAGATGCATCCCTTTAACTAATTCCGCTAATATGAAAATTTCACTTCCACGAGCATGTTGAATCAGCGAAATTCACCTCCACCGTACATCTGATTCCACCTTTGATCTTGTCCATTGAAAAGTGTGGGTCTTACCACATTCCTCCAATCTGAGAAATTTATTTCTCCTTGCATGTTAAAACAACAGAAATATATAGGACTGTAAATATTATTCTTCCTTTGAATCTCAGCCATCCAAAGATACAACCTTTACCCGATCTTGCAGTCACCTGTCTTAACTTGGTCAACAATAATACCTGTGACATATAAAGAAAACATAATGAGAGATATAAATGATCTGGAAACAACAATAATTTACGGTATATTCAATTTAATGATGTGCATGAATTATTAAACAGAAAACAGACAATGACCAGCACCCTGTTATGCAAGCAATTCCATTTAGTTTAAGCTTCGACAGGAAGATCTCTCAATTTCCCCAATGGTTTACACTCAAAGAAAAGAAGAGATTGAACGAATTAGATCATCTCAAAGGATGGATCGGGTTTGATTTGATCTATTAGATCATGCGTATTCACCAAATTTACATTCTAACTTATCCAGTTTGGATTTTCGTGTTTTGGTTTCTGCAACAATGTTTTCACACCATCGATCTTCACGGAAGCCTTCTGGACCGTTGATCTATGTGGGACGATTCTGGACCATCGATCTGAAACTGCAGAAAGTGGAAGGCAAGAATCTAACTTTTTCATGACAAAACTTTGATATTTTCGCTTCCACCCTTCCGAAAAACAGAAAGAGGAAATCAGAAAGCGGGATGTCATCTTTTCGAGGTTAAAATTTACCTTTTCACTTTCCGCTTTTTCGCTTCCGCGGATAGCGAAAAGCGGAAATCGGAAGGCAGGTTCATCCTCTTTTCACGAGGTTAACTTTAAACTTCCAGCTTCTGCCCTTCTGGAAAGCAGAAATTGGAAAGCGGGATGTCATCTTTTCGATGTTAAACTTTACCTTTCCGCTTCCACGGATTGCGAAAGGAAGAAACCGAAAGGCAGGTTCGTTATTTTTTCACGAGGTTAACTTGATCTTTTCCTCTTCCACTTTTTCACTTCCGTTATTTCCTAGATCGTTGATCCATGTCGGAGCGATTATCAGTCGTTGATCTAAAATCGAAAGCGTACTTTTTATGTAAGGCATGTTTCCAAAGGTCATGCCTAAGGATTTTTTGCCAAAATGACACTTCAGGCCTAGGAAAAGCCTTCCGCTCAAGCTTCTAGGAAAGACTAGGTATGAAGGGGGGATTATCTGAGTCATGAAACATGTGTAAGTGTGATTTTGACATAAACAATGGAATGAGGGTCCCTAAAATGTAAAAAAAAATGGGAACTAGTTGCAACAACAATAATTGTCAACTAACTGGTGAACACAGATATCTGAAAAAACATTATTTGAACAACAAGATTGCCATATGGTACTGTACTGTGAATGTTCAATGTTTACTTAAAATGTATTTCTCGAGAATTCTTTAAACTAGATTTATTCAGGGATTCAACTTTCACGCATCACATTTGATACCATTTCTTTGGGAGTAAGGTAACCAAGAGTTCAGTGTCTTGATAACTCTCGTGGGGGCAGAGTATGAAGTTCAATTTACCCCCTATCTTCAAGTAGCCACCATATAAGACTCCAGAGGATCGTAACATAGTAAAACAAATGTATTTGTTTGTTCCACAATCCCATGTTATTAGCATTCTTCTGATTCTTTCTTTATGACTAAAAATGTCTTATGAGTATTCCTTGATTGCTTCTTTTACTTTGATAATCTGGTACAAGTTCTTCCATCCACAAGTCCTTTTGTGTGGGTGAAAAATTCACTTGCTCATCATGCTCACAGATGGAGAAGAGCCTTGTTGATATTTTTTGTTTTGATAGCCCTTTTGGTCTGATGATTTATTTCTCCAGCATCATTTCTTTAATTGAAGACTCAATTCAATATGTCAGAAAAAATGACTTTTCAATCTAATCCTTTTGGCATTTTTTATTTGTAGCAATGGGATCATTTTGAATACCATACATCCATTATACCTGATTCCTTTCCATGGGTCCATCATGATATGCTTCCTGAGATAGGTATTAATGTGAGAATGGATGAAACCCCAAGATAGTACTCCAAACCTCATAAGTTTTGGTTTTTTCACGAGGGTTATAATGATTCAAATGTGGGCTTGAAGACTAGCTCCCTTTCCATCATCTATCAACAGTTAAAGAGTCTCATCATGATCTAACTTTACCATTTTCTCTTTCCCATAATCAATTCCTGACATCCAAATATTTTGAGTTTAATCAAATGCCTATACTTCCAAGCACCAAAAATTGAGCTAGTTTATTAAAAGCAAATAAACTAAGGCTATGAAATAAGGTGAAACAAATAGGAAAATAAAACAACTGGAAAACAAAATCAATAAAATCAAGTTTATTTATGTACAAGGGGTTTCTAGATCCTAGGTAAAGTACTACTTGAGAACAGAACCAAGCTTCCTCAGCTCCTTTTGGATCAAAGGCTCCAATTTACGGTGTGTTTCTCTGAGTTTCCGCTGAAAATGATTTTCTCCAGAATTTCCAAAAACTTTTAGATCTTTTATATTTAACTTAACGACCTTTTTCATACCTAGAGCTTCACACAAAGCAGTGTTATTTGTGCATTTTACATCAAAAAATAAAGTCCAAAACATATCATCTAAATCTACGTGGTTAGCAACATATTCTACCTTAGTAACTAAGTCTACTATATTACAATCAATACCACCATCCTATGAGAATTGAAGGATATCAGAATGTGTGTTTGATTCATGACCGAATAGTTTGGCTTGATAATTTCCAGGTTCAAGCTCCAAAAAGTGATTTCCCAAAACTGAAGATGAGAATTTTACAGGTTCATTATTCCCTTCTAACAGAGTTACATTATATTTCATATGTGGTTCCCTCAGTATTTTAATTTGCTTTTGACTATTATTGTATGGAAGCCACATGTGAGACCAGTCGGTTGCAAAGTAACCATTTAGTTTCGTTGACCAGCCCCTACTTAAAATTAATCCATATGCTTCTGGTAGATCCACCACCATGACATCTATGAATTGACAAACTCTAGGGTTTGCAGATAATCGAATCAACACATCTTTCATTTCCCCTATGATTTTAACAGCAGATATGTCTAGTTGAATTATCTGAGATGGAGATGGTATGGGTTGGCCATTAATCCTTTTACATATTGAAAGTGGAATGACATTTGATGAATCCCCAGAATCTACCAAACAGTTATGTACATTATGATTAAAAATATCAAATGATAGCAGAAAAGGTAAAGTCTAATATTTAAATCGTCCTCCAATTCTTGCTTCACTTACTTCATGATCAGATACAATGGCTTTTGGGATACTACTGGGTTGTGGATCAAAATATTCTAGAAGTTTCCTTCTTTGCTGAGGAAAATTACATAATTTGAATAAAGAGATGTTTTCTTTTGTTTTCATAATGTCCCATACAATATCATATCCCATGTCATGTTCTTTAGTATTCTATGTTTTATTTTCCGAAGTTTCCATAGATTTATTAATTGTTGGGTTAGTTTCTTTCATTCCTTTTGAATTAGCCTTTTGTTGTGTTTGGGTAGTTTTGATAATTTTCTTAAAGGTTTCTTTTATCTTCCTTGCTTTAGGCATCACTAATCTTTGATCCCCCATTGGTCCTTTACTCCTAGTTGTAGCATTTACTTGTGATGTTTGGACTTCCTCACTTTGCTCATCTTCATTTAATCCTAATGTGGGTGCCCAATCCCATAGAACCATTATGGTTTCCTCATTTGTCTCTACAAGCTCATTAGTTTGGTCTCTTTCTTCTTCTAGATCTTCGAACTGGGTATCTAACAATTGATTCATAACCAGACTGTAGACAACTTTTTTTATATTGATGTTCTCGGTGAAAAGTACATAAATTATCCATGCCTATATTAAAATTTTAAACAACAGAATTAACTATAGGTGGTTGGGGTTGTTCATTCTCTTCATTTTTTTTATAATAAGGGTTGAATGGATTTCTATAAGAACTAACTCCCTTATCCTTTTCCAAGTCCACTACCTTGTTTGACAAATTCTGCACCATTTTCACCACATTTTCTAGCTCATTAGAGTGTTATTGTTTGGGCTTAGTTAATAGTAAAGGCATTTTGCTTGTGGTATGTTTCAACTCAAGTTCTAGAGTATGCCTTGTTATACTATCCAAATCTGACTCTATCTTCTTGGATTCTTCATATTTTTCAACCAATGTAACTTTACCATCCCTTTTTACAAACATTGTTATTGGTAGATAAAGTGTTGTAGAATAATATTCTACTAGAGACTCTTCAGCTTGTTTTGTTGCAACACTAAAGCTATTCAATAAAGTGGTGAATCTCTAATTAAAGTATTGGACCTTTTTTTTCCATCCTCATAGACAATAATTCTTTCATGAGAGTGGCTACAGTTTTCTGGTTGTCGAATTTAGCTAAGAATGCCTTTTCAAAACCATCCCAATTTACTATTGAATTAGCTTGCAAACTAAAATACCATGAAGATGTTTTAGGTTCAAAAGTATATTGAAAAATTATGCAAACCACATCTTCATAGTCAACATTCAAAAGATTCAAAGCCATATAAAATCTCTTTAAGTGATGTTCAGCAAAAACACCCTTTCCAGGATCAAATTTTGGTAACACACTTTCTGGGTGTTTAGGTAAATCATGCGATGGAGCAGCCAGATTAAGTGACGTTCTTGCTCTCCATGCAGGTTTATTAACATTTCTAGCCATAATTCGAGGTAGATACTGTGGTGGGGACTGAATGAAAACAGAAACTGCATGGGATTTTGGATCCAAATGATCCAAAGGATGAACAATTTCTTGAATGGATAGATCTACCAATTCTTCCAAATTTTCCACAAGAATTGAATCCTTAGTGTATGAGGCTACTTTCTTGGAAGCCTTCCTTCTAAGTTGTTGGGCCTCAAAATTGTCTTTTATAATGGTTTTATTTACATTACTTTCCGACCTATTTACCGTAATTTAATACATCTATGTTCAATAAGGTTGCCTTTTACTCTATTTTATTAATTAAAATCTCGTAAATATAAAATAAGACAAATATGTTATTTTTATGTATTAAATGTAGTATTTTGCAAATAATAGACGTTCTGCTCTCCATTCATCCCCTTCTTTCGGTCCTGAGTTCTGAATTAGATTTGATTGCATGTTAGTTTACTGGTTTGGCTTATCCATTTTTTCCGATCCTACATGTGCAAATTGAAACCATGAAATAATCATCAACTTTAAAGTAATAAGGTAATCATTAGCTTTAAAGAATTGGTTTAACTTTAAGATGAAACTATTTAAAGTGATAATGTTTTCATGCCATATAAAGTAACACATAAAACTTATTAAAAAGTGGTAAGTATTAATTGTTTGTTTAATACATTAAATCGTGGCAAGGCACCTCACATTGCATTTTATCATGCTCATAAAACATTTAAATTATTACCCCACCTTTATTTAATATTATGTGTGCCTTTTAACTATATCCAAACGCAAATAATCACATAGTTTCATACATAGTAACTTTATGGTATTACGATGTCTTCTTTATTCAACATAACTATTTATTATATATGTGCAGGCCATGAATTAATGCACGCATAGTGGAGGATTAACACATGCATCACGTGAGGGAGGCAAGCAATAAGAACCTGGCACCCAATCAATGAAACCCAGCCATAATCCAACAACTTAGCACTCAAAAGTCAACGTGGCCAACAAACTAGCAGAAAATCCGCTCAAAATCCGGATTTATGAACAAATCTTAGTTACAGGTCATCCAGACGTTCATCCAGACGCCCATGCAGACCATGTGTTTTTAACAGATAGTTGATTTTTGGGATAGATTTGTGGGCAAACAGAAGTGGAATTAAAAATTCTGGCACATGGGTTTTGTGCAGAATAGGCCCATTTTGGTCATTGAGAGGAATTTTCGCCAAATTCATAGCCATTTGGGAGAAAATCGTGGTTCTCTGAAACCAAATTTTCTAGAAATTGTGGTTGGCAGTTTTCTAGATTTGTGGGTAGTTGTTACAATAGTAATGAACCTCTATTTTTAGCAAGAGGTGGTCGACCTGATCTCCATTGTAATCAACTTATAAATACCTCTTTGGTTTTGAAGAGGAGGGGGAGAAAACTCTTTGTAAAACTTTGCTTCAGTTTAATAAAAAGCCTCTATTTCAGTTCTTGGTGATCATTCTCGTTTCTCTATTAATGATCAATGACTGAGTAGCGTAGGAACGGAGCCCCTGATTGTTGGGAAGGGCCCCTTAACAACCAAAGGTTCTATTTGTGTATATTCATCATTTTCTTTTTATGTTTGTCGCTAAGTCATTTTGTTTATATATATATATATATTATGTTTACCTATAAGTTATTTCATTTCTACAAGCAAGAAGTTTGTTTTCCTGTAAGTGACACTTTGATGTTTATTTCATGTGTTTTAATGCAAATTTTTCCTTCGGAATCCATATGGTCGGCCAATCGTCCCTCTGTTCAGATTGTCTTTTCAGCCTTTTGTTCATCCCTTTGTGTAGAGTGTTTTTTAGCCTTCTGTCCGTCCCTCTGTGTAGACTATTTTTCATCCTTCTGTTCGTCCCTCTGTGCAGACTGTTTTTTAGCCTTGTGTTCACACCTTAATGCAAACTGTCGTTCAACACTTTATTCGCACTTAGACAGAATTTTAATTCATTTTCAGAATTTTTAGTACTTTTTTTTTGCAGAAATAGTTAGTTAAGGTAGAGGTTAATTTTCCAACATTCCACCATGTTATGTAGCTAGTTGGGATTCGAATCCACCTCTAACAATTCATATTTAGTTCTATATTAACACAGATTAATTTTTTCAGTTTTAATAATGATAAAATCCATTTATATTCACCATATATTTTACTGATTCAAATGAGAAATAGTTTTAGTTTTATTTTTTATTATGACTTAGATGGTTTATGAGTTACTTTCATTTGTTTTCATGCCTAAAACCTAGATTAGCTTAAGCTTCTTTAAAATATTGTCATATAATTTATTGAATATTAGTTTGTCTCATTTCTGAAATAGGTTCAACATTCCATTTTCAGTTTTCATTTGAGTCCATAATCAGCCTTTCATTTCCAATTACACAGCATTTCATTGTCTTAGGCTTTGTTAGTTTTATTTCTTCAAGTTATTTCATTCAAGTAGATGTAAAAGATTAGTACTTAGTTTCAAATTCAAGCTTAATAGGTTCATTTATATTTTAAAGATGCATTGGTTTTCAGTATTTTAAAGTTTGATGATAAAAATCTCACATAACCTAGTTTAGCGTAAGTTTACTTTTCAAGTTGTAAATCAGTTGCATGATCTTTTTGTGATTGGTTAACATTCTTTAGTTTATGGTATAGTTTGCTGAAGAGGTAGAGTAGAAGTATTTTGTTTTTCTATTATAGGTTTGCTTACAGATTGAATATATTTCCAGTTATTGTTTTGTACTTAGTTTTATGTTTGATTATAAAGATCCAAGTTTAGTTTGCTTTGATTAGTTTACTGTTTTGCAACGCATTTATTTACGCTTGTTCTTTAGAATAATATTTGCTTTGATTTCTACGAATCCATAGTTACTTGTTTTTCTTTCTACGAAATCGCAATTAAATAATTCATTGCTTTCCATAACTCAATTGCACTTGCATTCTTAGATAAGCATTTACTTATGCATACATGGAATAGTCTCCAATTTATAATATAGATCAGATAATTTTCTGCAAGTAGTTAGTTTTGCTCTCATTAGTTAAATCACTTTCGGACCAAGTGACTGCTTTCTAGAATAGATTAGCATAGCGTTAGACTAGTTTGAATCTTATATATTAATCAGTTTCATGCCTTTATAGAATACATTAGATTAGATTTGAAATTATAGTCACTTTTCAAGTTCTTAGTTAATTTCATGTTTTCATAGATAGATTAAAATTCTTGCATTTGAATTATGAAAGCCATGCATGTAGATTAAGATCATATAGTTTCATGTTAGTGCATTTGCATCTTTAGTTAGCTCAGGTTAGTTCAAGCCTTAAATCCTGCACATATAGTGTTTGCATCTCACAAGCTCCCTTCCCAGGTTGACAATTAAGTGTTGAATTAGATAGTGCATATTTTACCCAACATACGTAACGCGGGAATAACTTTTAACCCCCCAAGTTTCTTGACGTAGGATCTTGTATGTCTCATAAACTGATCTACTTCCTCAAATGGGAGAGCATACAAACATTTTGATTCTTCTTTGACAGAACCTGTTCTTGTTCTTTAAAATCAGGAAAAATATCTTCAGGGAAAATATTTTCTAATGGTGTTCCAGAATAATCTTCTCTAAAAAATGGATTTACACTACCATCCATGCAATGGATTCCCTCCTTCTATCGCCAAATCTATTGATGCCTGGAAAAATCCCAGGTACTGGACAGTAGGGATTCTCCCTGGTAAATAATCCCAATTAGATAGTCCACTATTTGGTGTGGGGAATCCGTTCGGTTTACTGTTTCAGTTGCCATAGATTAAGTTCTTTAAATATTTTACTGGTTACGGCCCAGTCCATCGTTTATATGATTTTTATTTAAAGAATGAAATGCAGATGCCTAAGATAAAT
Organism: Pseudotsuga menziesii; assembly: GCA_001517045.1. Classification (NCBI taxonomy): domain Eukaryota; kingdom Viridiplantae; phylum Streptophyta; class Pinopsida; order Pinales; family Pinaceae; genus Pseudotsuga; species Pseudotsuga menziesii. The sequence goes on from LPNX010523985.1 coordinate 21,997, forward strand.
GCAGGTCTAATCTAGATATAAAACTAAACTATTTTATCCCTTTCCAGGGAGCAAATTTAGAGTTCAAAGTAATATATTATAAATGCTCATAAAATTCTAATGGATAGTTGTACCAACACAATAATCACATTCACAGTAGAAATAATACCAACGATAACTCTGATATAATTAAACCATTTATTACTCTGTCAACACATACATTTATACAGACAACAGACCATTCATGACCAAGGAAATAGTTCCAGGAGGTTAGAACAATCTCACTGTATGATGTACATAATCAAGAATAAATAGTTCTACAGTATGCATTCCACACATTCCAATTAAATCTCTACGCATGCCTTTGCTCCAACAAAATGATCCTTCTTATTAGTAAAGAGTTAGCTCTTTTACAAAATAGTCCAGAATTCGTTTCACCAACCAAAACTCCTTTCTATGGTGCTCTGCACCCCTATTTATACAATCTCTATTTGTCACCTAGGAGATTCCCAAGTTTCTTATTTACCCACATGGCTGAAAACAAACGGTTTCATAAAACAAATAAAAATTTATACAGTCCTTGCCCTGTTTTAAATACACGCGATCTATGTGTTATCTTCTCATGCACTTTTGTTGTATTTAATTCACTCAAGAACCAGTCAAGATGTTGCGCCTCCACATGTGTTTTTTCTTGGTGATCAATCCCCTGCTCTTTTGTATGTTTCATGCTTATTTATCTTCTCACATATTTAAATTGTGAAAGAAAAATCAGCCATAGATATTGATCTACAAGAAATATTAATCGTTCAACGAGGTGGCCCCTACCTAATTTCATAGTCCTTCATCTTATTAATATTCGTTCATGTTCTCATTGTGAAATCAACCTAGGTCATTGATCAAGTCTCCGCCAAGATCTTCGTTGTTCAAAGGTGTGGGGTCTACAAGATTTCAGAGATATGAAATATTTTATCGTTCATGCATGTTCTCATTGCAAAATCAACCTGGACCATTGATCAAATCTCCGCTAAGATATCTATCGTTCAAAATTTAATCCTCTACCATATTCCGCGGATTTCCCAAGTTCATTAATCTGTGCATGTTGAATCATCGGAATTTTTCTCAGCTGTAGATGTAATTTCGAGTAGATCTCAGCCATTGAAAGATGCATCCCTTTAACCAATTCCGCAGATTTCAAAAGTTATTTTCCATGAACATGTTGAATCAGGGGAATTTTTCTCCGCCGTATATCTGATTCCGAGTAGATCTCAAACGTTGAAAGATGCATCCATTTAACCAATTCCACATAATTCAAAAGATATTTTCCACGACCATGTTAAATCAGCGGAATTTTTCTCTGCCGAATATCTGATTCCAAGTAAATCTCAGTCATTGAAAGATGCAGGCCTTTAACCAATTCCTCCAATATGAAAATTTCATTTCCATGAGCATGTTGAATCAACGGAATTCACCTCCACCGTAGATATGATTCCACCTTTGATCTTGGCCATTGAAAAGTGCAGGTCCTACCACATTCCACCAATTTGAGAAATTCATTTCTCTTTTCATGTTAAAACAATGAAAATCTTGAAAACCATAGATCTTATTCTTCCTTTGAATCTCAGTCATCCAAAGATGCAACCTTTACCAGATCTTGTAATCACCCATCCTAACTTGGTGAACAATAATACCTTTGACATATCAAGAAAACATAATGAGAGATATATCTAATCTGGAAACAACAATAATTCATAGTATCTTCAATTTAATGATATGCATTGATTATTAAACAGAAAACAGATAATGACCAGCGCCCTGTTATGCAAGCAATTTCATTTAGTTTATGCTTCGAGACGAAGATCTATAATTTTCCCCAATGGTTCACAGTTAAACACAAACAAAGATTGAACGGCTCAGATCATCTCATAGGATGGATCGGGTTTGATTTGATCCGTTAGATCATGTGGATTCACCAAATTTATAGTCTAACTTCCCTGATTTGGATTTAAGCATTTTGGTTTCCGCAACAATGTTTCTGCATCGTCGATCTTCGTGGAATCATTCTGTACCGTTGATCTATGCAGGGCGATTCTAGACCGTTGATTTGAAACTACAGAAAGCGAAGGCGAGAATCTAACTTTTTCATGAGAAAACTCTGATCTTTCTGCTTCCTCCCTTCCGGAAAACATAAATAGGAATATCAACTTGTTTCAAAGTTTAAAATTTAATCTTTCTGCTTCACCCTTCCGAAATGCAGAAATTAGAAAGCAGGATGTCATATTTTCGAGGTTAAACTTTACCTTTCCGCTTCCACGGATTGCGGAAGTCAGAAATCGGAAGGCGGGTTCATCCTTTTTTCAAGAGGTTAACTTTAAACTTCCCTCTTTTTCCTTTCCTCTTTCGCCCTTTTGGAAAGAAGAAATTGGAAAGAGGGATGTCATATTTTCGATGTTAAACTTTACCTTTCTTCTTTTCGTTTCCGTGGATTTCGGAAGGTGGGTTCGTCCTTTTTTCACTAAGTTAACTTGATCTTTTTCGCTTCTGCTTTTCCACTTTCGTTATTTCCTGGACCGTTGATCCAGGTCGGAGTGAGTCTCAACTGTTGATCTAAAATCAAAAGTAGAAGTTTTATTTAAGGCATGTTTCCAAGGTCACGCCTAAGGATTTTTTTATTAAAATGACACTTCAGGCTTAGGAAAATCTTTCTGCTCAAGGTTCTAGGAAAGACTAGGTATGTTGGGGGGGTTATCTGAGTCAAGAAACGGGTGTAAGTGTGATTTTGACATAAAAAATTGAAGGAGGGGCCCTAAAATGTAAAAAAAATTGGGAAGTAGTTACAACATCAACACAACTCAAATGGGTATTTCACATAATTTTTTTTCGCTTGCTGGTTTGAGAGATATCATTAATTGAAGCTCCGAGTATATCTAACCCAAGAAGGTCACGACACCTTGAGCTTCAGCAAAAAAAAATTCACTCCTTGGTCCAATACAGAATAAGTTCCATTTAGCAATGGAAATATATACAGTGATATCTCAAATCAGTCTTTAATGTAATTTGATTTCATTTCTCGTACCAAAAGTTATGAACAAGTTTGCAACTAGAGACCAATTGTACTAAAAGTTATGAATTTTTCGCGAGTTTTTAATTTTTGGAATTATTAAATCCCATTGTAATTTTACTTTTACCAATGTAATTTACTAGCCATGTATAGTTCCCCAACATTATAATTCATGGCCATGAGAAATATTTTCATATCCATCTTGGTTTTGGGACCTCCACAAACCCAAGGTTACAGATAAACCATACAAAACCCTTATTTTCATTAGCAATTGACAAATGTAAACATGTTGATAAGATACATAATGGGGTCTTATTTGATGGGGACCATCATTTTGTAAAGGGGTAGGATTGATCTTAATCTTAGGGGGTCATATAATCTAGGTTGGAATGTAAAATTCATAAAGCCGTACTTTTATTAACTAAAAAAGGAAGCATGATGGACATATAATTTATTGAGCCAAGTAATAAAAGTTGACATGGTCAATAAGACACCTTATAAAAAGGTCAAAGGGAGAGAGTTTAGATTGGAAATAAGAGGTCCTAAAATTGCCCTCAATGCATGCAATTGTTCATATGAATAGAATCCTTCTTCTCCAACTCTCTCTTGTATTTGTATGGTGTATTTTATTTATCTATTTTTGTCAATGTTCCTGCTATTAATTTGCTGGTATATTTGCATGTTTTTTCTCCTCTTGTCTTGAAAATCAACCTTTTTGATCTTATCCCTCAATATTTGTATCAGGCTATGTGTGAATTGTAACAAGAAACCACACAGGAGTCCAAAGGGGAGGTCCAACAATATGCATCGGGGAAGAAGGATGGATTTTGCTTGATGATATGGTGGTATAATTGACATATAGGTTTATTAGGGCCTATCATATCGAAATCTAGAGGCACAAAATGAACACTCTTCTCTCACACTCAACATGGATGAGTGGTAGGTATTTCAAGCAATTTTGAAATAAATTTGATAGTGATAAGCTCAAGGGAGCTGGTTGACTTAGGTTAAGGTGGTATTGAATAATTGTTGGCAATTTGGGATTGGTGAATAGAAACAAGGGTAGTCTAGAAGAATGGGAGAGATGAACAATGGTGGGTATAATGAATAAAATTAAAACATAAAGCACATGCATGGTTGGTGTGTAAATATTTGTTCTTGGTATTTATGGGATCTTCTTGAGGAGTAGAGAGAATGCCTCTAGATTATGGGTTCTAAGCAAGGGAATTGCATGTTGGGGGATATAACAGGTTTCTAAGATCACATAAAGCTAAGAAAATGTTAGTAACATATTAATGCACATCGAGGAGGAACCCTAGTATGGTGGAAACAGAGGAATCTATTTCATTTATTAAATTGTTCTTTGTGCCCCTAGATATTTGTGCCTTTGATGTACCAACTGATGTTGGAAATACAATGGTTATTGGCAAAGCTAACCATGTGAATTATGAAGGTAAGGAATTTATAAGAGTGATTGGTTTGAAGATGATATGAGTGTAAGTTTTCAGAGCCACTTAAGCCTTATGGATTTGTTATGTACCATGTAAGTATAATGATGTTGAGACCTAGAAAAATGAAGTAGCCATGACTGGTGTACCCTTTAAACAGGGGGGCGAAAATAGGAAAATATGGTACACATAAGGTTATTAGTTAAGGATAATCAATGGTAGTACTACATTCACCCCAATAGAAAGGATTATATGTAGACTCGTGCGCCCATCTCATTATAGGAAATCATTTTGGCATTCATAGCAACTATTGGTAGGATATTCTCTATGTTGTTTATGGGGAAAGGATCTTAGTATGTAAGTTGGAAAAATATGAAAACTCTCCCATTATGGGGAAAATCATGGTGTATAAGATTGAGGAGGAAACTACCTTCATGGCATACATATAACTACGACCGAGGAGGATGTTGTAGTTGATTTGCATATCAATAAATTATACATAAAGGAGAACCATATTTATCCCTAACTCAATAGGGACATTTTGGTAAAGACCATGCGGTTGTGAGGGATGACCATCATAAGTTTAAAGAGTATTTATGGAGGGGAAAATATTGGGAAATCCCAATCATTTATGAATGGAAGTGACATGACACAAATAGAACCTCCTTTGTCCATTAGCCATTGATGAATAATGATATTATTAAAAGAAATAGGGATTTGGAATGCGATGGGTGACAATGATCGACGGTCTCCATAATATAATCAAAGGTCATGGGAATCAAATAGATGGATCGATGGCACCTAATGTTCAAAGTAATGTATTCTTATGTGTGTTGGGTAAGATTTTCATTGATTTCAAAGAAGTTCACTAATAACAAAGGAAAAGGATAGCAAGTCGGTTGTTACCATATTTAGTCGAAAGTGACGAAGGTTGGTGTCAACCTATTGTATTATGGTTGAGTCTCTGTAAATCAATAATTGACTTCTTTTCAACCATTGTCATTCAAACTCATCCGCTTGTCGACCATTTTCAGTTGAGTCGTAATCACAGTCAAAATCTAAACTGTTAGTCAGAATCAGAGTCACGAGTCAGAGTCATAGAAAAGTCAGAGTCGGAGTCATAAAGTCGAAGTTAGAGTTTGACATTGGAATTAGCAAGTTGGAGTCAACAGAGTTTAGTTCAACATTGAATTAGCAAGTCGGAATCATAGTTTGACATCAGAATCGATAAGTCAAAATCGCCAGAGTTTAGTTCGACATCAGAATTGACAAAATTGAAACAATGGAATCAAAAATGTTGGAATACACAGTGTATCTGTAAAGTTGACTCTCGACATCAGAGTCAATCAGTTGGACTCAAAATTGAAAATATCGACATATTGTAAATCAAAGAATAAAATAATTCGGAAGGAAACATGTCTATCTCGAGATTATAAAGTCGAATATTTCATAAAAATATGGTTAAACTCGCGGGATTAATAGAGAAATTAATTCTAAATTAGTTTTATTTGTTAAGGATCACGATGAAGAGTTGTGACTATTAGGTAAAGAGGCACGATTGAGGGTATATAAACAAAGCTCTAGTCATTCAAATAAAGTGTCTATGTACACATATGATGCAAATATTAAAGTGTCTATGTACACATATATTGCAAATAATAAAGTGTACATAAAATAGAGAGCGCATAATCATTTAAAGGTGGCTGGGAGGAGTAAGGGTAGGAGACAAAATCTTGTAGGAAGTCATAGATTCCTTCCAGTCATTGCTAGTAAACAAGGTGTCGGTGCATCCTTTAGTTGTAGCTGAAAATCTTGGGTGTTGCAGCATCTAGTAAGTTAGTACTTGTTGAATACTTGTAAATTTAATTTTGTAGTAATAGAAAGTGTTTGCGGTTTTCATGGTTGGGTTTCCACGATAAAATTATGTGTTATTTTTCTATTGTTGTTTTTGTTTTTAAAATAAGGTGATAAAAAATAAAGAAATACCTAAATATTGATTCACCCCTAACCCTCTCAGTATTACTTGATTTTCCAAAAAATGGTATCAAAGAAGGTCTCTTCACCAAAGTTTAACCGCTTTAAGAGAGATCGTTTATCACTATGGATCAACAAGGAAAAATGACCTCCAAGGTTCCAATGTTCGATGGTGAGGATTATGTGTCATGGAGTGTTAGGATGAGAATTCATTTAATTTCTATTGGAATTGAAGTTTGGTTGTCTGTAGAAACATGGTATATATATCTGAAATCTCCTCCCACTGATCTTGAAGGAATAAAACAATTTGGGTACATTGCAAAATTTGTTAATGCAATCTTGGCTGGATTAAACAGAACATTTTTTACCAAAGTAATGCATTGCAAAATAGCAAAGGAGATTTGGGATAAGTTGCAGACCATCTATGAAGGAGATACCAAGGTAAAAAGGGCCAAATTCCATACATTTAAAGCTCAATTTGAAAGTCTAAAAATGAAGGAAAAAGACAACATATCATAATACTTTGAGAGAATAGACGAAATTGTTAATGCAATTCAAGGGATAGGAGAAAAATTAGAAGAAATTGAAATAGTTGAAAAAGTACTAAGATCACTTCCAATGATTTATAATCCTAATATTTCCACCCTAGAAAATAGAGAAAATATTGACAAGCTTACGATGAATGAACTATATGGGATCCTCATAGCTTATGAGATGAGGATTGGACAAGATAACTCTCAAAAGAAGGAAGCATCTTTCAAGGTATATAAAGTAGCCAAGAAATTCAAAACAAAGATTCAATCAGAAGACTCTGATGATGAAGAAGCACTTCTTGTTAAAAATCTTAAGAAAGGTACAGGTAAGTACAAAGGGAAATTACCCTTAATATGCTTCAACTGTGAGGGAATTGGTCACTTTGATTCCAAATTCCCTTATCCAAAATATGAATACAATGATGAGTTCCCTTAAGAATTCAATAAGAACAAATGGGAATACAGGAAGAAAAACAAAAAGAAAACTTTCTATTCCATGGATGATAGTTTCTCATATGAGTCTAGTGAAGATGAAGAAGCAGAAGTTCTATTCATGGGAATAGAGAGTGAAAACCATGAAAAGGAATCAGAGGGAATGGTAGACCTTGAAGCATAACTCATAAATGCTCTTGAAGAATTAAGGAAGTATAAAAGGATGTACAAAAAATTAAAAACCAAAGGGGCAGAGGTTGAAAAGAAAAACAATGATACATGAAGAATTATTGTTGACTTAAAAAAGCAGCTTCAAGAAGCTAAAAAGGTTGAAAACGGTCTAGAACAACAGATCAAGAAAAGACAGAAAGTATTAGAGAAACATGAGGCTGGATTAGTCTTACTTAGAAAGAATATTGCTGAAGAATCCTTTCAATCAAAATTTGTGAGCAGCTCAAGAACTCTATATCACATCCTAAGCTTCCAAATATCATATAGTAATAAAATTGGATTGGGTTATGACAAACAAATGAAGTCATAACAATCCTCTCCGGCAATACAAGATGGAAACAAAAAGAGTTATGCTGATGTATGCAAAGACCTAGTTGAAAAGGGAGATAGTCAAAAATCTGATTCTTTTCAAAATCAAAGGAGGACAAATAAAATGCCAAGAAGGCCAGTGACAAACAAAAATATGCAACTCTTTTTGGGTAATTCATATGTCTGTAATAATTTTATGCATAAATCATTTGATTGTAAGATGAACAAAAAACATAGTCATAAATCTCCCTACAAGGAAGACAGTTCTAGTGATCCTCCAAAAGGCATAAGTTCAAATTCCTTTGCACCTTTACAGAGGTATGCCAAGAATGATACAAATGTCGTAACTTGGGGAATATAGCTAGAAATTGCAAACCATTGACTCCTATTGAAAAAGGAGGCACAACTAAAGACAAGGATAAAAGAAAGGCTTGGAAAAGAATAGAAGATCTGAAAAAGAAATGTTCAATAGCTCGATGTGCCGCAAAAAAGAAAAATCAATGGCATGTGGACAGTGGATGTTCAAAGCACATGACAGGAGACCCAAGAAAGTTCATCAACCTAAAACGAGATAAAAAAAGGAAAAAGTTAATTTCGGAGATAATCTATCATTTAAAATAATTGGGAAAGGTACAGTGGCTCTTAGAAATAAGGTTAAAGGGAAAAATGTTTTGTTAGTAGAAAAATTCAAACCTAATCTCCTAAGTGTGAGTCAAATTTGTGATCAAGGGAAAATTTTCATATTTGACTCCAAGAAGTGTGAAATCATAAACAAAATTTCAAGAAAACTTATTGGGACTCCTGTGAGAAATCCAAGCAATGTATACATCGTAGAAAATGAAGACCAACGTTACATGAGTCAAATTTATGAAAGTATGTTGTTGCATAGAAGGATGGGGCACTTAAAATTTGACAATATTGTAAAAATAAGTAAGAAATGAGCCATAAGAAACTTACCAAAGACCATAAAACCTCCTAACTATGTTTGTATACATTGTCTTGATGGGAAACAGACAAAAGTAAGTTTCAATATCAAAGAGAATATGACATCACATCCATTGGAAATAATACACACTGACCTATGTGGTCCTACAAGGACTAAAAGAAAGCAAGGTGAGTGTTACTTCATGTTATTCATTTATGATCATACAAGAATGACTTGGGTGGAATTTCTCATAGAAAAATTAGAAGCCTTCATGAAGTTCAAATCCTATAAAGCACTAGTTGAGAATGAAACAAATCTCAAAATTAAATATGTAAGATCAAACAATGGTGGAGAGTTTACCGCAAATGAATTTAATGAGTTTTGTGAAATTCATGAAATCAAAAGGAAGTTTTCAACCCCAAAAAACTCCTCAACAAAATGGAGTAGTAGAGAGGAAGAACATGACAGTTCAAGAAGCAGCCATAACCATGCTTATTGAAGCTAAATTTCCACAGTTATTGGAGAGAACAAATATACACAGTTGTTTATATATATAATAGAGGATAACTCTGAGTAAATAGTGACAAAACACCCTATGAGCCACGGTTATGTAGACGATCATCAGTCAAGTACTTTAGAGTCTTTGTAAGTAAGTGCTACATAAAGAGAGATTATGATAATCTTGGGAAATTTGACTCCAGGATAGATGAAGGCATATTTCTTGGATATTCATCCATAAAAAAGGCATATAGATGTTACAATCTAAGATCACACAAGATCATAGAAAGCAAAAGTGTAATTGTTAATGACACTAAACCAAGAAAAATTTAAGTTCAAGAAAATGAGGATGATGAAGAAACTGATGATGAAGAGAAAGATGAATATTCTCAAAAGGAGAAGTTTTTAAAGGAAGAGAAAGGTGAATATTCTCAAAAGAATCAGTCTATAAAAGAAGAAGAGGAAGATAAATATTCTCAAAAGTAGAAGGATTTATAACAAAAGGAGGGAAGTGAAGATGAAGACTCTCGTAGATCTTATACAAAAACTCCATCTATAAAAAATCAAAAGAATCATCCTGAAGCTCTAATCATAGGTGACAAAGATGCAAGAGTTAGTACAATAAGACGACTAATGTTTCAAGAAAAAGCATTAATCTTATTGATTGATCCAAAACAAATTACAGAGGATAGAAAAAATAATGATTGGATCAGTGCCATGAATGATGAATTGGACCAAATAGAGAAAAAACCAACTTTATAACTTGTCCCGACGCCAAAAGGCATGAACATTATTGGGACCAAATTGATTTTCAGAAACAAGTTTAATGAGGATGGTCAAGTCATAAGAAACAAATCCAGGCCAGTATTCAAGGGATATGCTCAAATAGAATGTATATACTTTGAAGAAACTTTTGCACCTGTTCCAAGACTTGAATCCATTAGAATGTTCTTAGCATTTGCATGCTATAAAAACTTTGAAGTATACCAAATGGATGTAAAATATGTGTTCCTTAATGGAGAACTTGAAGAAGAAGTCTATATTTAAAAACCTGAAGGTTTTCTATTATCAAAAAATAGATATTGTGTTTGCAAACTAAACTTAGGCACTCTATGGCCTCAAACAAGGTCTAAGAGCATGGTTCTCAAGACTAGACAAGTACTTGAAGCAGAAAGGTTAACAAAGGGGGGGCCACTGACAATAATCTCTATATAAATTTTGAAAACATAAACATGATCATTGTTGTTGTTTACGTAGATGATATCATATTTGGAGTGATCTATAGGTTCTTAGTGTAAAGTTCGATTCATAAATGAAAAAGGATTTTCAAATGTCAATGCTGGGAGAACTAACATTCTTCCTTGTCTTACAAGTCTCTTAAAAAGAAAAAGGGCTCTTCACTGTCAAACCAAATATATCAAAGACATGTTGAAAAAGTTTAAAATGGAAGACTTAAAACCAATTAGTACTCCTATGTTCACGGGCTGTAAATTAAGCAAGGATGATGAGTCTTTATAAGTAGATCATACCATGTATTGGTAAATGATTGGTAGTTTTCTATATGTAACATCTATAAGACCATATGTGATGCAGTTTCTAGGCTTGGTCCCCAGATTCCAATTACCCCCCAAAGAAACACATGTGGCAGTAGTAAAAGAATCCTTAGATATATGAAAGGAACTATTGAGTATGGTTTATGGTATCCAAAAGGAAATGACTTCTCTCTGAAGGAATTTATTGATGCATATTGGGAAGGAAGTATTGATGATAGAAAGAGCACCAGTGGAGCGACATTTTACTTAGGAAATTGCTTGGTATCATGGATAAGCAAAAAGTAGTCCTCCAATTCACTTTCAACAACAGAAGGTCTACTAGATGAAACAAACATTAGAATATCTACTTGTGAAATATGAGGACCTAGTTGTGATACACTATGAAAACACGAGTTCCAGAAACATATTCAAAATTCCATTTATGCACTCCAAGACCAAGCACATTCAAATAAAATATCATTTTTTAGTGTCACAAAATGTTTTCAAATTGGAGTATGTTGAGACAAAGGAACAAATTGCAAACAACTTTACTAAGCCATTGAATCAAGGGTCCTTTTCCTATCTCAGACAGAAGTTGGGGGTTATCCCTCTTCCTTAGGATAAAACTAGAAACTGTACCCTATCACAAAAGGTAGATACAGTCGACAGGGGGAGAAATGATGACAGCGGGTTTTTGAGATCCTTTGTCATTAATGTCAAAGGGGGGGGNGAATGTTGGGTATGATTGTCATTGATGTCAAATAATTTCATTAATAACAAAGGAAAAGGATAGCAATTCGATCGTCACCATATTTAGTCAAAAGTGTCGAAGGTTGGTGTCGACCTATTGTATTATGCTCAAGTATCTATAAATCAATAGTCAAAATCTTGTCAACTTATTGTCGACCATTGTCAGTCAAATTAGACTGATTGTCTACCATTTTCAGTTGAGTCATAGTTAGAGTCAGAATCTGAATTGTTAGTCAAAACCAGAGTCATGATTTACAGTCGTAGACAAGTCGGAGTCGGAGTCAGAAAGTCGGAGTCAAAGTTTGACATTGGAATTAGAAAGCTAGAGTCAACAGAGTCGAGTTCAAAACTGAATCAGTAAGTCGGAATCATAATTTGACATCATAATCAATAAGACAGAATTGAGGGAGTTCAGTTCAAAATCATAGTTGACAAAATCCAAACGCAATCATAAATGTTGGAATACGTAGTGTATTCGTAAAGTTGATTCTCGACATTGGAATCAATCAGTCAAACTCAATATCGAAAATGTTGACATATTGTAAATCAAAAAATAAAATAAGTCGGAAGGTAACATGTCTAAATCGAGATTATGAAGTCAAATATTTCATAACCATACTGTTAAACGCGTAGGATTAATAGAGAAGGTAATTCTAAATTAGTTTTATTTGTTAAGGATCGCGATGAATAGTTGTGACTATTGGGTAAAGAGGCACAATTGAGGGTCTATAAAAAAAGATCTAGTCATTCAAATAAAGTGTCTTTGTACACACAAGTTTCAAATCATAAAGTGTAGAGAAAATAGAGAACACATAATCATTTAAAGGTGGTTGGGAGGAGTAAGGGTAGGAAACAAAATCCTGTAGGAAGTCGTAGCTTCCTTCCAGTCCTTGCTAGTAAACAGGGTGTCGGTGCGTCCTTCAATTGTAGCTGAAAATATTGGGTGTAGTAGTATCCAGCAAATTGGTGCTTGCAAAATACTTGTAAATATAATTTAGTAGTAATAGAAAGTGTTTGTGGTCTTCCTAGTTGGGTTTCCATGATAAAATTTTGTGTTTTGTTTCTATTGTTGTTTTTTTTTAAATAAGGTGATAAAAATTAAAGAAATATATAAATATTTATTCACCCCCCCCCCCACACCACAGTATTACTTGATTTTACAACAATGTGAAGGGAAATATTGAAGAACTTTGAGTGTGGACATGGTGGTGAGGGATTGAGACAATCATCTATGATGTTATAACTGTTAGCATCTCTCGCATGATTGTCATGGGTGGTACATAATAGAGGTGGTTGTTCAATTTGGGGGATAAAGCCACTACTAGGGAGAGGAATATGAAGAGACTTGATAATGGAAGGTGGGGAATCCTCTCGTGGTGTGGGAGAGTATTTGTTCACAAAATAGGCCTAGTTATGGGTCTAAATATGAATTTGTATGGAATTCATGTATATTTTTTAGTAATAATACCTCCCAATTGAAGGGTGGTTTGGGGGTTTTCAAAATTCTTGTCATGAGTTATTCCCCTTATTTAGGGAAGGGGTTTTGCAAGACTACTTACTAATGTTTGGTAGAATTATTTCCTTAGGGAGTATTTATACCTAGTTGAGATTTTATATCCATTGTGTGCGAACAATCAACTATTTTCAGCAATGGTGAGTGTAATGAACAAACTCATTGCAAATGGCGTACGAAAAATACTTCTAAGAATACTATTATTTTATGGATTAGGTGCATTGTTGTTAGTATTGTTTTATTTCCCGTTCCTAGGGGATTTTCTATATTCAACTGTTCAAATTTTAAACTTATTTCAATTGAGAAGGTTGACCAAAATTCATCCATGTGTGAGTGTGGTTCGAAACTAGCCATCATACCTGGTGGAGCACCAAGAAATTAAAAAAATGAGCTGAGAGGGTGGATTGCTCCATTGTGCTTAGAGTTTCATATGAAGTCTAGGTGTTTCTTAGAATATAATTTCTATAATTACAAGTTACATTGTGGATATAAGGAGGAGTGTACAATCAAACTGCCTACATGCTCATGTTGAGGAAAGTAGGATTCTATGTTACATAGACAGGATCTCCATAAGGAATATCTAGATCTACTTGGTGGAGATATAACAACAAAAGGTGTAGGAGGATAGATATGGGTTTGATTTGTGGGTAACGTCCCATAGGGGGTTGGATGGGTCTCCTAATGGGTAATGGTATCAAAAATCCCATCAACATTCTCAAAGGTATCGGGGGTGGCTTAGTCAAGACACTTATGTCGACTGGCATCGAGAATTATTATATTAAAATACCTTGAATGGACATAGGTTAATTAAATTGTTTAGTTTTTAGTATGGCATCCTCTTTAAATGTTGGCATGATGGTTGCGACGTCCTTGGCGACCATTAGGAGAAGTCATTTTAGGAACCAATCCATTAATAATTTGGGTTGTTTCTAAACTTTTCACAATGTATTCCTTTAGTGTCACTCATGGATAGGATATGGGATATGTGTGGAAGCTTCTTTTGTTTTAACTTTGATATAATCTCTATTCCAAGGTCATGACGAACTATAAGTTGAAAATAAGTAAGGAAAATGGTGGTGATAGATTCAAATGTTGCATGGGTGTTTGTAATAAAATTAAAATACCCTTTGGTTTTCATCCTTTTAAGAGTTCTTCAGAAGAGATGAATATGGATGGTATCTTCAACTATGTTGTTTAATGAACACCATAGGTGAAATGACATTACATGGTTAGTTAGACCGACTCCTTGTTTTCCTTGAAACTTAGAGATATATGATGGTAACTTCGATGACATGTTGGATCATATTAGATCATGTTGGATGGGATCATTGATCAGTTTTAATAAATCTAAAATATTTAAACAATCCATGAATGGTAGGTTTGATTAGGTAGCATTATCCCTGGACATGGTGTGTGATTGTAGGATGGTTCCACTAGACATGGAAGAGTTGGAAGGAGATGTATGATGGGTTAAATTGAGAAAGGTATGTCCAAGAATAGTAGATCTAATAATGGTTTCCCGTGTGTGGGTGTTGAGTAGTAGCCACCCGCATTTGAGATAGGGGGTAGATATGGAAAGAACCCCTCCTCTAATAGTAGGGATCCCTTGAATCGTTAAGAAATCTCAAGATCGTGGGGATTTCCCTATGATTCCAACATTGAGGGAATATTTTTTAATGAAGTATGCAAGAGGAAATAATTCCAGTTAACAAATTCAACTATAGTATGAAATATGAAAAATGCAAGTTTAGCGCATGTATGTGTCTTTCAAAATAGGAATGTTTCTTGCGGTATGTAATCTTAGTTACATTGGTTTGTTTGTAATTCAGGAAAGAAGAATGTGATCCTATTGAATTAACGTCCATCCTCTCAAAATGGTAATTGGTCCTTCCAAAATATCTCTTTTCGAATTGTTGTGAACTCACAAAATACCTCTAGTGAAGGTATGAATGATTCAATTATAATGATGGGTTTGGGTGCTATATCCTAAAAGATTCAACAACATTTGTAATAGACAAAAAAATCTAATCTAGGTGCAAGTGCATCCCACAAATGCCACCTGTTGAAAAGCCTAGGTTTTTGCCTCTAAAATACCTACCTCGAGTGTGGATAAGTGATTCGGCTCAAATGGTCAATGGTTATCTCAACAAAGAGTTGGTAGGATCAATGTAGAGAGATAAAATAAATTGACCTTAAATTTAGCATCCTTAGGAACCACTCCTTCTTATCCAAGTTTTTCTACACTTGGTATAGCGGGATTTTAAAGTACCCTAAAATACAACAACTACTATTTCATGTGAAAAAAAAAATGAGGGGCATTATCTTGCATGCCTAGCCCAATCATCATAACTTGGACTATAATTTGTTTTGTGACCTCTTTTTGCAAGGATCAAGCTAGTTAGGATTAAGTTTCTAATTAATTTTAAAGGGTCCAATTTGATTTAAGGTGTTAAAAAGGAGGTATTTCATATCTCTCACTCTTTCAAGTTCATCAATATTAATTTATGGGTGCATGATGAAGAGCATACTAAAATGAGAAGAATTTTTAGGTCCTTTTGTGCATCTTCAGAAGGTGAAACAAATGTGTGGTTGAATGTTTTGAATAAATTTACAGGTAACTTGGAATAAAACAAAGATAAGAAATGAGAACTACATGGGTTCTTAATCCTTCTCAATTAATTTCCTAAATGTGATTTGATGACTGGAATAATAATTCAAAACAATAAATGTGAGAAGGGATATATTTCACTTTCTTAGTCCTTTTTTATTTACCAGATTGATATGTGGGTGTAATGTAAAGAGAATACTAAGAATTAGGAGAGATTTTAGGTCTCGTGTTTGTGTGTAGAGTAGACTGCACTAGATTACTTTGAAAATGAAGTGCCCAAGTAGCAAGTGGTTAAACTCATTTATGTTCATTCCATTTTCCTAGCATATTGATTCTTTTTAACTTTGGAAGCAATCAAGAAAATGTGAAGTCTACTCTAGTGTAAGATTGGAGAATGTTGGTAACCTCCAAGCCCAAAACCTAAAAAATGAAGTCATAAAATGACTTTCCCCCCTACTTAAACTACATGTTCTAATGACTAAAAAAGACAAAATAGGTTGTTGGTTGATTACTTATTCTCTAGAAATTGTGGGAAATTATATGTGAACTACATTTGTGAAAAAACCTAAGGACTAAATATTACTCAAGTCATGCAGGTCAAAACACATATATTCAACTGACATGAGACTTACATGTTACAATCGTCATGTGAGAATGTGGTGCAATGTAAAAACTGAGGAATCCAAGCGAGGGTATGGTTTCCAAGTTAAAACTATTGTGCATATATGTGGAATGACATAAATTGAACATAGGTTAAGCGATGCCATGACTATAAAAGAAGCATCATCATCATATAGCTCAGAACAAATGGTGGGTACCTCTTGACTTGAAAAATGGATGGAATATTACTTGTAGACTATACAACCCATTGTTTAGGGTATGATAAGTAAGGTACTAGTCCTACAACAATCCCCATGTTAGAAAAAATCAATTGGATGACCTATAGAGGAGAAATTTAGTAAAAATACAAAGTGGAGTTCCCAATTCTATTGTTGCGGGGACTGTGAAAAAAAAATTCTATGGGGAAATTGGGAAAACAAGATAATAGATAGCGTAGATGGTTAGTGTGACAAGTACTAGTTCCCATTAAAATTCATAGATACAATAGATAATAAATTCATGTGCATGGCTTCCTTTTATACCAAACTGGAGGTATTCAAAGAACTAGTTTCAAATGTGAAAGCTACTTCTCCTGGTGTGGCATCCAAGTACAAGAATGTGGTTAATTAAGTCCCAAGTACCTATTAGGTAAGCCCAATTTGACCTATTTGACACCTAATTGAATTTGGGATTCTTAAATGTGCCATTGACTTTATGAGTCCATATCTTTACACAGTCACGTAAGTATTTAGGGATGTTTTGCATGATTTTGCTTGGGTCCAAATGTTGAATGTTGTGTGATCTAGGTAAAATTTAATTGCATTAATTCATCCATTCTACAGGTTTATTATTGTTAAAAATAAAATTTATGAGCTACATGAAGTATCTTGATGATGTATTTCTATAATAGATGAGAAATTAAATGACGAGAATATCTAGAAAAACTTTGACGAAGGGGATCGAAGGATGTAGTTGTTAGTTTTTATAAGTTAATTTACGTAGGATATTTATCTAAAAGAATAACAAGCACATCAATACATCAAATATACACAATACACATATTTTTTCATCGGGGAAACCATAAAGTAGAAAACCCCGCAAACTTCCTCAGAATAGTTTCACCGTGAAGACAAGATCACAAGAAAGAATAACCCAATAACAACATGTATGTAGTAGCTCTCTCTTTCTCCTCTTCCTCTTTTTCCTAAGGCACACATCAGAGATAAAGTGAGCGTGTGACAAATGAGGAGGGAGCCTCCATATTTATATTCTTCCATTGAGTTGTTAACTCGATTACTAGGTCATCCAGGTTACCTTTGGGGCGGGCCTACCTAAGAATAATCACAAATACATTTTCCTTTATTTAACCTGGGGACTATTTCCCGTACTTACAACATAGGTTTTACCTCAGTCACCATACACAATGATGACATCCCAAAAGGAGGAACACACATTTTTTATGGGGGTACAACAATATACAATAGTAATATACATCAAAATATCTTATGAAGTTACAATTACAACAACACTCCCTCTTAAGTAGGAAGGTATTCTCTCACCACATCTGGTCATCGTCGCTAATTCATCATCATCATTGTTGTCATTTTCCTCATCTTGTCGCATATATCCATCATAGGAATTTTCTACAGAGCCAACCCTTTTTCATGTTGGGTGAGGCCTAGACCTCATCTAGGTCTTCATCATATCCACGAGAAAGCCATCATGTAGGTATAGATCAGGACCATTCTTTACATTGCTACTACAATAACCTGAGTCTACTACCATATTCTTGTCATATCATATCATCGTGTAGGTATATCCCAGGACCTTATTTACATTTCCACTGCAATAACTTGTGTTTCATACCATCATGTCTTCGTATCCAGATCATCTCTTTTTCGTGCACAAGACAAAAAAATCACCTATAGCACACATAGCATATCCCATATGCAAACCACCTACGTTCTATCACCATAGTAGTATGTCATGATATTTCATGTCATCAATACAACCTGTAACATCCACTATGCAAGAATCGCCTAGGAGCACACCAAGTGCATTACGTTTCTCCACGATCAACATGTGTTCTAATAGAATAGAATAACTTCCTAGGTGCACCTCAAGTGCTTCGTAACCTTATCATCTCCAACATGGTAACGTGAAAATATATAGATATATATATGTAAGGACTGATTACAAACGAACAAGTTGTTACACTAGGGATTTTATGTTCTAGGTAAACCTCAAGGACTTATTACATCTGCACAACCTGCATCTAGGATATTTTCCGTTCAGACAACCTTCGGGATGTATTACATCCGAGTAACTTGTGTACCATTCTAGGGATCCTTTTTACACTCATACAACCCACAAGAATTATTACATCTGAATAACCTATGTACCATGCCAGGGCTCATATTTACATTCAGATAAACTGTCTAAGGACTTATTGCATATGAATAACATGCTTACCACCAGGGCTCATATTTACATTTGTATAACCTATCTCAAGACTAATTACGTCTGAGTAACCTGCATATCCCTCCAGGGCTCATATTTACACTCAGAAAACCTACAATATTTATTATGTTGGAGAAACCTGCTACACTAGGATCTTTTTCGCTCGGACAACCTGACTCATTTCCCATGTGAGATATTATGCATCTGCGTCTTCTGGTCTCTCACTATTTCTAGCATAGAAACATATCAGGACTGATTTTGTACATGGACAACATGTGACCTTCTCCAGGATGGATTAGGTCAGAGAAACCTACGATCTTCACCAGTATTTTACGCTTATACAACCTGTATCTCCAGCTATGCTAGACCTCTTCACTCCATCTTTCGAGGGGTCTCGTTCTAGATCACACCAAGTATTTATCTAAAGTACTCAAACTTCACTTTGGCTATTTCTAGCATAGAATCACATCAAGACCGATTACATCCAAGGATAAGCTATGAGATTCGTCAGGACTAATTACATCCAAGTACAACCTACAGGATTGATTAAATCTGAGAAACCTATGACCTTCACCAGGAATTCTACACGCAGATAACTTATATCTCCAGTTATGCTAGAATTCATCACTCCCTCTTTCAAGGAACCTCGATCTGGATCACGTACTGGAGCTTCATTGCTCCTCTTTGCATCATACAAAAATGAAAGTCAAGTAAATCAAATCAGATAATAACTTTCAAAAACATACTACCTCACAACTAGTCGAGCAGTCTATAACATATTCTGCCTCAATTGTATTCAGCGCCACACAAGACTGCATCCTGCCAAACCAAAAAATCATATTGGATCTCAAACTGAAGCAACAACCCAAATTCCTCTTCCTATTAGTGGTGCTTCCTACCCAATCTAAATAAACATAACCATGTAGGTTTATATTTTGATTCACATCATACTTGAACCCATACTCAACTGTACTCTTCAGGTACCTCACTACATGCTTTGTAGCAACATGCCTCAGATCCCTTGGGAACTAGATCAGGATGTTCACAACAAACCATATTTTTGTTCTCGTATTCATCAGATACATCAATGATCCAATCATCTGACAATACATCGTGGAATCAATTGAATCTGATGAAGCATCACACAGTAGCTTAAAGTTTGATTCCATAGGTGTTGTCATTGACTTATGGTCCAGCATTTTGAATTTCTTTAGAATCTCCACTACATACTTTAATTGACCAAGGAAAATCCCATCTGCATTCTGCCACACCTCCATGCCTAAGAATTAGTGCATCATCCCTAGGTATTTCATCTTGAACTTAGTGTCAAGTCTCCTCTTTGCATCTTCAATGAGTTTTTTCTCTCATGTCAGGAACAGGTCATCAACATATAGAAGGAGAATCACTAGTCTTCCACCTTCAAACTTAAGGTAAAGGTTGGAATCCTCTTTACTCTCAGTAAATACTAGGCCCGTTAGTAAGTTGTCCATCATGTCGTACTATGTCAAGATTTTTGAAATCGAAGATCTTCTACAGTCACTCCCTCTAAAGTGGACCATCATCCTCCCTCTGCAATTTTATACTCTATGTATCAAAACATTATGTACTATAGTGACAAGTATCTTCCTATGTTACCGATCTTCTATGTATCCAACGAAGGTCACTAGATACGAAGATCCTCAATCTCAAACTTTCTTGAAAATTTCCTCTTGCACCCATATGTGAGCTTGTTTTCCTCTATAGGATTTTATCTTCAACCTTGTAGCAAAGGTTAAGATCTGCATCATTGTAATTAATCTTCAAGCTCCTCATGTAACTCCATGTTCTATCCCATGGGTGCCTTCTAAGCTCGTACAAATCCTTATGCGCACATGTGGTTCTCTACTTGATATACACTTCTACTTCTCTAGAGAAGTGAGTCTGATCAATGGAGTATGTCATAGTCTACTCCCTCTTTCTAAGAGAAACCATGAACCTTTCTTTGCACCTCTTGATGCTACCATATACGGCATGCTTGATCTTGTACATTCTCATCGAAGACACTATGAACTTCCTTTCAGGTATCGAAACCGCATCCTGGACATCATTCTTCTTGATAAAGTGTACTCTTTGATCATAATATCCTTCCATTTCTTCTAGGATACTTATTCATAGCTGGAAGGATCTGCATCAATGATGTCACTCATTAGTGCCACATAACTGGAGTGTGTCTGAGGCCTATTTATTTCTTTGGAATTTTTGTCATACTTTTCTTTATCTTGGATGTTCTCTCGTGCCCAAGATGGTATTCATCTCTCGAGGTGGATCTATCGCTCTCTTTAGTTCATATCAAGATTCTTTATATTCTTTTGAATCTCTTTCTTCCCCCACAGTGTCTTTGACCCTGGGAGCTTCAGGTTTGTCTTCATGGATCTTAAATTGTCATCATCACTTGTTCTTCAGAACAAGTCTCATCCTTCTTTTCTTGCAGGTGATTGTACATGATCTTTCCTACAAGTCAAATTCAGTTGCATGATTAGAAACATCTCATAATTTCCAAAACATATTAATAGTGACAAATATATGTCACACAGTCATGCAACTATATTAGTTGATGGTTACAACATTCATCCACATCTTGTATATATACGGCAACTTTTTGGATGCCTTCTACCCCAACATTATTAAGAGTGTGCATTACTCCCAATATGTCACCAAAGAGGTTTAAGTAGCAATGAAATGTTGTATAACACCATTGACTACTTACCCATCATGTGTAATTCAGTAGTATAAATGAAAACACTCAAACATGCATAATACATAAATTGAATATAAACAAGTGCACAATCAAACAATATCATTAAATGACAATTGAACACTTATATTTGTTTGTTTGGTGGGTGTACTCCTTCTTGATCCTTATTTCCTTGCAAGAATAGTTGGATTATTCTACTTCATCATCTTCTTCATTCACATTGCATCCTTTCTTATCCAAATATTGATATGGATAAGAGGTTCTTCATGAGTTGAATCTTTTGGATTAAAGTACATATTCCTCATCGCTTGAGGAATCTTCTCTTTCTTCTTTGAACCGTGAGAGCTTGATCTTTAGTTGTTCCCATCTTCTCTTCTCTTGTAATGAATCGAGATTCTTCATATGTGCACTCTTCCCAAGGTCTATTGAAAGTGATCAACTTATTTCTAGCACATATCCTTGAATGAATGGATCCTGTGATCTCGGGAGACCATTCAAGGTGGTCATAACAATCTCTTTGTATTCTTTGGTTGCTTCAAGTTGTTCCTTGAATTGAGCAACCCTTGTGAAGTAGGACTGCATGGTCTCTTCACATTCTTAAATTGGTTCATCAATGTCATTTTTTTATTGATGTTTTTTCCTTCAAACAACTTCGTCAAAGCATCGAACGCTTCCTTTGGTTTCTTTAAGGTTGACACATGAGATATGAGATTATCCTTAATAGAATATGTATTGATTCTCTTGGCTTTGACCAAGGTTCTTCTTATGGCTCATCTCCCTTTGGATCTAGAACTTCCTTTCTAATATACTGATCCAAATCATTTTCTTCAAGGATCAGGGAGATCTTATACTTCCATGCTCGAAAATTCTTAGCTCCACCAAGCTTATCATCAAGTTGCGTGTGATGATTCATTTTGAAATGAGAACCTCAAATGGAAATAGAAAATATTTAGATCTTACCAATTTGAGGTGTCCGACTTGGTTTCAGAGCTAGATGATCCAGGTTTTTTTAGAGAAACCCTAATATTCCAAACTTGGAATATTAAACTTCTAATTGGAGAGAATAACTTATCCAATGTACTCCTTATTTGAAAACAGTGGTGGGAAGCTCCCAGAACAAGAATCCCTAGTCCAACTTATTCTACACAATTTTTTGATATTGAATATGTTGTATCTCCGAAGTTTTTGTTCCTCAAGGTCTAAAACTTCGTACTGAGGTATATTTTCCTATATTCTTTCCAATCCCATGGGTTATAGCCGAATTTTATTATTCAAGTGGGACTAATGATTATTTTACCAAGGTGATTGTTTTTAGTACTGTTCATCGTAGCGAACTTGTACAGACTTCCACGTGTCATTGTTTCATCTTCAGGGTCTGAAACTTGGACCACAAAAACTAAAGTTTGTTCCCTATCTGCAACAACTTTCTAAATTTAATTTGGACCTTCCTAACCTGAGCTATAACAATTATCCCTATGTCACATGTTTATGATTGTATTCTGGAGGAGGATGGAACCCTGATTTGGAAGAATTATATCTCCTGAAGTATAGCGAATATGAGGCTAAAACTCACACAAGAGGTAAAGAAAGATTTCAACTTTCAGCTTGTCCAAGTTTCAGCTCCTGATCCTTCTCCAATATCTAGTTATAGAGAAATCCCCAAGATGACTATATTTTGTCTTATAGGGTTTTCAAGCATGAAACCCTAATTTCCAGTAGCTGCCATTATAGTTGTATTTCGGCTGCACAGTTCCTTCTTTCATAGTGTCTATGATACCATGTTAGTTTTTATAAGTTAATATACTTAGGATATTTATCTGAAAGAATAAAACGCACAACAATACATCAAAGATACACAAGACACAGAGTTTTTTATTGGGAAAACCATAAAGGAGAAAACCCCGTAAACTTCCTCAGAATAGTTTTGTCACAAAGACACTATCACAAGATAGAATAACCCAAGAATAGCATGTCTGTAGCAGCTCTCTCTTCGTCCTCTTCCTCTCTCTCCTAAGTTGCACATGAGAGAGCAAGTGAGTGTGTGACAAATGAGGAGGGTGCCGGGCCTATTTATATTCTTTTGTTGAATTGTTAACTTAAAAACTAGGTTGACCAGGTTACCTTTGGGGTCGACCTACCTAATAATACTCACAAATACATTTTCCTTTATTTAACTTGGGGACTATTTCCTTGACTTACAACATAGGGTTTACCTCAGTGACCATACACAATCATGACATCCTAAAAGGAGGAACACACATCTCCGATGGGAGTACAATAATATAGAATAGTAATATACATCAGAGTATCTTCCGAAGTTACAATTACAACAACAGTTATCAAATAATACATCACCAAATTTGGTGAATAATTAAAAATATGCTTAGACTATGTACTCTCAAAAACAGTCATCCCAATGGTGGTAATTGTAACCTCTCATAAACCTAGTCCTTGTTGTGAAAAAAAAGAGGGAGGGAGGTTGTTGTTAAATCTTGATACAAAGGTGAAGAATCATGCTAAGTTGGAAAAGGGGAGAATCAAGCTTGTCTTTTGGGAATAAATTACCATGGTGTAGGTAGTGAAACTTTCCACTAAAATATTGAGTGGAATATTTTATGGATGTTATATCTCCAAGAAAATTCTTACTACCTATATAGAGAAGGTCTAGCAACCAATTTTGGGCATTCACCATGCTTTCACACTTTTGTTTGGGGGTAATTAGATTTTCACTTCAGAGAAGAAGATGATGTTACATTTATATGAACGCATAATGGTTTTGGGGTTCTATAGTGTTATCTTTGAAGAAATGGGTGTATAGATTTGACCATAGGTCGGACAAGATTTATGTGCATTCGCTCTATGTTAAGATTCCTGGTCTATTACTTGAGTTTCAATATGTGAAAATATTTAAATCCATTAGGGACAGGATTGGGACTTTCCTAGAAGTTCATGAGCATCTCAAAATCTAAAAATTCACACTTAATATATCATATATTGGTAGAATTAGATTTAAAGCATGGGTTGGTAGATGATATTGAATACAAGTGGGGAATAGGTCATTTATTTAGATTTTGTAATATGTTAGTATCCCATTCCACTATGTCCATTGTCAATGATTATGGGCGCCTAGTGTATGAACAGGAGTTGATATGATAGTGGAAAAATGGTAAGGAATAATATTGTATAGTTTAAGAGAGAATATAGAAAATACATAAGTTGTTTTAAGGGATATCCAAAAGGTTATAAGGGAGGGAATTTGTGTTGGTTTGGTATCAAGTCAAGGGGTAAATTGTATGGGGTAAGCTTTCAATATGGTTGAAATGGGTAGCTTGATGGAACTAAATATACCACTTGTGGACTTGAACACTTTGCATGTGGTCATGGTGGTAGGGGAGACACAAAAGTTAAAATCTAATATGGTCCTAGATTCTATGAATTCTAGTAAGTCAAACTCAATATTCTCCCATATAGTGCCCATTGGAAATTATGTCGTAAAGTTTCCTCATGATGAGTGGCCTTATAAGGATTTTCATAAAGAATATTTTATTTTAAAGTCAATGTAAGGGACATTTTCAAGGAGGATGTGGCTATGAATGATGGGGTTTCTTTGGGATTAAGCATGTATAATTCCTTGGATGGATGTGGATATGAATCCAAGAAGAGATCATAAAAGGACGGATTTGTGTGAGCTCAGTAATTGGTGGAGTGGATAAAGATCAATGGAATTATGAGAATGTTGTTGAAAGGAATACTTCAATGGAATCTACTCTACCATTAGCGGATTTGATAAATTTCCATCTAGAAATATTGGATGTAGAAAAGAAAAAAAATGAATTCTATTTCAATCAAACCCTATGCAAATGCTAGTAGTTTTATTTTGAAGGCAATGATAAGCAAATCTACTAAAGAAGACATGGGTCCAAATTATGGGTTTTCTCTAGGTTTGGGTAAATATACGCTTTTGGAGTAGTATGAATATGATTTTAGGAGTTAAGGGGTGATTAGAAGGAAATGACGAATATTATGACTATTGGTTTGGAATATAGTATAGGGGATAAAGATAAAGGAATTGCTATAAAAGTGGGTGATGGGTTTATTCTAATGGAAGGTAGTCCATCAATAGTAGAATCAAAACTTGCATATGGACATGTAGGAACAAGATTCAAAAAACTTGGAGCCTATTTCAACACGAGTTCTTGTAAATTTTGATAAGTTACTCTCTAAGTTATTCTTCTCAATGCCTATTGAAAACTATTTTGTGAATTTTTCTTACGATGAGTGACTTTATTCGGATATTTAGAAAGAAAGTTATATGTTGAAGCCTTGGAATGATAAAAATATCAACGAAAATTTTAGTCTAAATTATGGGGTTCCTTTGGGATTGGGAATGGATATTCCTTTGGGTTTCTCATTAGAAGAGGAATAATCTTCAACTGCTAAACTAAGGAAGGGGTTAAAAGGGTTTGTAGGTTCTAGGATACCTATTAAGATTGGAGAGGAGTCTTCAAAGGGTGATTCCTTTATATATCCTCTTAGATCTAGGAAGAGGTCCAAAGAGAAGTTTGTTGTAGGAGCGGAAAGGGAAATAAATAAGGATATATAGAAGGAATATCAAGGTGGAGATATAAAATCTCAAATTATATTTACCTCAAAATCCAGATATTATGGATTTAATTGAGGGTAAGCAAAAAATATTGGAAGGGGGTCTCGCTGCAAGGCATGCCCCTAATAAGGTGACTAAATGATCATAATGTCTTTAAAACCTAAGAATTTGGGAAAACTCTCTAATATTTTTTTCTTGGATAGACATGTGGATCTTCATAACCTTGGTATTATTTTGATATAAGAAACAATGGGGTAGGAGAAGAAGTGTATTAATTATCCTTAAAAGTTGTGGAAGGAGTGGTATTATCAAAGCTTAGATTTTATTTGTTGTTTGACTCGGGGGTATGTTGACTGGATGGAGGAAAACATCACTTAGATTGACACATTTTGTGGTTTTGTGTTCAAGAATTATAGTTGTTCTCTATTCTCTAGAACGTGTGAAGGACTCCAATGTAGTTAATTTATATGGGCCATATGAGAAAAGGATTCCTTTATAGGAGGAATCATTGGATTAGAAGTTTGTAAAAGTTGAAAGGTTGATTATAGTTGTAGATCTTAATATTACAACCAAAGGCATTGAATTGTGTGGACACTTAGAAAATGAAACCTCAATAGCATTTTTTTTAAGTTGCAAGATGTTGGGTTGTTCAAATCTAGATCCAATAAATATCTCCCCAACCTAGAGAAATGAAAGGATTGAGAAAGACAAAATCGCTAAAAGTATAGATAATTTTCTAGTGTCTAAATAAGTCGTAAATGACCCTGAAAGAATTATGTACTAGATAGAGTTAGGAGGGGATTATGATTATATTCCAATCCTTTTCAAATAGAAGAGGGTCATAGAAAACTATATTGTTACTTTAAATTTAATTACCATTGGTTAAAGAATGAAGGCACTATTAATATTGTCAATTTTGAATGGGTGAGATTTGAACACCCTTCAAGGGAGTTAGGTAGTCATGATTGGCATCTAACTCATGAAAGTTAAAAAATTTGTGTTACGATGGGATTATGAAAAGAGCAATATAGATTATTAACCTCTGACTTTAGTAGAAAAAGTAGAGATCTATTCTTAAGATTAGGTTTCATGTTTTGATGATAGGCTTAGATCGAGGAATTTGGAAATGCTAAGAGGAAATTGTTGGAAGAAAAGAAAACAAGCGGAAACTAAAGAGAAAGGTTCTTTGATTAGCCAATGAGGATGAAATTACAAGATATTTCCATAATTATACCAACCACAAGTAAAATATTAATAGTATCTAGGAAATAAAAAGTCGTGATGGGAGTAAGGCTAAGTCTTTTAAGGAACTAACTAGTAGGAGGTTTCCTATTTAAGGGATTATATAAAGAACTAAATAGAATCAATATTGCTATAATAATGAATATTACTTCATTTTTCCCAAATTTTGTAGGGAAGGAGGAAAATAAATGTTTGGTAGAGGAAGTGTGTAAGGAAGAATTAAAAGTTGTAGTGGCTTCTTTTCATAACGATAAGAGTCTGAGGCATGATGGGAGGATAGTGGATTTTTTAGAGGGTTTTATCATATATTGAAAAAGGAGCACTAGAACAATAGGAAATTTTCATGGAGCATTTAAATCCACCTTTACTTCAACAATCCCAAAGAAAAATAATCAACAACCATTTGATTATTTCAAGCCTATTTCTTTATGCAATTGCATCTACAAGATAATAGATAAAGTAATAGTCTATAGGGTGAAGAAGATATTCTCTTATTCAATATCAAAAGATAAATATGGCTTCTTATATGGTAAATGGAATCATGAAGCTATAGGGGTGAACTGAGAGGGATTCCATAGTATCAAAATTCAAAGGATAAATGCAATAACTATGAAGTTAGATTTATCCAAGGATTATGATAGATAATCTTGTATGTATTTGAGAATAATCATGCCTCACATAGGAAGTTGTTTCCAAATTATCTATTGGATTTTGGGTGCATAAATTCAAATCTAATTGTTTTTTTAATCAATGGATCTACTTCAAGGTTTTTTTAAAGCCTTTAGAGGATTTCCAGTAAGAGCCATTTATTAACATGGTTGAATCATTAAGAAAATATTGAATTAGAGCCATTGATTGAGGTAGGGGTGTTATCTAGCACCTTTCCTCTTTGTTATTATGGTTGAATCATTTAGAAAATTAATTATAGATGCAAAATGAACAAGTATCCTAAATGGGATAAAATTGGGAAGAACTTTTTTTTTCTAGCTCATTTATTGTTTGTTGATGATGTATTGTGATAATATGATGGCTCTAGAAGAGAGGTAAATAAGCTAAATGAAATCCTTTATATAGAATATATGGTAATAGGTTTGGAAATCAGTAATCATAAATCTTCTACTATTTTTAATGGTGTGTGGGAATAAAATGTTAGGATTATTATGCAATATTTCCTTTTCAGAGTTCAAACTTCCAAGAAAATTTTAAGCATTTGGGATTTTATTTGAAACCAAATGATTATAAAAAGACAGATTGGAAATAGTGATTGAGAAGATAACACAAAGTATTAAGTAGTGGTGTAACCATTTGTTGTCCTTGGGTAGTAGATTGTCTTTGGGTAAGTTAGTGCTAGAAGCAATTCTAGTTTACTCAAATACTATGGCCTTGATACCTAAAGGGGATTTGGAAATATTAAGGTATAGATGCTTTAAATTCCTTTTGATATGTGAGAGATAGAATTAAGGTATGCCACATTTAAAATGGAAGTACTTGCACAAACCCAATGATGAAGGTGCTTAGGGATTACAAAATATTCATCTTTTAGAAAGGCCCTAGTAGCTAAAATCCTTTAGAAGATTATATCAAAAGAAGAACTATGGAGGAAGTTGGAAATTCAAAAATATATTGAACCTCTCTCCTTCATAGAATGGATAAGGAATGGATCAATAATTTTCAAAATTGACCTATTGTTTAGAATAAAATTATATTAGCTTTACCTTTGGTTAGAAATTAGCTTGCTTACAATGTTGGAAAAGGGGACAATGTCAAAATTAGGGCTAACCCTTGGGTTGGAAGTGGATAACTCTTTAGAATTCCTTGATATTTGATTGAAGACTTCCAAATTAATGGCATGTGTTATTTTGGTAAGGTAATCGATGTCTTAACCACGTATTTTTATAATTAAGGTTAAAAATATCTAGAGGATTTAGGTCTAACAAAGCTTGAAATGAGGATGCATAAGGCATATGCATCCTTATGAAGTCACACATCATATCATTAAGTGATATGATGATGTCATTTTCTAGTATAGGAATCATGTAACGGGAGAATACACTCTAAGACTATGTTGATACTTTTAAAAATCCAAAGCTTATATGTATCTTATTCTCCAAAAAAAACCTAACCTTGGATGTGCTCTAAAAATACATTCAAAATGGTCTAGAGAGATGTGCCCTATGTAAGAAAGATAGAGAATCAAATTACCATCCATGAAATCCATGTCCTTATATTGTTATGGAGTGGGAAGAGATGGAGATATTGATTGGTTATAGGGTTAAATGGCATGGTCTTATATTGAAGGAGGCTTAAAGAAATTGGATTCATAATATAGAGTCAAAAGTGTTTATGTCTCTACCATTTATAGTCGTGTGTGGTAATCTAATTAGATTGTAATGTGAATATAGTTTAATATAGATTCATTCCATCATTTCAATACGCATATTAAATTTAATTTGTCCTTAGAGTATTTATAATTTGTCCTAAACCAATCAAGGGTACACTATTGAATTATCCTCAAACTAACAAGTCTGTATCTTGGGGCTTCTCTAATGGGGCTAGTCAAGATCATGGTTCCTTGCGTAGTGTTGGAGGTTAATTAGATATCACTAATGATAATATTTTTCTTCAAACAAATTCTAGGAATGGGTTCCATTGGGAACCCAACAAACCCCAGTACACAAACTTGGGGACCCCCCTCTTTTATTAAAATTTAGTTATTCATCAGGTACACTATTTCATGGGATTTATCATTCAGCTTTCAACTTCTTTTGATTATGATAATTATTCACTAAAATGGTTTTTTGAATCTTGAAATTTCTTCAAGATATTGAAGGAAGGTTTGTTGGGGAATGGTTTAATTTATTTAAAATGGATCCATTGGACTCCATTTACTCTTTTAAAAGAACTAATTTCAAAAGTAGATCGATGCACTATTAATGCTCATTCAAAGTTGTTTATATCTAAAAGATAAAGGAACTCCTTGATATTTCATCAGACCTATCTTTCAAATCCACCCTTCGAAAGTAGCGAATTCAATAATAGTTCATCAAGCCCATTTTGACTCCTTATTAAAAAAAAATTGAAATTATTTGACATATCATCGGTTCATTTTTCACCTTTGGATGTTTTCTTTTTAAAGTTTTGATAGTACAATAGGATTTTTGTTATGTTCAAATGTCTCTCTTTCAAGTATCCCCGTTATCATATTAAGAATATACTTGTATTCAAAAAAACATTGAAGTGGTCTCACAATTCACTATGTCATTCCACATATAAACATTTTGAAGATGGAAACGGTAACAATATGTTATCGGCGTTATTTTTAGATCATTTCAAATAGATCTTATTTTGGAACCACCTCGTTCATCAAGATCTATCATCATTTTGAATGGTCACAACTTTCGAATCTCCCTAATCATATTTCAATCTTTCCATTGGGCTAACTTCCGCATTTAAAGGTTACAAATTTTGGATTAACTCGATAACATGTGTCAAACTATTTTTTAACATACAAATAGAATATCTTTTAGATTGGCTCAATAGGCTATCAAGTTGTTCTCGGCATTCACCCTAAAGATATTTTCAAGTGGTTTGATAGTTCATTAACCTATTTCCTAGATGTTAAGTTCAAAAACAAATGAGCCCTATGTCACATCAGCCTCATTTTCACTTTGAATTATGACATCATTTGGATGTTCTTGATAGCTTATCAAGTCATTTTTTAAATTTACAAATAAAATCTTTTGAATGGGTTGGATAGTTCATCAAACCTTTGATTTACATTCGAAGGTTATAACTTTTGAAATATTTTGATTCTTCATTGGTCCATACAAGCATCTAAACTTCCCATTTAAGTTTCCCCATTAAAAAATCATTTAATTTAAAATTAAAATTAAAATTGTAAACCATTTGAATTGAATGCATAATCATATCAAAGATATTTTCAAATTAATCTTAGCACATGGGCATCGCATGCCTATTAAAATCTCGTGATCAATCAAACTTACAACCATTGCCTTGACACTCAAAACCAAGGATTTTGAAAAAGATAGAGAGTTTGGAGTAGTAGGGGTGCAAGTAGACAATGAACTTTCTAGCATTCAAAGTTGCAAATGATCACTTGCAAGCCATAGAGCTCATTTTCACTATTTGTCGAACTCCATTGTATATCCAGGTAAGCATTATATTCAAAGTTGTACTTAGATATCGAGCATGTGTTATTTGAATGTGGATTTAGGATAGATCAAAATTTGAATTTGAATTTTATCATTTACCTAGTGGCATTAAATATTTGGTAGGACTTATCATTGCATTTGCTCTCATTAAATTAGAATTCCTTCTAGGTTCTATATTTAACTTATTAATTCCTCCTTACATATTAATTCTTTTTTTACTTTGAATGATTATGAGTTGAATCAATAGATGCACTATTCCATTCAAAGCTTCAGTGGTTCGAATCCTAGAACCTACACTTGAAATTTTCCACATTTTGAATGATAAATTTTAGTTTGATTTTACCTTTGTTAGCTCATACAAATTAAAATTTCTTGGCATTTCACCTATTAATGCTTTTGAAGGGAAATTCAGGGTACATCCCACTTTTGAATTTGCAATGCATATCATGAATCCCAACAAAAACTAGATATTCCAATATGAAGTTATTTTTACCCAAGAAGATTGAGTCGATTCTAATTTCAATTAATTTTTTGAATATTTTTCTTTCTAACTCTAGTAATGTACTTTTTTTATGAACTCGGTGACACATAGGACCTTTTATATGGATCCTAACAAGATGAAAAAGAAAAGTCCTGAGTAGGTCAAACCTACTAGCTTGGAATGGCGTCTGAAGGAACCAACACAACCTATTTATTCAAACAATTCTAGTCATGCAGACATTTAAGGAGACTATCAATATGGGAAAATTTTCTATTTGATTAATGATGAAATAGGAGTTCCAACATCTTTTAGACTAACTTGGGAACAAGATTGTGATTATATCATCATGAAAAATATCAGAAGATCATAATTACAAAGTGTAACTACTGGAATAGTGGTGGTGCCATAAGTTGAGATGATAGTATGGCCCATTAATTGAGCATACAAACATTGATGTGAAAATAATAAATGACGAGGGAAAATCCATGGTCGCCTTGTTTCAATTAGGTAACATCAAGATATAGTTCTCTATGGTTGAATTGCATATGAATAATGAATGGGTAGAGATATTTGCTCAAAGCAAGGACTAAAATCATGAAAACTTCTATCCATAAGGTATATATTTCAAATATAAAGAAAATCAAATATACCCAACTAAATTCTAAGAGAACCCTCTATATATGTAACTTCCTTAATAAATATATTTCATTGTGAAAATGGATAAATGCACCTCAAAGAGGCCTGAGTTTCTCTTTTGTACACAATATTGGAGGAAGAAAAAGTTTTCAATCAAACAACCATCATATTACTACTCTAATCGATCCAAATGCAAGGATTATGTACCCCACACTAGGTACCCAACTAGAATTGTTTTGTCTTCTTACATTTTAAACATTGCGGGTGTTGCAAGAGAATTACATGGGATGGTAATGAAGATGGGATGCTAATTGTTTGTCTATCCAAATATACCTCTAGGATATTGGGAATACAAGTACATGTGGCATTGTGCAATTATTTGTTATCATTTATTTGCTCCATTGCACCAAAAGAAAAATGAAAACCATACCCAAGGTTGTTGGAGGAATTTGTAAAAGTTATATCCAAGACTAGAGACTAGTATAAGGATGAGAAGAGTACATATATCAAAATATACAAAGCAATCAAATCGCATCCCATCCCTCCAAAGCTTGTAGCAAATTGTCTAGTAATCATAGAAATAACTCTTCATACCATCATTCGTGTTTTCAATGCCTGATTATCTGCTCAAAAAATAAATGGTGTCCCTCCTATCCTCTATATATAGGATTCAATGGACTAACCAATTATATTTTCACAAGAACAAATTCAAAAAAGATGAAGAATACAAATTTGGGGAGGAAAGGTTTAAGAGGTATGATCTTAGTAAAGTGGTAATAGACTGCTTTACTTATGTGTCTATCACCTCGACATATTCTCATGGGGACTACCTAGAACAAGAATGAAATGAAAAGAACTCTCATCTGAAGATTTGGAAGCATGGATTGAACAAGAATTAAAATATGAGGAAGAAAGGAGGGAAAATGTAATGCAAAAACTAAGAAAAGAAGGTTATAATAAGATATGTTAAAGTCGAAGCATAAATAAATAAGGTTAAAAAATCAAGGGATTGAGATATTAAATATAAATATAAATTTGAAACCATAGATTAATGCATAGTATAAATTGAAGGAAAAGAAAAACAAGAGGCTAATGCAAAGGAGAGATAGGAAGAAGAAGTTTAGAAGAAAAAAAATAACCAATATTAATACCAAATAAAAAAAAATTATGAAGAACCTAAGGCTAGTGATAAAGTGGTACTAATATTTAAATCAAAAAGGAAAAAGATAGCAATTGCAACATTATTCAAATAGATTGAGGAAGAAGCATAGAAGAAGATAATTGAGGAGGAAATATCTAAGAGTAGAACAAAGGAAATGGGGGGAGGATACTTGGTAAACAAATGCAAACTACAAGGATGACAGTCATAATATCCTCAGCTGGGAGAATTGCTAGATGATAATTCCATCTACCATGGGTTCCAAGATCCATTATTTCATGACCAACCCACTGATGAAGTATCTTGGGTGGAATTGTTTTCTTTTAAAAATAAACAAATACAAATTGTCCTCTGGATGATGATAATTGATCAAGATTGATAGTTGAAAATATGGATACTACCATGATGGATATAGATAAGTAGATCAAGTGGAAATAGATTCAATAAGAGTGGCCACCGCCCAAGCCATTGAATCCAAAGTTCCAAGTTATCCAAGGAAGTAACAACTACAAGAAATTATTTTAGCTTCTGAAGAATTAGGTTGAATATTATAAAGTTGATAAGAGTGCAATTGATGAATTTGTAAAGTGTCCTTCAAAAATTTAGCTTGAACTAAATGTAACATAGAGGGATATTTATAAAAAGGCATAGGACTTTGAGAACCAACTCAAAAAAGTACTCATCGTCTCTATTAGAGTACAAAAATGGAAGGGAAGATAGGAGAGGATGAAAAGGTATTTTTATCTTTTGGATAAATGGAAATACAATTATGCAAATGCTCCTCTAGATGTTTACAAAATGAATGATAAAGGTATCCTTAGCAAGGACATAGGGTTGTAATGTTGGAAGGAATCTTGTCAAAAAGTAGTTGATAATGTTGAGGTGGAAATAAAGCATTGTGAACAACTTTGGTAGGTTGTAGAGAAGATCGCATACAAATGTCCCATATATTATTCCCCCAAATGGAAGTGCTTTTTTCCTTGGAAGAAAACCAAATATATGAGAGGTATATAATACAACAAACTCTCAACATTATCAAGGTACGGATAAAAGATTATATAACTACTACTACTTATAGGGGGGTTATCTTAATAAATTCCTTCTTGGTAAACTTAGATAAAGTAAAAATTAAGTAGAGCATAACTTAGCTCTATCTTGGCGGACAAAGGGATAACCCTATTTCTACCAATAAAACCCCTTGATACTTTCCCTTATGGCATCACCTATTAAATAGATGAAGTCTCACCCGAGTCATCCAAAGGGGGTTGTGGGAACCAGGTTTCTTCATAAAATAAGGGTTGGGAGGCAATTCTACCACTTACGGTTCTATGCATGAACATCATATCTATAACAGAATAGAAATTATAATATTCAGATCTATTATTCAAGAATATCATTCATAACAACATCACATTCAATATGCTGGCAAATAAACAATCATTCAATAGTAAACAGAAAGGATATACAAAAACTCTTCATCACATTATCATTCAAATGTAACCATACAACTCATGCGCACAGTGTGATATAAACCCCAAGATAGTCAAAGAGTATTACAACATTAAAGCATTCATTAACTCTATCCTCTCCTTCTCCTCTCTCTCTCATCTCTTATCTATCATCCTCATCATCATCATCATACTCATCAATGAAATGTGAATTCGATGCTTGTAATGTTATGTTAAATGTAATGTCAATGCTTGTAATCGTGAATGAAATTTATCCATACCTTAAACAGTATCCATTATAGGAGAGACCTCCAATTTCAATTATATTTCCAATGCATCCCTCTGTATCGTGATTGTCTGGTGCATCGAGAGCTCGATAAAATGCGGTAACAATGCAGCAATAAACCATTCTTTTATGTTGTTTCAAATGTACTTCAAAGGGAATATGATCTAACAACCTCTTGACTCTTTTATCAAAATTCCACACAATTTCATGTGGCATTTTTTTAATTTCCTTCATCTCTGTAATGCACTGTGATTCAGACATAGGATTCTGAAATTTTGTTTTAAATGCATCACATATTTGCGCAAGGGTTCTAGTTTTCCCATGTTGTATAGAATTTCAATACATCGTATACCAATGTAATGCATGTTCTCTGAATGAAATACCCAACTATGTTATATTTTCAGCTTTATCTTGGACTTGATTTACTTCCCAAATATTATTACAATGAAACAAATGTTGCTTTGGATCTTCATTTCCATTTCCATAGAATATAAGAATTCTAAGTGTGGATCCACCATATTTCTTGATGTTGTACTCAGATGTGTATAACTTGTATTACCACTTGAGTCAAAAGGGAATTACCATAGACCTCAATAAATTTATGGATAAAATCTTTGAAGGCCCCCACTACTATCCTGGAAAAAGTAGCAGGAGCATTCTTGAGCCCAAAGGGAATTACCGTGTATTGGAAACAACCTCACTCCATCGCAAAGTGTGTCTTGTGTCGGTCTTCCTTTTCTATTCTAATATAATGGTATCTAGAGAATCCATCAATAAATGAGTAATTTATTGACCCCCAACACTTCCAGTACCTCATCTGTAAATGGAGTCGAAAATGGGTCATGTGAACAAGCATCGTTCAATTTTCTTAGGTCAACACAAATCCGCACTTCACTGGTATTTTGTTTATCTTGCACTAATATCATACTGGTCCACTCTGATTATTCTATAGGTACTATGATACCTGCTCCCACCATTCATTCCAACTCTTCCTTGAATTTTTGTTTATACCACAAATTCAGTCAGTATGGTCATTTCTTAATAGGTTTTGTGTCGGGCTTCAAAAGGTATCTTAATTTCTCTAAGGTATCCGACAATCCCTTTCATCTCTGATAATTTCGTAAGGAATAGATCCTAAAACTCATGCAATATTTCAGTGATATTATCGATAGTCTCATCATCCCAATAATCTCCAATATTGGCAAATTCTGGAGTTTCTGGGGAGCCAATGTTGGTTTTCTTGACTTTTAGTGGATTCAGAAATTGGTCACTAGAAATACCAAATCCTTCCACTGCACGCATACCTTCAAACTTGGGTATGTTTACATCAATTGGGTCATCATCATCAGGTTCTACCACCACATTATAGAACTCCATCTATTGTTGGAGTGTTGCATTGTGTTGATTGAAGTTTGTCATTGCGACAGGGATATTTTCAAATATATATGTATTGATTACTTACAATGCAGCATCAATCGATGGATGATCATCAACAAATTAAAATGTGTGTATGAATCTAGTATCTAATTCATCCCATTCATTAGTCCTTCATCTCAGTTCAATTGATGTATACCAGTTCCTTAGTATCATGTCTAATGTGTGTATGAGCTCATGAACCCATTCCTGTCTTGGACATGCCTCCCATGTCACACGATAATACTCTATGTGTTCGACAGGATTAGTCAATCATGTATATTTTTGAAAAGTATATATTATCTCTTATCTGAATCTTATCTCCATCAATCTTCAACAATGTGGTTGTTTAGAGATAGATTATTTATGTGCGACCCACCATCTGGAGGGTGTAGGTTTCAGTGCAAAGTCCAGGGCAGAAAATCGTTGATGTTCTATTACTTTTCCTTCAAATTCTATCAGAAACGATGCAAGGTTACGTAAACCTTCATATGTGGGTATATCACTTACATTAATTTCTACCCATCACACAAACCTTGTAATTCTTGTGCATCTTCTCACAGATACTTCGTGGATTTGATTCTGCCAGTTTTCCAATGCTTCACTATAATCTGATGTGCATGAACTAATCCTCCTCCAAATAAGATTTATGTCAGTCATTGGATTTACATAATCATCCCTTGGAGATGTGATGTTATAAATATGGTCAAGATAATCACCTTGTCCTTCACTATTTACAGGCTCGACGTATCTCTGACCTTCTAGCGGATCAATTGGTTTGACCACCCTTAGCTATGAATTTTCAAATGTTAGTATATTTTTATTAAAATTGATGATGGTTTGATTATCAATCACCCAGTCGATCCCCAAAAGTGCAGGATACAAGTTTGTGTCATCGACAATGTCGATTGCTTTAAAGTCTCCATATATTCTCAGCCTTCTACCTCAACATGAACTTGAGTCTGTCAACCGATAGGTAGGACTTTCAACTAATTTTCTAATCTGAATTGAATAGGAGACCACTTCAGTCGCGGTTTCCCCATGCATTCCCATGTTTGTCTCGTCAGAATGTTGACATCAGATACCAAGACTAGGATAATGTAGTCCATATTGTAATCTCCTATCTGGGAAGTCATCCTTAACTCACGAATGGTATTTAATCTTTTTCCCACATGGTTAACTCTTTTGTCTGGTCACATCACTTCTTGATGTCCTTCTATTAGAGTTATCAATTCGACAACAACATCTTTATCTTGTATTAGCGATAAGAAAATTTTAAAAAATTCTTTAATCTTACTAGCCTTTCCCGTTGGTTTCTTTCAGACCAGTTGTTCAAACCTTTTAGGCATATCCATTATTGGTCTTCTTGGTAATGTAGTAGCATATGTCGACGCTTGATTCTTTTTGACGAATTTTGTTCGCGCATCTAAGAATACTTCCTTTTCATTTTGGACATCGAATGGCATTTTATTTTGTGCAGCTGGTCACACCTGCAGTTGTTTATTCTGTGTTTCTTGGTCTGCCCCAGTCGTAGAACCTCCCCTTATTACAAGAACTATATTTGGTTCCCTCGGCTCAGTAGAGATATTTTGAAAATTCGGGTTGGAATTCTACAGAGGGTTTGTATTTCCAACATTTCTATCCTGCCATTTCGTAATCAACTGCGGACATTGTTCTACAGTATGATCAAAGGCTTTGCAATATGAACATGTCTTTGTAGGACTAGTACATTCCTGGGAAAAAATTTCTGGTTACCCACAATTATAACATATGATTTGGCCTCTTCCACAACCAAATCCTCCTCCTTGTCCTTGACCTCTAAAATTTCCACCCACCCTTTGTTGAGGGTATTTTTGTTGCGAGTCTTGATTATGTGGATACTAAGGTTGAGGATGCTGAGCTTGTGTATATTGAGCTTGATCTCGCTCATCTTGCATCTTCTCTTCATTCTTCATTAAATAGGTTTCGACCATTTTCTCCCAAAGCAACTTAAATGCTTTGTATTCCTTCTCATCATTGCCTACTAATTTAAAAAATTTACAATATAAACTAGCAGGTGTACCTACAATATTCTGTAAGTACAAACACTCCTCCAACCGGTGGCCTCTAGTCTGGCATATTCTACACCAAGGAATCCCTTCTGTATTTATTGGGTTTGGCGCTCCCAATGCGACATAGTTCATGAACGTTGGGAAATTGTCCTTATGGTGTCCTTTAGTTCTACAATTGGTACACCAGACTTATTCTTGGACTTCCTTCCCTTTCTTAATGTCCTGGAGTTGCAACATCATGTTGGATAGATGCGACTGAATTTGCATCATTCATGCACCAGTCTCTCCTATAGGTGAGGATTCTAAATTCTTCACTAACTCCAGAGCTTCAGTCTATGACACAATTTTCTATTGCATCAACGGAATTTGAATGTGTAGTAATAGCGTTGCAATAAACTACTCTTTGTCTTGTACATCCAACATCTGGAAACTTACCTTAGCCATCAGTGTCTTAAATCTCTGGTTGAATTCCCACACAAACTTCGTAGACAAGTGTGTACTCTCTTTAATCTATGTAATATAGTAAGATTCATATTTGGGTTTCCTAAATTCATCTATTAGTCCTTCTCGAACTTGGTCAAGTGTTTTTTGTGCGACTCCTGTCAGAACCACAGAGAACTTCATATACCAATCTAGTGCACGACCCCTCAATGTTGTCATTATTTGTGCCTTCATTATTTCTTCATCTTAGACCGATCGAACGATCCATACAGCTTCACATAGAAACGAACGATCCATACAGCTTCACATAGAAACCAATGTTTCCATGGGTCTTCTAACCCATTCCATTGAATATTGGAATATTAATATCATTCCCAGCCATTATATTGGTCCTTCGTACTGCTAGATAAAAAAAATTGGCTAGCAAGACTCCCTTTTCCACTATTCCCACAATTAGTATTACTTGTATTGACAAACCCACTAGAAGATTAGTTTATGGACCTTACCTCTGGAGACGTACGTGGAGTCGTAGGTGTGTCGTATTCGTACTCTATATCTTGGGCTTCTTCTTCTTCTTCCTCCCTTTTAGGGATAGGCTGGTATTCCTCTTCCTCATCGCAAGAACCTCTGTCAAAGTGCGATGTCAAATCATAGTATTCTCCTCTATTCATATTGCAACTTCCTCTTCTTGTCACAGTTCTTCTTCTTTTTCCCGGTCGAAATCTCCTTCCACTTCTTAGACATCCACCCTATAGTGTATTTATGTTATCACCAGGGAACATCTCAGATTACTTTGCTCCATTTTTCTCGCACTTCTTCTATGAGATAACCCATGTCTTTGTACATAGTTCTTTACTCATAAGATTCCATTCTTAGGATCCCTTTCTCACATACCGGAATTTTGATCCATATTTTCAAAGATGTCAAATACCTTCCTCTAGGTCCTTGTAAAAATTCTCTTTCTACTTCACTATATGACCTTATAGTGTCGACAACGATTTAGGTGATATATCCGCCCAAAATTCTATCAACCCAGAGTTCAACATCCCTAGATATGGGGTTGATATTTCTTTTTAGACGTTGAATCAACTAATGACTCCACTCTGTCGGTTCACTTCCTTGGAAATTTTTTCGTTGGGTTGCTAGCTTCAATAACCACTCATACAACAAAATAGAGAACTCGCAAAAAGAAAATTTCAAGAAAATCCGTATAGAGGTATTGCTCCAACCACTTTGTTGGATTCAACCCCGATCCTTCTCTTTCTTCTCATGCAAACTCTAATGCTTTAAAATCCACCCACTCTTAAATCTTCAGCTTCATCGGGTGCCAAAACATATCCCTCACAAAATTATTCATGGTCCCAGCAACGGGACCATTTGCTGGCGTTTCTCCCTTTGACCCAGGTTCATACCCTTGTTTTTTTGTCAACAAAGCCCAAGATATCGGCCCGACAGAGCAAGGCTTAGTCGGCATCACATGCGATGCAAATACAATCTCACCCATGATATCTCTTATGGGTAACTACAAAAACCAGATTTCTACAGTTGTGTGGGGATTTCCTCTTCCTTGGCACATTACTAGCTTTCTCGACCAAAGTCAGTGGTTATATTACTTACTCTTATTATGTGCATTCAAGATATTACTCTATTTATCCATTGATAGAGATTACAATAGTTAATAAAATTCCTTATTAATGATTCCAACTAACAACAGTGTGACATATGCATATAAGGATTCATTTGTAAGAAAATACACATACAATCATACATTCATTCGACATAAGCACATTCATCAAATATACACAGACAACATTTAATGTGGAAACCCATCCGGGAAAAACAACAAAGGTGATCTCCATCTGGCATGACAAATATATGGCACCTTTCGTCTTCACACTCAGCTTGCAGACTATGTTCTAGATATTCTCTACAATCTATACAGACTTATCTCTCCTCTCATACTCTCTAGTCTCGAGTCTCTGAAATTTTCCTCTCCTTCACCCTAATGTCGATCCACACATAGCTTGGATCGGCTCTCTCTTCTCTACAACTCTACAACTCTACAAACAAACACAGAAAAATTGACTAACAAAGACCAACCGAGAGTGTATATGTCTAAGTGTGTAGCCAGCACACACCTTGGGTTCTCCCTTTTATAGAATCTTACACGCCGTAGTCAACCGACTTCATTCTCTTAGTCGACGGGTTGTCATTCTTATTCTCATACATTCAGTTAGAACTGTGAGTAGGAAATATCAGCCCAAAATACAAATATGCTTTATTCCCTAAAGCATCCATTATCCTAACTGACTTCTTACCCATGATCTCTCGAAGTTTCCTTTTCAACCGATGCGCTTCTTCTTCTACCTTGGTTCCTTCCATCGCGGTTGATCTTATCGCAGCTTCCCTTCTTTCATGAACTCTTCCCTCGCGGTTTCTTTTGCCATAGCTTCCTATAAAGCTACTTCTTTTGTCGTAGCTATTTCTCGCACAATTACTTCCCTCATAGATTCTCCTCTGTCATAGCTTCATTCTTCATGCGACCGAAATATTCATATTCCCGAGCAGAATTCTGGCTGGATTTTACCTATCCTTCCCTAGGGCCAACACCACTATGCAGAAACCCAACCTTTGTGTCTGGTGTACTCTCCCCTTTCGTAATTCTCATCTCATCGAAATATTCATCTTCCCTTCCATACTCTTAGACCCTTCTCTAGTCAAGTCACAATTCCCTAGTGTGCACGAAAGAATTAGTATTGAGATTCCATCATCATACAATCATTTTTTCAAAATAGCATCTTAATCCACATATCTAATCACCCAATATATCATCCACA
The DNA here is from genome assembly GCA_001517045.1 of Pseudotsuga menziesii. NCBI lineage: Eukaryota > Viridiplantae > Streptophyta > Pinopsida > Pinales > Pinaceae > Pseudotsuga > Pseudotsuga menziesii. The sequence goes on from LPNX010523985.1 coordinate 64,350, forward strand.
TGGTACTTTCAAGAAATTTCTCTCAGCATCACAATAGCATCGTGTTCCACTTATCACAAACTCAATAATGTACCCTTCCAATACACTATCTACCCAGACACCAACTGCGCGTGAAATAGGGTTACTTATAGTTTTCAAACATTGGATCTCTTAATATGTGCAGTTCCTTTGAATCACCAGGTTGTATCTTGTATTTTCATCAACTATTCTGAGCAACCAATATGCTAGTACTATAGGGAACTCACAGAAAAAATATTTCATAGAACCTTGAAAATACATACGTTACTAACCATTCTCTTCACTTCTTCTTGAATCAGGGTTTTTCTCTCGTGAAAATTCACATTGTTTCATGTCCATCCACTGATTTGTCTCTTCTCTAGTTTTCCTCCACACTCCCTTCAATGTCATATCTAGGTCCCAACAATAAAACCATTTGTTGGCACACAGAGGGAATACTTGATTTCTAGCAATAAAACACCAACAAAACCCCTAGATACCGGCCCTTACGGCATCACCTATTAAATAGATGAAGTCTCACTTAAGGCATCTAATGGGGGATGTACGAACCAAGGTTCTACAAAAGTAAGGGTTGGGAGGAAATTCTACCACTTATAGTTCTACACATAAACATCAGATCTATAACATAACGGTAATTATAACATAAGCATATTCAAATTTGTTATTCAAAAATAGAATTCATAACAACATTGTTAAGTTTTCTTAACTTGCTTAGATGATATATTAAAACAAATTATCACTAGTAGGATCATTGAAAGAACAACAAGCATAGAAACATAAGAACACAAATATTTTCCTCGGGGAAACCACAAGGGAGAAAACCCTGCAAAATCCTCAATATAGAACTCAACCATAGCAGTGTAAAACCCAGACAATTGCTTATCTCTTCTTTATGGTGCACTTGTTCTTCTCTCTCTTGCAAAACTTGCTTGAGTGAGTGTGTACAAATGAAGGGGAGAGCCTCCCTATTTATATTCTTCCGTTGAATTGACCTATGCCCTGACAGGGCCGACTTGTCTAGCAAGACAACAAAAATAATATTTATTATAGTGACACTTGGGTACTATTGACCGGTATTACATCCAAGCGTTTACATTGACTCTTTCGATGACTCTTACATGACCAAACTCATCTCCTAATGGAGGAACATAATCAATACATACATAATATCTTCTAAAGTTACAATACTTTAACAAACATTGCATTCAATATGGGCGCAAAGAAATAAGCATTCAATAGTACACAGAAAGAATCTACAAAACATCTTCATCACATTATCATTCATCCACAATCATACATCTCCTGTGCATCGTGTGATATGCACCCCAAAACAGTCAAAGAGTCTTACAACATTATAGCATTCATTAACTCTAGCCTCTCCTTCTCCTCTCTCTCTTATCTCTTATCTATCATCTTCATCGTCGTCGTTACCATCATCATCTTAATCCTCTTTATACTCGTCCTCATTCTCTATCTCTCTATCTGCTACCTATTTATATTTTTTAGCAAGGGGGGGATCCTACAAACAAACCCAAAAATATGCCTAATATACTACAACCCTAACTACTTTCCATATTTTGCGCTCTTCCATCCCATTTTTCCATGCACATAATCCACATCCTTGTGCATGCCCAGCTGATCCCTTCTCAATCCTGCTCCAACACTCTATATAGGAGGGGTGGTAGGTGCAAGAGGGATTGTTGTATATCCTGATGGAATCAAGGAATTAGCTTCATTTGGGGACTTGGTAATGCAACCAAAAAAAAAGAATAGGCCTCAATAGTTTATCAAGGATTTTTTCCAATTAAGCTCAAGGAATAACAAGTGTTACCATGCTTGGCGAATCTATTATAGTTTTTCAACATTTTCATTTTCAAACAATATTACAATATATATTCGATTTGCTAAAATTATTCCACCCCAAAATAGTCAAAGAGTATTACAACATTACAGCATTCATTAACTCTAGCCTCTCCTTCTCCTCTCTCTCTTATCTGTTATCTATAATCTTCATCATCATCGGCAGCATCATCATCTTCATCCTCTTTATACTCATCCTCATTATCTATCTCTCTATCTACTATCTATTTATAATTTTTTGGTGGGGGGAAAATCCCACAAACAGACCCAAAAATATGCCTAATAGACCGCAACCCTAACCACTTTCCATATTTTGGACTCTTCCATCCCATTGTTGCATGCGCACAATCCACATCCTTATGCATGCTTCCCAAAACTGATCCCTTCTCGATCCTGCTCCAACACTCTATATAGGAGGGGTGGTAGGTGCAAGAGGGATTGTTATATATCCTAATGGAATCAATGAATTAGCTTCATTTGGGGACTTGGTAATTCAACCAAAAAATGAAGAAGAAGCCTCAATAGTTTATCAAGGATTTTTTCCAATTAAGCTCAACGACCAAGTGTTACCATGCTTAGTGGATCAATTATAGTTATTCAACATTTTCATTTTCAAACAATATTACAGTATATATTTGATTTTCCAAAATTATTCCTACAAAACAAGCTCTAGTAGGAGAGTTTAAAAACATTAGCTTCTTCCAAATTCTTTGAGATCATAATACAAGTGTAGATGCAAATGCAAATTTAGGGTTTGGCCTTCTAGAAGGAATGTTTGAAGTAATTGGGGTGTGGCCAATGGGGATGGGGTGGAGGGGGGTTCTATCCCCTGCTGCTTGACAATTAATTTCAAGTATCCATGCATCCATCAAATATTAGCATGTGTAAACTCACACATATGGATAGGTTTCAAGAGTTAAATCCTCCAAGGAAAATGTTACCTCAACATACAATTTCGCCCGTGTTGGGAGAATACCCATGTTTTCATGAAATTGGAAATCACATGTGATTTTATTGTGCTTCTTTTAGAAGCAAGAAACATAGTACTCAATGTTGGTTGTGGAGCCTAATCTTCTAGATCCAGAGATATTATTCAGTTGTGATTGTAACCCAGGAGTACTGTACACTCGTTCCCCCTGCCTTGGGGTTCGAGGCAACACCCCGAAAAAGGGGGTTCGGGGCCAATGCCCTCGAGACATGAGGGTTCGGGGGCAGCGCCCCCGAGAAAATGGGGGTTCGGGGGCAGCGCCCCTGAGAAAACAGGGGTTCAAGGGCGGAACCCCCGAGAAAAATTTTTGGGATATGTGTTGGCCAACAGTTTTGCGGACCCATGGTATTGGGTTAACCCTGGAATTTTCCCATTGTATTTCCCCTATAAAAGAAAGCATTGTAAAATGACTGAGTATGGTATGGTATTGTATTGTATTGGAAGAGAGACTATGAAAATGTGAAGAGGAAGTGCAGCGGTTTTGCTGCAGGGTGTATCCCTTCATCTTTCTGGACTGTAATAAAAGGACTGGCAATTTCTTTGTGGACGTAGCCCATCGTTTGGGTGAACCACGTTATATCTGTGTCTCTCTGTAATGTATTAATGTGTTTTGCATCTTGTTTATTGCTTTAATTGTATATCTGTTATTGTTCTACGGTCCTGTTTTCTAACACTCGATGGATCCTAGGCTCTAAAATTTATCAGTTGTAGGCACTCAATGACCTAATAGCATAGATTCAAGAGTCTAGAGTCACCTAGTTTATGGCAACATCATTTATACCAAAAAAGGTACATTGGTGATGGTAATAGGAGCTTGTGTGGAAGTTATGGGTTAAGAAGAGAACTAGCAATAGATAGTTTTGATATTGATATCGAAGTCACAACCAAGGCTAGTTTATATTGGAGGTTTAGTCAATTATCCTCTATGAGATATATAATGTTGAGAGAGGACTTAGGCAGTGTGAATCCCAACTTTCAAAACTTAGTATGAATTGGCTAATTATGCTCAAAAATTGGATAAGTGAAAAGAATGGTGCGAATACTAGCTAGGGTGAGAACCCAAGTCTTGGATAGGCACATGATAAAGTATATTGCTTAGTTCGGTGCAATCAAAGAGAGGGAGCATGAGTTTGAAACTTTCATAGATAATCACAAGTTGAAATATGAAGATTTAGAGGTGGGATGGGTTTATCTGTGTGCATTGGTATCCAAGGATATAGTGTTTGTTCATCTTCCAAAAAAACATCATGTAAGTTTTGATTTACATGACGTGGAATTCTCTTTCTACTACATATATTATCTAGCTATCTAGTTTGGTTGTAAACTTTTTTTACTATGAACTTTAATCATTTATGTCAAAAAATAAGGTAAGATTTATATAGGGCCGAGTGAGAACATACTTATCTACTACCCCGTGAAATTCAAAAAGTTTAAGAGTCTCGGAAAGACTATGTAAGCTATCTAGTTTGATTGTAACCCTTTTTTTTAATATGAACTTTAATCATTTATATTAAAAAAATAAGGTTCCCTTTATATAGGGACGAGTGAGAACATACTTATCCACTACCCCGTGAAATTCAACTAGTTCAAGAGTCTTCGAAAGACTATGTAATGATAAAATAAATGTAGAGGGCCAAGGTTATGAGAGTAAGTTGGGAAGGGTTAAGAAGTTCAAACATTTCAACTTCTCATATTTTTTTATGTTTCCAATAGGGGATATATATGATTCATTTGCAATTAATTTAGGAGGTAGGTTCTAATTTTTTGGTTTTTAAATGTTTTATTATAGTTTGAAATATTATTTATTTTGAAATTATTTAAATTTTGATTTAATTTGGCTCTTATTTGTTTTGTATAGGTGACGTTAGTCTGGGATTTTGTGTCCCAAGACTCGTCAACTAGCTGATGTAAGCAAAAATTCTAATAATTATTTTTAAAGGTTTGTTTGCATGTACTCACAATGATATATTGGCGTAATATGGTGCATTAGCCCTAGGTAATATTAATTAATAATTTTGGAACCTTCCTAGCCGATGAGGGATCCAGTGCATGCAACCCACCTGGGAAACCTTCCTAGTCGATCAAGGATCCAGTGCATGCAACCCGTGTGGGGCACACCTGTGGCTCCTTGACACTGTCAGGTTAGGTGGGGTTCATTGGAGGGCACCCTTCTTTGTAGTTGTGTTTTTCTTTAATCTTCCAAAGATGACTACTCATAAACGTTTTTCCTCGGTAAGTTGCGAGATGTTCATCAAATATTAGGAGGATCTTACAAAGCCCTTCAAAGAAACGATGACCTTTTTGAAGAAGAATGAAAATCAGTTGGGTAGTCTAACCAAAGGAACTATCAAAACTTTTCTTGCTCTTAACTAGGAGGAAACATTATCATGCAAGGAGGATATCACTTACACATTTAGGCATGTCAACACAAACAATTTCAAATGCTGACAAGTTAAGCCAAACAGTAATTTGAAATTTATTCAAGTATGCCCCAAGAAATTAGCGTGTGGACATCCATGTACTCTTAAATGCTACCAAAGATGTAAAGCGAATCCCTGCTCTATATGTGTTAAGATAAAAAATAAAAATAAAAGGAACAAGCGGCAAAAGAAAAGTGGCGGGAGGGAAAGGAGCTTAAACTGAAAGAATTAGAAAATGAAATAGAGCGATTGAAATCACAGCATGACACTAGAGGGAAATCAATGATAGAACTTGATTCAGAAGGAGAAACTGTTGCAGAATATTTTCAGGTTTATTGCCTTACGTTTCTTCCTTACTCATTATCTGTTGTGTGTTTTATTGTCACTCCATTGTTCGTTGTTGATATATCTGAGGAACGTTATGTAAATGCAGTTGAAAGATAGGGCTGAAAATTTTATACAACTAGTACATGGAATTCTTCCTGTTGAGAGCAATATCGAAAAGATTTGCTACCTGAAATTACAAATCAAATTTGTAGAAGCTCAGAAGGATCTTATTAGTCCCATGGATCCCACTCAGTTCGTATTCCATGGAAATAGTAATGATGGTATTAAAGGGAGTGTAGAGAAAGGATTCTGACTTCTGCTTGCAGATAAAATAAATATGTTTGGACAGGTATTTTGGCAGTTGTCCATAATTTTTCTAACGTTCTAATTGCTTTCTCCTAACAAAACCACCAAAATAATAATGATATGCTTAGCATGGGATCCATTTTGCTATGGATTGATCAAAAAGTGCACAGACAATCTATACAAAACGCAGCAACAAACTCTTTCTTTGCCAAGTTCTTCTTGGCAGAACTTGGACATAAGTGTCTCTGGTTTCATGAATTCCACCCTCTTTTGAAATGAAATATGTAAATTTTAACGAACAGGACAGATACATTTTGAACATCAGATCTGTTGTTCTCCGAGAGTAGCAAATTCTTGAAGGTAGTTTTAATTAAGTGGAGATTCGCACCTCCATAAATTCGATACTTTTCAGGGCATAACAGATCCCAGGTTAACATATATTTTCCATATGAAAAACATTACAAGAAAACATCAAACAAAGTATGGGTATGAGTGCAATTGACACAGCCAAACTAGTTATTGGAATCGTATATTATCATGCGGATGTTGTGCTGGTAACATCCTTTTTACATAGTTTCTTAATATAGCTATATAGTTTCTTAATATAGCTATAGCTCTCTTAGGCATGGAAAATACATACAATTTGAAATTTGGGAAATTTTGTTTTTTACAGGGTTCAAAAGCCTCAATCATAATTGGATAAGAATAGAATCAATAAGCAAAGATAAGACTCATTGTTTTGGAAGAGAGAAGGAAGAGAGACAGGAGGCACATTGTACGATTAGTTCGTGGTATATGATCCTCATCAGGATACCTCGATATATAGTGCATTATAAGAATTTGAAATTTGATTCAGCAGGCATGCTTCCATCTCAAATCTCGACTGATCGAAACTTCACGCGAATCTAGTACCACATGTCTCCTAATTTTTGTGGGGATAGTCCTACAGAATATTATTTCCTACTTGTTGAATCCCAAATTTTTAGAATGTCTAGCCTGATTAACTACAAGGTGAATCAGTGAACTACATTCATGGCTTCCAATCTTCGTTGTTTGATTGTTTCTACAAATTTCAATTGACCTACTCTTTTGTCTCCTATGTATATATGTTTAATGTACCACTGACTAGCAGGTTACAATGGTGGAACTGATAATTAATAAAACACTGCAAAGGCATTATGAGAAAGCAAAGAAGGGATTCATGAAAGAGAAGTTGGTGTTTCAAGGAACAGAAAAAAGATTCAAGATTGGTGGAGAAGGCGTGAAGGTACTGAATGGATTTGGGTATGGAAGTGGGGTATACATTGCTTTGGATCTGAATGTAATACCCCAGTTTTGACTCCTTGGTATTTAATTGTACATAATGTAAATACTGTATTGAGATCGTGGCACGGAGCTCAAGGCCAAGGCCCTGCCATTGATGAATGTTTTGTGGATAGGTGATCGAGGTTGATACCTATGATGATAGTGCTAAGTCAAGCACGGTAGATATATTTTGATATATCATGTAAATGTACAAATTAATATAAAACCATAGCTAGCTATGGGACTGCAAACGTTAAAGAGATGGGGGCATGATTCCACAAGGGATAGGGAGGGGAGTTAGTCAAACTCTTGAGCCAATAGGGTATGACCAAATGTCAGAGCGTAAACCCATGAAGCTGTCAACTACCCATTTTTGTCTTGTTGTGTAAATCGTTTATTTCTGCCAGAAATTGGTTGAGGAAGTTTTTTCCTTGGGATCGGAAATATATGGAGGTCAAATTCGAATTGGGAAGACCGCCCATTTTGGAAAAACGTGTTTGGATTATGGGTTAAGTAAACACCCACAAAATGTCTGCCCAACCCATTAGGCAAGGACATCCTTCATTTCCTCACGCGACTGAAGCTTGTTGAGCTCCCCTCCTTCACGTTTGCTGCAGATTTTCCATTTTTCGCCATGGTTGGGAAGTCATTTTTGGGTTGTTGAGTGTGTGTACAGCTGGGATCACCCGTTTTTGGTGTTGCTGAGTGAAGACGCAGAAGAGCTTCATGTTTTGGGGGATTTGAGAGGGTATTTTCCCTTTCCTCACGCAGCTGGGGTTTGTTGACCGCTTCCTTCACAATTTTTTGTGTTTTCTTAATTGTTCTACAAGCTAGAAACTTGTTTTTGTAAAGCTCAGTGGCTGGGAAGGTATATCCATGATTTGGTTGTGAATAGAGGTCGTTTTTTCCTCTGTGAAGCCATTAAACATTTCCTGAAATGTTTTGATCACTTGGGTCATTTTCTCCATTAGCCATTCTTGATTTTGGTTCCCAGGACGTTTTTGTCCATACCAGAACTTATATTTTGTTGTGAAGTACATCCTTGTGTTGGCTTGGCTGAGTAAGTCCAAGGAACCCATCTATTAGTAGGTTGACTGTGTTGGATGTGATTATTGGCTTGACTGTGGGTTTCTGGTCTTGTTGTGTGTAAGTCTATGTTCCCTAGTTCCTTGTGGAAATCATGCCCAGCTCGGGGGTGGCAGTGGTGCTGAGAGATTGAGGAGCACACTAGCCTATGTTTGGGTAGAACGTTGCAGCTACATAGCTAGTTGTGGGGAAGATTCTCCTCAATATAAGTATTTTCTTGTGTTTAACCTCTGCAATGTATGTGTTTTATGAAGTATCATGAACATGAAAAATGCTTGAATGAATTCTTTGCTTCTGTTGTATATTTCATGCATAATGCATCTGTACATGTATTTTACTTCAATGCATTTGTCTATTATGGTTCATGGGCTAGATTTCCCAAATCTGATATAGTAGCAGCAATGTAGGTCACGTCTTCTCCATCGTCGGGATGAGGAGACGGGTGTTAGGATTATTAATCCCGCCTTGTCCAAATTTGGTCATATGTCTAAATTAGGAGTCATGTCTAAATCGGGAGTCCATACAGTCTATTTATAGTCATTAGCACCATTGGGTCCACTTGGCCTAATTGGGGCACATGTTTCAGTTACTAAAGTGTGGGGAACACTAATTAAGGCTTATTGCCATTGATTGCACTTAATTGCATCAGTTAGGAGCCTCCTAGATAAATCCCTATAATTTAGGAAGCCACTAGGAGTGTCGAAACCAACCAAGGTCAGTTCAGTTCAGTTGATGACTAGTTAAGCTAAGTTAGGAGTCAGTTACATTCAGTTCTAGTCCTCTACATTCAGTTAGCGCTAGGTTTACTTGACTGCACTCAGGAGGGGCGCATTTCTCACCTACCACAGTCAGTTAGCCTTATTCAACACTGAATGTAACACTTGAGTTGTGTTTTAGAGCTCCGATGAACTTCAATTATGGTTTAGAAAAGGTCAGTTAACTATTGAGTCCTCCGATAGTGATTTATACAAGGCCTTAGTTACCTACAGTCAAGTAGAGTCTATCAATTCGAATTTCCTCATGTGGATTCGAATTTCATGTGGCTATTAAAGCCATTGTACTTCATTGTAATTATTATCTGATTATTTTTTTATTAATGAAAGCATTCACAGCTGCAAGCCATTTTTGCACTGTTTCATTCTTCAATTACTGAGTAAATTGTGTGATCTACTTTGTGAGTTGTGTGTTTGTCTACAAATCTATGTGCTCAATTTAATATGGTATCAGAGCCTCGGTGGACAAGACACCTCTCCTCCTCAGATCTCCAGCCGGATCATTCTTTTTGAGCAAATTGCTCCTTCCAGTACTGCACCAAAAGCGGAGAATTTACCACTTAATATCCCAAGTTAGGAAATTGTTGATCAAGCTTACTTGATCAACTATGCTGGGTGTGAAGGAAATTCCAAAAGTGCAGACTGTCCACCTTACTTTGTATGTTTGATTGTGTGACAAGTTATAAACTTTTCTTACAACATTCGCTACAAGCAGCCCTTTCTTCTCACTGCATTCGCTACAGCAGCTCAGTTCTTCTTACTACATTCAAAATGGCTCATCCAGTGGAGCCTCTCACTCCCTTCAACTATCACCAATGGAAGGGAGACATGGTGGTAATGCTTCGCACCAAGCAGCTCTTCAAACTCATAGAAGAAACAGAGGAAGAGCCAGATTCAGATAAAGACAAAGCTAAGTACATGAATAGGCTTGATGAAGCCCATGGACACTTGCTCTCCTCAGTCTCTAAAGATATTTGGTTCCACATCCAAGAATTGAAGACTCCCAAGGAGGTTTGGGACAAGCTTGCCTCCTTATTTGATAAGCAGGATGAGATGAGGATCCATCAACTAGAAAATGATCTGATTACTCTCAATCCATCCAATTTCGAATCTCTAAATGAATTCTTCACAAAATTCAAGAACCTGATATATCAGTTGAAGCAATGCAAAGTGGAGAAGGATGAATATCAGCTCATCCTTGCCATTCTCACAAAGCTCAATGCAGACTACTTGGTATTTGTATCCACCTTCCAAACAGTAAGGCTCACTACTCCAAATTGGAAGATGCCCACTCTTAATGCCTTCATCCAATCTCTTATTTCTGAGAATGATAAATTGATCCAAATGGGGATCATTCGATCTCCCAAAGATCTAGATCTAGTTGCAAGAGGAGATAAGGTAGTGAATGACAAAGGGAAGCAAAGAGATGAGTCCCCTGTGAAGAAAGAGCAGTCAAAAGAACCTTCAGGTTCGAAGAGAATCAAGAAGAATGGCAAAGGCAAGGTCCTCTACTCTTACTATGGAAGGGGCTTTCATTCAGAAAGCTCCTATATGAGAAGACAACTTGATGAAATGGCTCTTCTTTTGAAGAAACATAACATTTATGTACCTGCTAGCGCAAGGAAGTATGACTCTGAAGAAGAAGAAGATGAAGAATACCAAAGGAAGGCCATGCACTGAAGGATTGTTGCACATCATCACATGTCTTCTTCATTGATTCTGAAGCTTCCAACCATATGGCTGCATCCAGAGAATCATCCTCTTCTTTTCAGTCCTTTGATGGTCCTAGTATTCAGATGGGAAATAACAGTAAAGTCAAAACAAAGGGGAAGGGCTCTGTCAAACTTGAACATGGAAGGTTCAAAGATGTGCTATTTGTTCCCTCCCTAGCTTCAAACTGGTTATCTGTCTATCAGATGACCCATACTGGATCTCTAAAGTGAGTGATCTTTGGTCCTGACTCAGTGGAGATCACACATATCTCTACTGGGAGCATCATAGCAAAGGGTACTGCAAATCATGCTTCAAAAGCATATGAGTTCTCACATTTCATGCCTCCTTCAGAACCAGTGCACTCTCAGCAGCCACTTGCAAGGGAAGGTAAAATCATTGCATCTACTTCTTTTACAGCTTCTACTAGTATTGCATATCCATATTTATTAGTTTATGAGATTGAGATTCAGGGTGACTCAGATCTAGATTCAGTCCCTACTTCCAAATTGGAAGCTAGGAAGATGACCGGAAACTCACCTGACACTAAGAAAGGAAAGACCCTTGCGCTATTCCATGCAATCTTACCTCCTTCAAGAAGATGCAACAGACTCCCTGTAAGATGCTATATGGCAAGGGCTCAGTCTCACTACATTCAGAAGAATGGATATGATCATACACCTCTTCATTGAGCAAGAGACAAAGATTACATTTCTCCTTCCTCCCATCATCATTTTTGGAGAAGAAGGAGAAGTCTACATGCCAGGCCCCATAATACCTGTGCACAACATACCATGCATGTTGCTTCGCTACCTCACAGAGATGAAGATTGCAGCAACATATTTTCAAGTTTTTCAAACTTGAGACCTGATTCTACCTGCTTAGATAAAGGGGGGGATTTTTTCCCATGTGGTTTTTTCCCCAACTCCTTGTATTAGGGAGTTACTTTATTTTTACTTGATGTAATGGGTGACCTATGGTCTTAGTTACCAGGGCCCACGGATTTTCCAAGTTAGCATTCAAGGGGGGTGTTAGGATTATTAATCCTCCCTTGTCCAAATTTGGTCATATGTCTAAATCAAGAGTCATGTCTAAATCAGGAGTCCATCCAGTCTGTTTATAGTCATTAGCACCATTGGGTCCACTTGGCCTGATTGGGGCACATGTTTCAGTTACTAAAGTGTGGGGAACACTAATTAAGGCTTACTGCCACTGATTACACTTAATTGCATCAGTTTAGGAGCCTCCTAGACCAATCCCTACAATTTAGGAAGCCACTGGGAGTGCCAAAACCAACCAAGGTCAGTGCAGTTCAGTTGATGACTAGTTAAGCTAAGTTAGGAGTCAATTACATTCAGTTCTAGTCCTCTACATTCAGTTAGCGCTAGGGTTACTTGACTGCACTCAGGAGGGGCGCATTTCTCACCTACCACAGTTAGTTAGCCTTAGTCAACACTGAATGTAACACTTGAGTTGTGTTTTAGAGCTCCAATGAACTCCGGTTATGGTTTAGACAAGGTTAGTTAACTATTGAGTCCTCCGATAGTGATTTAGACAAGGTATTAGTTACCTACAGTCAAGTAGAGTCTATCAATTCGAATTTCCTCATGTGGATTCGAATTTCATGTGGCTATTAAAGCCATTGTACTTCATTGTAATTATTATCTGATTACTTTTTTATTAATGAAAGCATTCACAGCTGCAAGCCATTTTTGCACTGTTTCATTCTTCAATTGCTGAGTAAATTGTGTGATCTACTTTGTGAGTTGTGTGTTTGTCTACAAATCTATGTTCTCAATTTAATAAGGGGACATAACAGTGTGGTATCAGAGAACTGGTTGCAACATTGGGTATCAATGGGCCAAGATGAACAGTTGATAGAGGAAGAATCACCCTCGGTGGTTAGCAGGAAAAGCAGCAAACAGAGAAATGTCCAAAAATTTCTCTAAGTGTTGGAAATTTTCTATGTCGGCTCAGTTTGTCGAGTTCTGCCGATACATGTCAACTGAACTGGCTGAGTTGCGTCGATGGTGTTGCTGAGAAAGGCTGGGTTGAGCCGATATCGAAGAAAAACATTCAAGAATTTTCCTTAAGTGTTGGAATATTAACTGTGTCGGCTGAGTTAGCCGAGTTCAGCCGAAACATGTTGGATGCATTGGCCGAGTTGAGCCAACAAAAGAGAAAGACTGAAATTTTTCTTAAGTGTTTGAAGAATCTGCAAAACTCGGTGATTTTTGCCGATACATCGGTTGTGTTGGGTAAGTTTCGCCGACACACACCGGAAGGACTTGGCAAGTTTCGCCAATGACAGAGAAAAGACAGAACAAGTTTTGGAATTTTTCTAAGTATGGACATGTCGGTCAAACTTGGGGAGTTTCACCGAAGTGTGTCGGGTGGAAAATTTAAGTTTCACCGATAAGATTGCAGCAACCGTGTCAGCATGAAAGACTAAGATGAGCTGGAAAGATAGAGAAAGAAAGGAAAAAATAAAAAAATAAAAAAATTAAGTGTCTGAAATTGCAGTGTCGGCTGAGTTGCTTGAGTTGTGCGGACACGTGTCGGGAGAATCCGGTGAGTTTCGCCAATACATCTCGGCAAGGGTTGCCGAGATCGCCTATCAGAATAAATTGGTAAGTTTTCCGAGGAAGGAAGAAAGAAAGAAAAATTTCCAAAAATTTTCTAAGTATGGACATGTCGACAAAACTTGGGGAGTTTTGTCGATGCATGTCGGATGAACTCAGTGAGTTTTCGCGATATGTGTCAGGAAAAAAAGGTGTGTTTTTTCCAATGCGTGCTGAGCGAAAAAGATGAGTTTCCCCGATACACGTCGGGTGAAAAAGACGTGTTTTCGTCGATGCATGTCGGGCGAAAAAGATGAGTTTCGCCGATGAAAAGGAAGAAAAATTTACAAAAATTTTCTAAGTGTCAAAATTTCCCTCGTCAGCAAGAAAAGCTGAGTTTTGCCGATACGTGTCGGGTGAACTCAATGAGTTTTGTCGACACGTCGAGAGCAAAAGCAGAGTTTTACCGACATGATGAAAAAGTTTGATGAATTTCGTCGATGAAGAAAAGAAGAAAAAGATGAGTATTTTTTTCTAAGTGTTGAAATTTCCTGTCATCATAAATGGACGAGTTTTGTCAGTGTGTCGGCAGCAAAATCAGAGTTTTGTCGACATGTCGGGAGCAAAGTCAAAGTTTTGTCAATCGGATGAAAAGGGCAAGTTTTGCCGATACATGTCGGGAAAACTTGGCGAGTTTTCCCAACACGTCGGAGGGAAAACCTGAGTTTCACCGATAGGGTGTAAAAGTGGAGTTCGCTAAAACAGATAATTTCAGCAATTTTCCAGTGGGATTTGCAAGTTCCATAAAGTTGAAAAATGGTTGTGAACTTAAGCGCCAAATTGCAGAAAGTCGTTATTGCAGTAAGAAAGAGTGCTAATTAGCAGAATTGCTAAGCTTAGCCAACCCAATGAAATGCACCTTGACCGTGCATGCCTATAAGACGCAATTGGTAAATAATTTTTTGAATTTCTGAGATTGTCTGACAAATGATGTTGTTAACACATTTTGTAGAGTTATAGTGCAGATTGAAAATTTGATCTTGGTCCGACCAAGAAGGTCAAAGAAGATCAGCACCAAGAAAATTAGCAGCATGGATGATGCACAGGATCCTTGTGGACACGAGAAATATGTTATGGGGGAAAATCCAAGAGATCCACAAGAGAACAGAAAGCCACTCCAATGTTGGAGATGTGGAGGAACCCATTTGCGCAGGAATTGTCCACATGGGGAAGGGTATGTAAGTCCAGCTTACAATATCCAAGAAAATGAAACTGGAGCTGTTAGGAAGAGAGAACAAGAGAGTTCCCCAGATGCTGCAGCTACCATAAGAAGCCTGAGGGTAGAGTTGCAAGGTTGTAAAGAAGAAAATAAAAGGTTGGTCAAGGATCTGGTAGAGAAAAACCAGTTGAATACAGTCATGCTACAGAGTTTGGAAGATCTCCAAAGGCACATAAACTCTGGGCATCAGTTAACAGAGATAGAAGGGAGTAGGAGAAATTCCCACAAGAAGAATGAGCAGCTTAACCCAAGGAATAAAGGTTTGAAACCTTCTCACCTCCTAAAGTAGCAAAGGTGGCCATCACAAGTTGTGATTGAGCCAGCCAAAGTGATGAGGGAAAAGCCAAAAAAACCACTCAAATGTTGGGGATGTAAAGAACCCCATCTGCGCAGGAATTGTCCACTTGAGAATAAAAATGAAGGTCAAGTCCCTAGCACCCAAGAAGCTGAAACTGTGGGTCAGGAAGCAGGGACCATTCCTAAAATTTGTGCAGTGTTAAAAGACCACCAGGCAGACCATAACTCAACTATGGTGGAAGTTGAGGGTAAGATTGTTGAACAGACTGTTTCTGTTTTGATTGACCCTAGATCGACTCACAGCTATATCACCCTTGGACTTGTTGAGATGTGCACTTTGAAGAAGTCAAAGCATAGAAGATCATGGTTGGTCTGACTAGCCACTGGAACCAAGAAGAAGGTCAGTGAGGTGGTAAGGAAATGTCCATTGGTCATGGATGGGTTAGTCACCTGTGCAGATCTAAATGTTCTGCCACTTGGATCCTATGATGTCCTCATTAGAATGGATTGGTTGGAAGCACATAGAGCAAAGCTTAATTGTTACAACAAGACTTTTGAGTGCTTGGATGAAGAAGGCAACCTAAAGGTTGTGAAAGGCATTCCAAAAGTGATCTCTGGAAGGAAGTCTTTAGCAATGTATCTAAAGAAGTTCTATGGGAAAGGTTGCAGAGTGTATGTAGCTCATGTTTTGGAGGAAGCAAAGAATGATATTCCTAGGTTGGAGGGCTTTCATATGTTACAGGAATTCGGGAATGTTCTCCTATCAATTGTATGCAAAATTGAGCAACTATGACTTCTATGAAGATAGAATTCATTATTTGAGTCAAATTATCTCATATAAAGGAATATATGTAGACCCTGAAAAGATTGAGGCCATGAGGAGTTGACTTGCTCCAAGAAAGTTAACAGATGTAAGATCTTTTGTGAGACTTGCAGGATCTTGCAAGAGACTCACTGAAGGATATTAAGTTGAGTCTATGTATAGGCTGATGAAGCTTGCATGTGAACTTGTAGTTCCATGAGGAAATGGCCCTTCGTAAAGAATGCAGATAGAATGACCTGAGCAGAGAAGTCTGGTTGTACCCACTGAAACCAAGGCAGGAAACTACCATGTGCTATGAGAAGGATCTCATGACTAAAATCTAACTTCTGAACAGAATAGATTTTGAACTTCAAATTTTAAATTTTGTTGTTGATTGCTAATTGAATATTATGAACTGTTTGGTTGATCTAAAATGGTGTCAATATGACATGTTGTATGTGAATTTCCAGGTTTTGGGAAGCATGTGTAAGTTAGGGATGAGTACTCCCCACTCGCAAAAGCCAAACAATATGAGGATGACCTCATGGTTGCAAAAATCTGATTTTCTGTGGGAAGCAGAATTGTGAGTTCCAATTTTGATTTGACTATCAATGTTATTCATCATTTGAAGATTGGAAATTTATCCATGCATGAAATAGATTTGATAATATATGATTGAAATTTTTATGATGACATCGCATGTGAACTGCGTGCTAGTATGTAATACAGGTGAGATGATGGCGGTCCGCCCTTGGAGTACATAGCTTCTCAAGAGGATGTGTTTGAGAAAGATGGCTCCTCTGGAAGGATCTACTTGGGTACATAGCTTCACTCCCCTGTCAGCTAGGCACCGGTATGCATCACTGGGGAAGCCCGAGGTGTAAGACATCCAGTTAGACTTCTTTCCAAACCCATTCACTTCGTAACGGGACTGTCACGAGAGTGGGGGCTCTGTGAAGAGTTTAACCCCTAGGTATTATGGTATCTGGAAAGCAAGCACCTGAGCATTGGTAAGCACTGGGAGGAGGTGTTGAGCCCTTAAGCAAGAGCTACCATTAAGCACCCAAAGAGGTGTTAGGCTCTGAAGTGGGGCTGACCAGATCTCAGTTGAGAGATGTTAAACAGATAAGTATTTGATTTGCTTAGCAAATTTTTGATGATTTCTGTAAATACACATACGCATATGATGCGACCATGATTTTGGAAAATCTTGTTAAAGGTTGCATCTTATAGGAATGAATTTGACAAGTGAGTTGATTCATTTTGTTGTCCGGAAAGGAAGTGCCTAAGCATTGGTGAGCACTTCGAGAGGGTGCTAGGCCCTTAAGCCAGAGTTGTCATTGAGCACCCAAGGAGGTGTTAGGCTCTGAAGCGGGGTTGACCAGATCTCGATTGAGGGATGCTATATAGATAAGTAATTGGGTTACTTATCAATCATTTGTTGTTGTTGATTTTCTGTAAATACACATGAGCATATGATGCAGCCATGATTTTGAAAATACTGTTATAGATTGCATCTTATAGGAATGAATCTGACATGTGAATTAATTCATTGTGGTGTCCGGAAAGGAAGCACCGATCTTGTTGGGAACCTAAAGGAAGTGTTAGACTCTAAATTAGAGCTATCAAATATCGGTTGAGAAATATTTTCAAATGATCTGAGGGTTGTAGAAACTTGGCTACATTTTTATGCACACCCTTGCGTCGGATGGGGCAGGTTTTGTGGGTGCCATGGTTGCATAAAGCCAAGTCGGATACCTATGGAACCAAAAGAAGATACTTATGCAGATAAGTATTTGGGTTACTTGGAAACTTCTTGTTTATTTTATGTCGATATACATGTGCATGTGATTCATCTAAGGTTTTGGAAAATCTTGTGAATACTAACATGAGAATTGACTCATTGCTTGGGCCTTGAGATTAGGTATTGTTGATTGCCAAAGACATTGGAGATGTTCCACGTTGTGGAGAAGGATTCTCCAAGACCATAAAGAGACTGGTGGTATGGACTAATACATGCAATCAAGGACCTGGGAGAGTTCCAGATTGTACCATTAGACAAGTGAAAATGCAGAAGGAGCACCACGATCCCGATGAGACTACATGTGAGCTAGAGAGTTCCATGCGAATGGCACATCATTTTTTGTTTAATTTTGCAAAACACTAAGGGCGGTGCCAGTGTAGCATTTTGTTTAATTTTGTTAAGCACTAAGGACATTCCTATTGTAGGGGGGGGGGGAATTGTAATACCCCAGTTTTGACCCTTGGTATTTAATTGTACATAATGTAAATATTGTATTGATATTGTGGCATGGAGCTCAAGGACAAGGCCCTAACATTGATGAATGTTATGTGGATAGGTGATCGAGGCTAATACCTATGGTCATAGTGTTAAGTCAAGCACAGTAGATATATTTTGATATATCATGTAAATGTACGAATTAATATAAAACCATAGCTAGCTATGGGACTGCAAACGTTAAATAGATGGGGGCATGATTCCACAAGGGATAGGGAAGGGAGCTAGTCAAACTCCTGAGCGAATAGGATGTGACCAAATTTCAAAAGGTAAACCCATGAAGCTGTCAACTACCCATTTTTTTCTTATTGTGTCAGTCATTTATTTCTGCCAGAAATTGGTTGAGGAAGTTATTTCCTTGGGATGGAAAAGGTATGGAGGTCAAATTTGAATTGGGAAGACCACCCATTTTGGAAAAACGTGTTTGGATTATGGGGTAAGTAAACACCCACAAAATGTCTTCCCAGCCCATTAGGTAGGGATGTCCTTCATTTCCTCACGTGACTGAAGCTTGTTGAGCTCCCCTCATTTAAGTTTGCTGCATTTTTTCCATTTTTCTCCATGGTTGAGAAGTCGTTTTTGGGTTGCTGAGTGTGTGTGCAGCTGGGAAAACCTGTTTTTGGTGTTGATGAGTGAAGACGCAGCAGAGATTCACGTTTTGGGGGATTTGAGAGGGTGTTTTCACTTTCCTCGCGCGGTTGGGATTTGTTGTGCGCTTCCCTCACAAATTTATGTGTTTTCTTCATTGTTCTCCAAGCTGGAAACTCGTTTTTGTAAAGCTCGGTGGCTAGGAAGGTAGATCCACGATTTGGGTGTGAATAGAGGTCGTTTTTTCCTCTGTGAAGCCATTAAACATTTCCTGAAACGTTTTGATCACTTGGGTCGTTTTCCCCATCAGCCATTCTCGATTTTGGTTCCCAAGACATTTTTTTCCATACCCAGAACTTGTATTATGTCGTTAAGTGCATCCTTGTGTTGGCTTGGCTAAGTAAGTCCAAGGAACCCATCTGTTAGTGGGTTGACTGTGTTGGATGTGATTATTAACTTGACTGTGGGTGTATGGTCTTGCTGTGTGTAAGTCTATGTTCCCTAGTTCCTTGTGGAAATCATGCCCAGCTCGTGGGTGGCAGTGGGGCTGAGAGATTGAGGAGCACATTGGCCTATGGTTGGGTGGAACGTTGCAGCAACATAGCTAGTTGTGGGGAAGCTTCTTTTCAAGATAAGTATTTTCTTGTGTTTAACCTTTGCAATGTATTTGTTTTATGAATTATTATGAACATGACGAATGCTTGAATAAATGCTTTGCTTCTGCTGTATATTTCATGCATAATTCATATGTACATGAATTTTACTTCAATGCATTTGTTTATTGTGGTTCTTGGGCTAGATTGCCCAAATCTGATATAGTAGCAGCAGTGTAGGTCATGTCCTTTCCATTGTCGAGATGAGGAGAGGGGGCGACACTGAATATATCAATTCCGTACAACAAAAGAGGAAGTATGGTGCTTCTCTCTTATGCTCTACTTGGTGAGCACAACAAAGATTACAACAAGGAAATTTACATAAAAGCAAGTCCTTGCCTTTTAAGATTTGTTTTTTAATAACTAAAGAAATTGCTTTAGTATTTTTTTTTTTTAAACGAGTCTATAAACAGTTTAGAGAATGAGGAATGCAAACTTTTGTCCAACTAGTGGACAAAGCTCTTCTCTGGCAAGCTTGCTATAAATTCCTTGATGACTTATTATATGCTAATAAATAGATATATTAATAAGGTAATCTATACTGGTTTGATGGTTTCAAATATATAGATTTTTCTTGTTCTATTCCATTGTCAATATCTTTCCAATTTTGCATTGCCTTGCATCTCCGTTTAACATACTACTCGCTAATGTTCTCATGTTGTTGTTCAATGGCATTGCGATTGTGCTTAGCTTCAGCATGTGTGTGAGGTGGTTAAGGAACTAAAGCACAACGAAACTCAAGTCTCGAAGGATAGCCCTTCAAAGTTTATTTTAGTGGATATTTAACATAACATAGTTAAATATTATTTACTAAACTTCCAAGTCTTTCTCTCAATTTTTTGTAATTAAAGAAACACATTGTAATTTTGATACACAAGAAAGAATTATTTGAGACGGATTTCCAGGATGTAAATCATATGTGAGTATTAGAATGGCGTGTTAAAGACCAACCTTTCGTTAAAGAAGGATTCTTTGTTTATAGTAAATTATGTCAATAATTGAATATGGTTGTTGTTATGTATGGTTTATTGTTTATAGTCCATTGGATCAACGTGGTCAACATGTAGTAGGTAAGTTGTTGGATCAACAAATAATGCTAGCTATCGGAATTAAACAGATGGAGCCCAAGCAATCCCTTGCCCCTATAGTGGGCCTCCAAAGAATGATGGGATGTTTGAACTCTGATAAAGAGTGGGGTATGAATATGTGGATCTACTGCTTTGTGGCTATGTAGGCATGCGTAAATGTGCTTTATTTAAATTGAAGTGAGACCTTCTTATTTTTGGATATGCTATATGCACTATTTTATGGAATTTAAAGAGCTAATTAATTTTATGAGAACCTTTAAATTTAAGCTTAAATCATCAGCTTTGGTTTTCAAAAGTTGATGTTGATTTATTTGATGTTATGTTATATTTGTTTGAACTATGACAAGCATAGTTGAAGATTCATATTCAAATACTTTAGTGGGTGTAGACATTTTTGTAATTATGTTCTTTACATTTTTTTGGTTTTTAAGTTTTATTTGTTTCTCCACACTATTTATATTGAACTTTGTAGGGTAATCTCTTAAAACACATCATAATAATAAAATTACTAAATTCTTGGAGCAAATCCATTCAACTTTATAGAGTTTTAATTCTTTGAGAGACAAAATGTTTTAACCTTAAACAATTTGCACTCAAATTGAGTACATATTCAATGTTAACTTAGTAACAAGCAACTTGTTTGTAAATTATTTTGACCTTTTTATAGATTTGTGATTACTCAACTGGAATTTGAGGGTTGTGGTTTTGGTTGAAATCAACTCTATTTCATTTGAATTTACCTAGTCACACTAACCAAGTGTATCTATCTTCTCATTTCTATAGCTTCCATCTTATAGAAACAAATATTCGCAACGTGGGGGACATTGCCACCTCGTGGCTCTTGTTATATAAATAAGATGTATACTAAGAAGAAGCTTATTTCTCGAAAAATTTTGGTGCTATGTGTTAGCTTGGACTATTCTGTACTATTCATAGTGTTTTAGAATTTTTAGTAGATTAAAATACTATAGCAATAGATTTTCCTTATGCTTGTTTATATTTGTTCTTACTTTTGATGATAAATTATGCTAAAAATATGGAAATGAAGTTGTAGATTTCATTTTCAACTTCAGGTTCACTTTAATTTGTGTTATCTATCTGGAAATTTATTAATTGATGATTCAATTAATTATTTTCTACTTGTTGCTTGCATTTATTTATGATACTTTTATATCTATATTTTTTAATTTATGTAATTGATTATCCAATGAATTGTTTTCTACTTGTTGCTTGCATTTATTTATGATACTTCTATATCTATATTTTTTTATTGTATCCTATCTAGGAAAGTTTAGATCATATTAGCTTAGGCTGCAACTCACTTACATTTTGTGTTGCATTAAAAAAATCATGAAACAAATAATTGTGATTGTGCCATAATCTAAAGAACTCACCATTCCAAATAGTGAAAGGCCTAATTGGGCCATTTCTCTAGGTGAACTTTTGTGATTGAAGAAGAGAATTCGCCTATGTCAATAGTTTATAATAATTATATGGAGTTGTTGGCCTTGAAAATTCTAATGAAGTTGGAGATTAATCAAGGGATCTCAAAATGTTGGCTCTCTTGGGATTCTGAGGTGGTACTGTTAACATTTCATATGCTTAGCTAGATATCATTAGTGTTTAATCCAATTTCACATCAATAGCATATGCAAAATCACTAAAAGAAACCCAATCGCAAGATAGACAAAGATTTATCCTGGGAAACCCTCAAGGGAAAGAAAACCCAGCAAAACTTCCTCTATATAAATGTACAAGATAAAACCCCAAAACAGGTGCTCATTCTCCTCATTGATCTGCCTCTCTGTCTCTTATGTGTTATACACAAGTAAGTGTGTGTGTGTGTGTTCAAATGAGGAACACAACTCCTCTATTTATACTCTTTCTATCATTTGACTTTTACCCTAACAAGTCGTCCCCAACAAACTTACTGGGTCGACTTCACCTAGGAAGACACAAAACAGTATTATATTATATTCAAGAGGGTACTATTGACCCGACTAACAATGGAGGTTATACCTCATGACTCTTTGATGACCAAATACAATAGTAACATCGTGACATAGGAATAACACATCTCCCTTGGGTTACATTAGTAAAATACATTTAGAATATTCTTCGAAGTTACAATATTTCAACAAGTACTAAATTAGATGAAGAGAAGCTACAATCTAGAAAATCTAGTGTTGCATCTGATTTTGGGACAAATAGAAAGCATGGAATTATTGTTCTCTAAGAAATCTTACCTCCACATATACAAAGATCTTAATTCACATGCAAAAAGTCTTTCAAAGGTTGGCTTATTGTTGAGAGTTAACACAAGTTTTATCATTGAGTACCAAGAGGCATGATCCAATCTAAAATCTAGTATTTTATAAATGTTTAAATTACATTCATGTGTTGTAGGAAGAGGCATAAATCTAAATGTGTATTTCTATAATAAACATTATTGGACTTTAATTAACTTGATGTCGAATGGAAGTATATAGCCTATTGTGTTTCTTTGCAAATGGGAGAAATCATGTGCATGTGTTTTGCAATGGTTTTAGTAGAACAAGAGAGAAAAAAAAGTGGTTTTATTCTGTTTTTTTTGCAGATGGGAGAAATCATGTGCATGTGTTTTGCAATGATTTTAGTAAAGGAAGAGAAAAAAAATTATGTGGCATTTTGATATAACTATATAATGAGGACTCATCTAAGGGTTTTAGCGATATATAGAAAAAACTTTTATGCCCATGGACATTGTGAAGATATATAATATTTTTTCTTATACAAATATATATTGAAATTCTTCCCAAACATATTTAAAATATATTTCGTTTATTTATTAATAAAATATATATGAATGGTTTTCAAAGAAAAAAATAATAATGTCCAAACATATAAAACATATTTAAAATATACTTCTTTATTTATTAATAAAAATTTAAAATTTAAAAATAAAAAACATATTAAAAAAATAATGTCCAAACATAAATGATATTTATATGATTGACGATTTCAAATATGCTTAATACATGATTTTATTATATTAAATATAATCTATTTTAATATTATTTCATTGTTAATATTATTAAACATGTTATTATTATTAGTTTATTATTCATAATACTTAGTGGAATAACTTAACCAATAAAGGAATCCAATCATTGCGATATGATAATGCCCAAGCCACCTTTGATTAAAAGACTTTTGGAAAAGGGACTTTTATAAATGGTTACAATGTTGGTTTACTCGAGAAAATATTTGATAGTGAGAATTAGTTTCGGGGAAGAGCAAGGTTCTTTATTATTTTATCGGGTTTTTCATTTTTATTCTACCATAGTGATTGTATTGAAAATATAAGTTTAGGTATGGTTCATGTTAGCACTACGTTTAAATTTTTGAATTATAGACTTGAAGGGTTTGAAAATGATCTTATTTGGGGGTTTTCACGGGAGCGCCCTTCAGGTTATCTGAATAGTGAGTCTCGTCATCACGAGTCGTCGTGTAGAAAGGGGATCCAAATCTACGGAGATAAATCATTCTAAGGGTTGAAGCATGCAGCGGCGGGACAGAGATAAAAAGTGTTGAGTTTCAACGGTACAGATTCAAGGTGATGAAGGTCAACGATGGAGAGACATTCCGCCAGTAGGAGATGCGAGGTAAGATTCAGTCTTTGGATTAGCGAAGTCGGTTAAAGGGGAGAAGTGTTGGAAGGTCAAGATCAACACAAAGCCAAATTGACGGACCTGAGGGACTCCGCTCGATAAACATGGACGAAAGGAGAAGCTTTTCCAAATTGCGGAATATGTTAAAGGAAGAAAGGATCGGACGGCTGATGTAAAGGAGGGGACAGATCTGCGGTCATTATCAATTCCGCGATCTGAACTAGCATGGGTAAAGTTATGATATCAAATCGCGAAATGTGGTAGGGGCCACAACGATCAGCAGTTACGACGTGAGGTCAGGGTGGATTGACGGACATGGTAAATTTTCGTGATATAAAGGTGCCCGATCGATTTGTAGGAGGGAAGATCGACAAAATATTAAGGTTTTCAGAGTTGAATGGTCTCGATGAAGGCTCTTTACTGATCAACAGTCATTGTCGATTCTCCTAAATCGAAGTATGCAGGTGGTTAGTGTTGGATTTCTGGTGCGAAGATGTTGCGTACCAAATACTAAGATTGAAAAACAAAGGATCCACTTGGAGTTGAAAAGGTTCGTTCCTTTTGAGCTATAGAACTAACGATAACCAAACTGAATGTGTGAAGCGCCAGCATGAACAAGATCGAAACGTTGCACGATTGGACAAGGTAAGCATTCTCAAACCCCTGAGCATTTCAGAAAATGGCCAAGAGGCGAGGCATGTACACATGTATGGTCGATGCAAGATGGGTTCGGATCAATGGTCTGAAATTTGTTCAACCCGGTAAAGGTCGTGTCTTGGTCAGGTCTGGTACAGAGAAGATATCCTCACGTATGATCTGACCAATAATCATATCCCTCGACGCCATTTGTGGCATGCCTTATGTGAAAATGATGTCCACGGCGTCACCAACCCTCCCAACTCCAGAGATCCATCATGAAGCTTACGTAAGAAACAGCGGGAGATCATGAGGCATGGATTTTTGAAGCAATGAATCTATCCCTTACACGAAGCAAAGAGATGCAGCCAGCCAAAACCGTTATGAATACCACTGTCAACATAAGTGAAAGGGAAAAGGATGTCAAGTCCAAAGGTCATGACCCATATGGACAGCAATGCAACCTCACAGGAGGCGGCATGATCGGATTATCAACAGCAAATGGAGATCCCTCATCCACGTGTCCACTCATGCGGCCATTATGATGACCAGCTAAGAAGTGTGCGACAATGTTGACCAGTCGTCTCCATTCTAATCTTCATCGTCCTATATAAACGCTACCTTCCTGAACCGCTGAAGAGCAAGAAATGAGTTAACGCTAAGGAGGAAATTCAGAGCGTTAGTTTGCCTAAATTCTACCATTTTCTGGCAGATTGCAATGCCTATTTGGTTTGAGAAGCTCGTCTGGCAGGGAGTGTTGATGGTTGGTGAACATGCCTTTACTTTCATGTGTCATCCTAGTTGTTTACACCAGGAAAACACCACCCATCAGGGGACAAATGTGAAGCACTTTGAGAGATTCACCAGTTTTTTGATAACCATACCTCTAGCTGCATGGTGCCTGGGTTTTCATATCCCATGGGTGTTCCCCCAGATCCCCCAGATGCAATCGCTGCCTCCAAATCCCTAGTACGTGGTGACCATGTTTAGCAACGACCAGTAGGAGCGAATGCTCGTGATGGGGGGGGTAGGTGTCCAAAGTCTTCATCACCACCTTCATGACCTCCACATGCCATTGCCCACTTTATCTGAGGTGGTGATGAAGGCGGAGGCGCACCCCGTCGTATTTCCTATACGAAAGCTCACCCAGAAGAAGGTGACGAGTACAAGAATGATAAGCCACTGCAGAGGCTTGTTTTTGACAGGAGCAATGTGGCCCTTCTTCAAATCCCCTCAAATAACAGTGTTACCCGAAGAGGAGCGAGCTATGAAGAAGGTTGAACATGGGAAGGATATAAACTCCTTTTCCATCTCTAAAACCATGCAGAAAGGTGCCTTCGAGCACAAGACAAACATGAGAGAAGAACATGTTGCTGACTCGACAGGCAAACAGGTGGTCGATCCAAATCAACATTGAAGCTACCAGAAGCATATTGAGACGTCCTTTTCTCGAACCGCAAGCTCAAAACCATAAATGACATGTCTCATCCAAACCGAGCACACGTAATTGTTCCATAATGTCTATTTTAAATACATGTAAACTGTGGCAGAAGTACCACGCTCTAGTTGTTAGTTTGGATTATGATTGTAAATGGTTTCTAATCCTATTTCGAGGATTAGCCTTATGGTCTGAGACATTATAAATATACTCCCCATAGAGGGGAGAGGGGTTGAGAATTTTCAAGAGCATGGGCTCTCCATTGTAACATGTTTCAATTTCCCAAAGTTGAATAAAATTGCAGAGGCGGAATGATAAACTCTCATGGCAGAGATTCCTGTGCCATCTCTTTCTTCAATAAGTAACTTTCTTTACATGATTGTTATCCTGTTTTCATTTCAGTTTGTATTTGTTTTCATGTTTGAGCTTCAGTGTATATGGACCAGAATTCATCTTGCATGCTCTAGGTTCATTGCTCGAGCCTTTTTAAATATTTTCTTCTAAAGTCTTGTGAAATTCACTCAAGCTAGGTGCTCTGTTAGATGGGTTGTCTCCCTTTGTCCACTAATCAACTCGCTAATAACTCCATATTGAAGAAACGGTGTCTATCTTGCCTTTGTCCACAAATCTTCGGACTTCCTACCTCCCGCAACCTATCTCAACTCTGATAGCCGACCCCATGGCCCAATGGTCTTCCCCATGATTGTCCCACCAAACCTTTATAAAAACAAACTTGTTCTATTCAGAAATCTGACCTTCTGACTATCGTCAATCGAATATCTTAAGTATGATAACTTTGTAAATGGTGAGAGATCCCTCTCTAACTATATCAGGTCAAAAATACAGTCTGAAACGGTTTTGATGTTACCCCGGGATTTACCTTTCACAAACTGGGTACGTTCTGGGTGTTAACAGTTCACAAATATATGTCTTCTTTTTTTCCATGATATAAGTGATGGTACTGAAAATATAATTTTAAGTGTGCTTTACAAATATGTTTTTTCTTTTTTTTCAACATACAGTGTTATAAAATATTGACACAGTTATAAGATATTGACACTACTTTGGGAAAATTTTGAAGCTATGATAGTGAGAAAATCCAACAAGGTTTGTTTACATATATTTGTATTTGTTTGGACAATGATCTTAGTAAAGGTCTTCCAAACAAAATGTTGTTGAAACTTAGAAACTACAAATTCATAGGAGTATGGAGCATGAAAATATGGCCTTTAGATGTTGTCACCGTCATCAAATAGGTCACTTTTAAAAAACTTGTCTGCAGCCAATAAGTATACAAAAATATGGCCAATTTTTCAAATCTAAATGTTGGTATCCATATGATCCTCCTTCCTTGAAGGATGAAGAAGAGGACTACGCATTGCTCCTATTCTCTAATATTCAATACAAATACAAAGAAAGTAGCACTCTATATGGAATTCTCTATGACATTGTGGCATGTATGGCTCCTATAAGATCTTCTTCTTTCTTTGTTATGCTCTAATGTCTAATCCCTACCTCTTGTTCAGTTATGGAACATTACAATAAGAACGAAAATCATGCTTCTTTTCTCGGTGGCACAATGTTTAACAATGTCGTAATAACCATCTACGGTTAGTTTTATGGTCTTTGCATGCCTATGCTCTCTATTAGGGTTAGGATTTTGAACCCTATAGAATGTTCTTAGAATTCCACATGTGTTGGAAAAGAGAGTTGAGGTGGAATCCACTTGATACCATGATTATCAACAGAATAGATCAACTTGTGAGAGGCACAACTGTTAGAAACAGGACCACAGAGAAATAATAGATATACAGTTAAATCATTAAACAAGATGCAAAACACATTAAACACAATATAGAGAGACACAGATATAGCATGATTCACCCAAACGATGGGCTACGTCCACACATAAATTGTCAATCCTTTTATTACCATCCAGAAAGATGAAGGGACACAACCTGCAGCAATACCGTTGCAATTCCTCTTCACGCTCTCACAATCTCTCTCACACAATCAAAGAGATTGTTTACAATGCTACAATAGTATACAATACCATACACAACCGTATTTCAATGCTTTTCATTTATAGGGAAAATACCATGGAAAAATACTACGGTTAACCCAATACCATGGGTCCACAAAATTGTTGGCCAACAAACATCCCAAAAAAATTTCTTAGGGACTCTGCCCCCGAACCCCAAGGTTGGGGAACAAGTGTACAGTACACCTCGAGTACAAACATGACTGAATAATATCTCTGTATCTTGAAGATCAGGCTCCACAACCAACAATCTCCCACTTGGAAACTAATCACAACAACTCCACCACTGTTGCACTTGCTGGACTATGCTCTAGACCTTGGACTTGGAAAATTTCTTATTTACACCTTCATGCTTGAAGACCAACAAAAATCGATCAGAAACTCAATTTCTCTCTGGTTACTCCCTTTGTCAACATGTCTGCAGGATTCTGGCTGGTATGTATATTTTCCAATTTTAACAGTTCTTCATCTAGAACGGAGCTTATGAAATGGTACTTGAGTTGTATATGTTTAGTCTTCGAATGAAAGGTTGAGTTCTTTGCAAGATGAATGGCACTCTGGTTGTAACTGTACATCCTGCTATTCTCCTGCTTCTTACCAAATTCCTCCATGAACCTCTGCAACCAAATCATCTCCTTACTAGCCTCTATAGCAGCAACATACTCTGCTTCCGTTGTTGAAAGTACAACAACTTGTTGCAGTTTTGAAATCCAAATTACTACTCTTCCACCCATAGTAAACACATACCATGTGGTGCTCATCCTATTGTCTTTATCACCATCCATATCTATATCAACATATCCCTATAGAACAGTGTCTGGAACTCCAAAACATAATGCATCAGAAGTGGTACCTCTCAAATACCTGAGAATCCACTGTACTAATTTCCAATGCTCTTTACATGGATTATTCATATACCTGCTCACAACTCCCACTGCATGTGCAATATTTGGTCTTGTGCACACCATGCAATACATCAAGCTTCCAACCCCTGATGAATAGGGAATCCTAGACATGTAATTATCTCTTTCTGTGTCTCTAGACACATCTCCTTACCTAGTTTGAAATGGCTGGCTAAAGGTGTACTAACTGGTTTTTCATTCTACATTATAAACCTATGCAACACCTTTTCTATGTACTCTCCTTGAGACAACGTCAATTTGCCATTTTTCATGTCTCTTGTTATTCTCATACCAAGGATTTGCTTTGCAGCAACCAAATCCTTCATCGCAAATGATTTAGCTAGTTTTCTTTTGAGCACATTTATATCCTGCATGTTAGACCCTGCAACAAGCATGTCATCCACATATAATAACAAGATAATATATCTTCCATTATCTAGCCTCTTGAAATAAACACAGTGGTTAGAATGACATCTATCATAACCTTGTTCTGTCATAAACTTATCAAATTTTAAATACCACTACCTTGGAGCTTCTTCAGGCCATACATTCTCTTCTTCAACCAGCAAACCAAATTATCCTTCCCTTTGACCTCATACCCCTGTGGCTGCTACATATAAATCTCTTCCTCCAAATCCCCATGGAGAAAGGTTGTTTTTACATCTAATTGTTCAAGATGCAAATCTTCTACTGTCACTAGACTTAAAATAGTTCTAATTAAAGTCATTTTAACAACAGGAGAAAATATTTCATCAAAGTCTATACCTTTCTTTTGTGCAAACCTATTTTACAACAAGTCTATCCTTGTACCGCTTCTTGCCCCAATCTTCTTCCTTTAACCTATAAATCCATTTATTTTGCAATGCCCTTTTTCTGTAGGCAACTTAACCAAATCCCAAGTTTGGTTTCTTACCAATGATTCCATCTCCTTATCCATGCCTTTCTCCCATTTCTTTCTAGTTTCTACCTGCATTGCTTCTTCATAACATTCTGGTTCACCGGAATCAGTCATCAATAAATAACACAGTTGAGGAGAGAATCGTTCTAGTGCCTCTGGAAACTTCATTTTCTTTTATTTCATCAAGCACTATGTACTCTATGTTTTCCTTTTCCACTTTCTTTCCCTGCAACTGATCTTTGTACATAACCTTTTCATTGAATACTACATCTCTACTCCTAATGATTTTGCGATTTTCAAAATCCCATAAGCGATAACCAAAATCATCAACCTCGTATCCAATAAAGATACATTTCTTGGATTTAGCTTCAAGCTTTGAATCTATCATCTTTATCAATATGGACAAATGCTTCACAACCAAAAGTTCTCATAAATGAGTATTTTACCTGTTTGCCTGTCCATGCCTCCTCTGGAATCCCACCATCCAAAGCACTTGAAGGCCCTCTGTTTATTAAATAAACAGCAGTGTTTACAGTACAGCCCAAAACTGTAAGGCCAACCCTGCATGCAATCTCATACACCTTGCACGCTCCATGATCGTTCTGTTCATCCTTTCTGACACATCATTTTCTTGTGGTGTTCTAGGGACTGTCTTCTCTCTGTGAATCCCATTGTGTGAACAGTAACTATCAAACTCCTTACTGCAATATTCACCTACATTATCAGATCTGAGGCATTTCAACTTTTTTTCTGTCTCATTCTCAGCCAAAGCTTTCCACTTCTTAAAAGTATCAAACACATCATATTTTTGTCTAATGCAATGAACCCAAGTTTTTCTAGTTGCATCATCAATAAAAGTAACATAATAACGAGAGCCACCAAGAGATTGTACATAAACTGGTCCCCATAAATCTGTATGGACAAGCTCTAACTTTTCACTCTTCTTTTGTTTCCCAACCTTGAGAGATCTAACTCTCTTATGTTTTCCATAAACACGGTTCTCATAGAATTCCAAACTTACCTACTTCAGATCTGGAAGCGGTTTCCTTGAGTGGAGAATTTGCATCCCCTTCTCACTTATGTGGCCAAGCCTATGATGCCACAATGCCGCACCTGTTTCTACGGAAGCTACAAAGATAGAATAATCAGTATTATGAGGACATAAATATAACGTACCTACCCTATCTCCTTTTGTTATTACCAGTGATCCTTTAGTGATCTTCCACCGCGCTTCTCCAAGCGTAGACAAACAACCCCTATCTCCCAACTGCCCTGTTGAGATCAAATTTCTTTTCATAGCAGGATGTGCCTTACATCTTTTAGCATCCATTCACTTACATTATTTAAATCAATCTGTACCTTACCCTTTCCAATAATTTTACATGGTTCATCATCCCCCAATAAAACATGTCCAAAATCACCTTGAACATAAACATGAAAGAACTTTCTATGGGGTGTAGCATGACATGAAGCCCTTGAATCTACTACCCAGTAATCGCTAGTATTATCTAATGCAATAATCAAAGCATCTTGTAACACATCACCTGCTACATTCGCTTCCTGAGTAGTCTCTTGCTGCCTCTCACCTTTCTTCTTTGGTGTTCTACAGTCTTTCTTCAGACATCCTTTCTTACCACAGTTCCAGCACTCTATTTTTCTGAATCTGGACTTGGATCTGCCCTTTTTAGACTTGCTGTGATTTCCTAGGCTCCTTCCTCTCTCATTTTGTCTCCTCCATGGTCAACGCATTACCTGATGTCTCACTTGTGCTTTTCCTTCGCATTTCCTCACTAAGAATAACACCAACAACATAATCAAACTTGTGTTTGAACTAGGGACAAAGTTACTTACAACCATGACCAAGCTATTCCAGCTTTTCAGCAATGAGCACAAGATTAGAAGAGCCCTAACCTCATCATCAAAGTTCACTTTTACAGAACTTAACTGACTGGTAAGTGTATTAAACTCATTTAAATGGTTAGCAAGAGATCCACCTTCTGACATCTTCATATTAAATAAACGCTTCATTAAAAATACCTTGTTCGAAGCTGAGGGTTTTTCGTAGCACTTACCCAATGCGCTCATCACACCCTCTGTTTTTTTTTTCTTTCGAAATATTGAAAGCCACCAACGAAGCCAGGCAAAACCGTATCATTCCCACTGCCTTTCTATCAAGAACCTCCCATTCTTCATCCTTCATAGTCGTCGGTTGTTTTTATTTTCCGCCCAATCGTGGGTACAGATCCTTTTGGTACAGATAGTCCTCCATTTGCATCTTCCATAACTGGTAGTTTTGGCCATTAAATTTCTCGACCATAAACTTTTATTCTTCCGACATTGCTCCCACTCGAACCAGGAACCTTTTTTTCCTACGAGTTTACCATCCAAATAGACCTTTTGGCTCTGATACCAATTGTTAGAAACAAGACCGCAGAGTAATAACAGATATACAGCTAAATCATTAAACAAGACGCAAAACACATTAAACACATTACAGAGAGACACAGATATAACGTGGTTCACCCAAACGATGGGCTACGTCCACACAGAAATTGTCAGTGCTTTTATTACTGTCTAGAGAGATGAAGGGATACAACTTGCAGCAATACCGCTACACTTCCTCTTCACACTCTCACAGTCTCTCTCACACAATCACAGAGATTGTTTTGAATGCTACAATACAATACAATACCATAGATAGTCGTATTTAAATGATTTTCCTTTATAGGGTAAATACCATGGAAAAATACTACAATTAACCCAATACCATGGGTCCACAAAACTGTTGGCCAACAAACATCCCAAAAAAATTTCTCGGAACGAGTGTACAGTACCCCTGTGGTACAAACATAATCGAATAATATATTTAGATCTGGAAGATCGAGCTCCACAACCAACAACAACTTCCTCATATGAACTCCAATTGAGGTGATCACGCGCCATCGGAAAGCTCTCAAAATGTATAATAGAAGCAAGGAGGATATGAATTATGTTTATAAACTTTTGACCCCAAAAAACATTGTTTAAGCTCTCAAATAGGCCTTGAAAGTTTTGAATCCAAACCTGCAAAGCAAAATCTACCTCTAAAATGAATCCTACAAATCAATTCATAAATCTTTTCACCTATAATACGCCAAATAAATCACAAATCATATATTAATCCATTTCAAATCACTATATCCTAAACACTCAACTTCTAAATCACTTTATTAAAAAAATATAACAAAAATATAACTATAATTAATGCATTTAATTAATTTTCAAAATACAAATCATCAAAATATAACCAAAAAGAAATAACTCATAATTAATGCATTTAATTAATTTTCAAAATACAAATCATCACTCTTTGATTTGAATGATTTGAAGATTGCCCCATAGCTAATAGTGACCGGCAAAGACCGAAAACCTTAAAATTCAAATCTCATGTAACACTTCCACGTGGTATAAAGATACATAAATGTAGCGCTTTCCCTCAAAATTCAAACCTCGTGTAACCTTTCCGCGTTAAAGTGACTAAAAAAGATGCATAATAATGTGTCCTTTTAAATTAAATTGATGCACATACATTAAAAATGTTTTTGTAATAATAAAAATACATATTTGAATTTAATAAATAATTTTTAATCTCAAAAATGATAATACGTTACATTAAATAATTGTGTTTTTAAGGTGGTAAAATATGTTTTTAAAGTTTGTATCTAAATTATGATAAGATAAAAAAAAATTAAAAAAAGTTGTACATTATTTTAACAGTTAAGAATATGTATTTTTTTTTCAAGTTATGTATTTCACTTGAGTAGTTGTGCTCGTTTAATTATTAATCTGCATATTGTAAATATCGATTATTAATGTAGATTAAGATGAGGGGGCAGGGCCATCGACTTCAGGTTCTTTGAGATAAAGCAAGCACCATTGTTTTTGAAAAGAATATCAAAATGTGTATTTTTTTAAGAAAATCACTTAATTATTAATTTATTATATATATATATAATTATTATTAAATATCATAAATATTATAAAATTAATTAAAAATTTTAAAATTTATATATAAGATAAAAAGTTAAAATAATTTTGTTTTTATCTGAAAATGAAATTGCAATTTCTTCATTTAAGAAAGGGATAATAGGATTGAAGATTTCCCCACTATCCATTTTATGTTTGGATATGTGAGGGTAAATAAAAAAAGTAATCCCCTTCACATTAATGTGGTGTTCACAGAGCAGACCTAAATTTCAAATCTTTCTTGTAACATATTAAATTTCAGAAAACAAACATATTAAAGATTGATGTGATCTTTGTCTCATATCATTGATATGAAAAATGTGTTTGAGGTGGTTGGTTCCTGTGTTGGGGTCAGTTGTGGATAGTCGATGAGCTTTTCAGACCTGTTCCGAAAAGTGCGGCGGGTTGTTGGATTTTAGTCCTTTGTTGATGGGTGGCGGGGTGCGTACGAACCCTCGAGATAAGGTCACCTTTGTGCCTTTTGTGCCCTTGGGTGGAGTCAAACCGGGTCAGGAGGAGGTTCCATCTGATCCACGAGGGTGTAAGCCTTATTCTGAGTCTTTGAAGGGTTGTACACCATTTAAAAAGGGCCCGAGGGTTTCAAGGGTACGGATGTCAGCT
Source organism: Pseudotsuga menziesii (assembly GCA_001517045.1). Taxonomy (NCBI): domain Eukaryota; kingdom Viridiplantae; phylum Streptophyta; class Pinopsida; order Pinales; family Pinaceae; genus Pseudotsuga; species Pseudotsuga menziesii. Next base: position 98,901 of record LPNX010523985.1, read on the forward strand.
AATATTAGTTTTGAGAGGGTCAAGAGTTCAAGGCCTATCTGTATGTTGGGCAGAGATGTGACAATGGATGCAGTGGAGGCTCTAGCTAAGCGAGCATTGGTGGGTAGATTTGAGTTTATCAAAATCTCTAGAGCAAAGATTCTAGAGTGGATAAGGGTAGTGTGGAAGCCGTTGTTAAAGTCTGTTCCGAAAGATTGGCAAACAAGTGGATTATTTTTCAATTTCTATCGGAGGAAGACATATTTGTAATAGTTATCCAATTCTGGGTCATTGGGAATGGTTCATTAGTACTAGAAAGGTGGGGAGTTGGTTTTGATCCTCTCCAAGATAAGTTGAGCAAACGACACTTATGGGTTATTCTTCCTAACTCTCATGTTCACTGCTGGAACCTTAAAGGTTTCATGGAAGTGGCAAACTCTCTCAGACAGTTCATCTTGATGGAGGATGATCACTTGCTAGGCTTTGAGAGGGTCTCGTCGAGGATTTTAGTGGAGATGGAGGTGGAGGAAGGTTTACCGACGGAGCTGGAGGTTTTTTGGGTTGAAGGCTCCTTTATTCAGTGTTTGGACTATTGGCATCTGCCTTTCAAGTGTCACATTTGTCGGGCTCTCGGGCATTCGAAAGCTAAGTGTCCAGGTGTTGCAACAAGAAAAAAGGAGTCTCCATCTGTTGATGGCAAACTGCAAGGGATGGAAAGGGACCTTAGCTTCCTATTGCCTATGGATAAAGCTTCAGTTCAATCTTTTGTTGGTAAGTTTGTTGAATCTGTACCTCTTTTACTTAATTTCATCTCTGCAATGGAGCTATTATAGTCTTTATCTATTCTAGATAAGGAGGGGTCGAGGGAGGTTTTTGAACCCTGTAGGGGGATGGTTTCATCTCCCTCTGGGAGGGATTTGGGTGAACAATCTGAAGCCAGTCCTGCTCTTGTTTGTGTCTTACCGGATTCAACGGAGTCTAGCCTTCAGGATATGTCGATTGAGACTCCTCATTCGCCATTGTTTTTAGACTGTGATTTTCCTCCACTGGGGCGAGAGTCTTTGGCTGGGTTGAATATTAGTATATCCTCCTCTCCTCTTGTGGACCAGCAAACGGGTTTGGGTCAAGAGGTATCTGAGGATGGGAGCATGTCGTTTGCTTTGGGTCTGAGTGAACCCCCTCCTACCTATTTGGTCGAGAGGTGTTATAGCCCAGATGTGGTTCATATCTCTTCTATTAGGTCTGCTAGTATGTCGATGAGAAGGGGGGAAGGGAAAAAGAAGAGACGGGAAAATCGCAAGATGACTAAAGATATTATCAGGGTTGCTTCGGGGGTTAACCCTAAGGTGCTCCCACTGACGGAGAGGGGTTTTCCCCCAGTTATTGACCATGAATATTTGGGACCTATTCGGGCTCTTAGAGATTTATCCCAGGTAGAGGTTACCAAATTATTTGTGTATCGTTGAATGTGAGAGGGTTAAGTAGTTGCCTAAAAAGAATTGCATTGAAGCGATTAATAGAGAGTCAACATGTGGGTATTATGTTACTTCAGGAAACGATGATTGAGGCGGACAGTGCATGTGAGTTTTTTTTAGAATTAAACATGTTGGAGGGTTTCGGCTGTGAGCTCTAATGGTCCCTCTGGTGGGACTTTAGTGGCTTGGAATCCCGAGGTGGATGACTTTAGATCTTTCTTGACATGTGCAGATATTCTTTTAACTAGGCATGTTAAGGGATTTTAGCAGGTCATCTACGTTATTAATATTTATGCTCCTTGTAGAGATCGGAAAATTTTTTGGGAAGGTCTGCAAAGGGTTGGTTGCTTACAAGTTCCTAATCTTATTTGGTGGGTGATCTCAATTTTACACTCTCTGCAAGTGAGGTGTGAGGAGCAGGTAGACCTGCAGATGATCTTGCAGATTTCTTTATTTCTTTATTTGATGATATGCACCTTAATAATATTATTCTAGCGGTTTTATCTCCCACCTGCTCGAATGGGCATTGTGGAAGCGGGGGGATAGCCAAAAGGTTGGGCAGGTTCTTCATGGCAGATGGCATGTGTGAGGTGATTGGAAAGTATCGCTCTTGGTCCCTGGCAACTGGATTCTCAGACCATCGGGCATTTTTCCTTCAGTTAGACTTTCAAAAGGATTTTAGATACTATCCCTTCAAATTCAATCCTTCATAGTTAAAGGATGACGAATTTGGTTCCCTGGTTAATGATAAGTAGCGGTACTTTGTGGAGAATGTCCCAAGGCATTTGATCTTGGTGAACAGACTCTAATGGGTTATGGATCACCTCAAAGGGGAGGTAATTATATGGGAAAAGAACAAGAGGACATCTATTGCTAGTGAGTTGAGTAGCATTAAAGGGAGATCCAAGGTCTGTACAGGGTTGTAGATGGGGATTTCTTCTCTGAGGGCAGAAAACAATAATTATTGAAACTGGAAGAGGCTCAGGTTAAGATACTTTTGCATAAAGAAGAGACTATCCACCAAAAGAGTAGAGCAATATGGATTTTGGTTGGAGATGATAATACCAAGTATTTTCACCAATTTTCGAACAAAAGAAGGTTGTCCAATACTCTTTGGGAGGCCTTAGGTGATGATGGAAGCATGGTTTATGATGATAGCTCGATCAAGAGGGAAGCGGGGAAAATTTTTCAAAATTCTTATGTAGCAAAGGATGGAGGTAGTATCGATAATCAACTTCACGTTTTAAAACAGATGCCTCTTTTTTTATGAATGAGGACCGTGATCTTATTGGGAGGTCGGTGTCTGAAGGGAAGATTCTGGAAATGATCAAGAATTTTAAGAAAGATAAAAGTCATGGCCCGGATGGGTGGACTGTGGAGTTTTTCCTCCATTTTTTTGATTTGTTGGGTGGCATCCTGACGGAGGCGGTGGAGGAGACTTGATGCTCTGGGATCATACCTAAGACCCTGAACCAAACCTTTATCACTCTGATTCTGAAGTTTGATAAGCTCTCTGGCTTTAATAAGTACAGGCCTATTGCGTTATGTAATCTACTTTATAAATTGATATCCAAAGTTATTGCAAACATGTTGAAGGCAATATTGAGTAAGGTAATCTCCGAGGAGCAATTCGAGTTTCTGCCGGGAAGACAAACACTAGGTGTTGTTGGTTTAATCCAGGAAAGTCTTCACTCTATCAAACAGAAGAAATTATGTGCATTCATCTTAAAACTTGATATGGAGAAATCCTGCGATAAGATTGATTGGGATTATCTCAGACTCCTGCTTATCCAAGTTGGTCTTTCTCAGAATATTACTCGTTGGATTATGTCATGTGTCTCCACAGCCAGCTTTGCAATTCTAGTGAACGGTTCACCATTATTGTTTTTCAAAAGTGGTCATGGCATCCGACAAGGGTGCCCCTTATCTCCTTATTTATTCATCATTTCCATCGAGGGGCTCAGTCGGTCGTTGATTGAAGCAAAGAAGGAAGGAATAATCAAAGGTATAAAGGTCACAAACAGTTTGTGGCTAACTCACGTCTTCTTTGCGGACGATGTGATCATTTTTTTTCATGGATCAGTGGCTGAATGGAGGTATATCAACGAATAGGCTTAATGTTTTTTGCAACGTTTTTGGATTAACTATGAGTAATCGGAAGTCTTCCCTTTCTTTTAATTGTTGGGACCAATCTTTGTTGGATCAGGTAGCTCAATTTCTCCCGTATCAGATGATTGGTGTTTAAGATGGAATTAAATACCTTGGTTACATGCAGAGTATTTTTTAAGGATTCTAATATTATACTTAAGTATAGTATTTTAGGCTATTGTTTTGGATTGAAAAAAAAAACTATTGATAGGTAGGCGAATATTAAATATGAAACATACAATTAACACTGAAATGTGTAAAATTTGGAGAATGTTATGATAAAAAGACATATTTTATGTAAATATAGGCGATATTAGAGACTAAAAATGGTCAAATAACGAATTTATTTTTTGAAAAAAATTCACAAAATAGGCAAATGGGCGAAATTTCGCCTTTGAATGATTACCCTGGGTACATGCTCAAGCCAAACATATACACGAAGAAGGATTAGCGGTGGATTTTGTGTAGGTTTCACAGGAAAATTGAGAGATGGACCTCCCGCTGGTTGTCACTGGGAAAATGCTCAACTCTGGTAACCTCGGCTTTACAAAGCTTGCCCGTTTACTCGTTTTCTCTTATTCGATTTCCAGCTAGGGTTATTTCTGACCTTCGTAAAACTATTTTTAACTTCTTGTGGAGAGGCAAATATCAGGAGGGGAAGTACCACCTAGCGAGTTGGGGGAGCTCTCCATGCCGCAAGATGTTGGAGGGTGGGGTATCAAGCACCTTGGGCTCTTTACTTTGTCTTTATGTGCCAAAATCATGTGGCGAGTTTTGCAGGATGTTGGGCTATGGGGAAAAATGATAAGGTGCAAGTATCTACAGAGTTTACCTGTTATGACTTGGTTAAGAGCTGGCATTTTTAATTCGAGGAATGCCTCTGTAATTTGGCGAAGTCTTCTTAGCTCTCTGTCCTTCATTCTACCAAATCTCAGTTGGTTGGTGGGTAACGAATCTCTGGTCTTTCTAAGAATCGACCATTTTGTAGGTATGAGCGATAATTTTCCTCTTTCTATTAGGTTGATTACAGCTCTTCATGAAAAGAATTTATATGACTTAAGGCAAGTATTTTATGTCAAAGAAACATTCAAACCAAGATGGTTGTCTTCTGTAGAGCTCGATCTGGAGAAGGAGCTGGTAGGTGAGTGGGAATTTTATGTAAAAAATTTGATACATGCAGGTATTTATCTAACTGGTCAGTCATGTATGTTGGTTTGTGATAAAAATGAGGACTCGAGTGCGGTCATAGCAAAGCTAGTGTACCTTTATTTGGCTTATCGTTTTCTCTCTAGAGAAGCGAAGGGAGACCTTCACTATATTTGGGACGAGAAGTAGCCCTTAAGAATAAATGTTTTGGTTGGTTATGTATTAAAAAAAAGATTCAGACTTGGGATGCGCTTCAAAAATGTGGTTTTGTAGGGCCTAGGTGGTGTTGTCTATGTCATTCTGATAATGAGTCGGCCTTACACGTGTTCAGTAGTTGTGTTTTCTTTAAGAATGTATTGGATTGTGTGGCCTCTCAGCTTTCCATGAATGCTAAGTGGGATAATCAATGCTTGGCTGCAAATACTATTCAGTGCATCGAGCAATCTGATTTGAAGATAGATGTGATTTTAGCTATATTTTGGGTTGTTTGGAGAGAATTTGGTTGAGGCAAATTCAAATGGAGCAGGAATGAATGCAATTTGTTGGTTGAATTCTCACGGTTATTTACATAAGAAGGAAAGGAGTAGAGTTATAAAGTATCCTTGGATGGAGCAGAATGGTATTATTGGCTTCTTTGACGGTGCACAACAGACTGGCCTATGTGGGGCAGGCATGGTGATGAGAGTCGGGCATAACCTTTCCTATAAATTGAAGATGGGGGCAGGCAGCGGATCTAACACTAAGGCTAAGCTTGTGGCTCTTTGGGGACTCCTATCTTTTGCCTGGAAAAAGGATCTGCTCTCTATCTCCATCTTTGGGGATTCTAAAGCAGTTAGAGATTGGGCGACGGATATTAACTCTTTACACAATCTAGCGCTTCAGCATTGGTCTAGACGGACTAAAGAACTTATTTAAAAATTCCAGTTGATATCCTTCAACCATATTTACAGAGAACTGATCCTAGAGGAATCTAGCATTGATCACGGTTTTATGAGTATAGTTTAACTATCTGGTTATTAGTCAATATTTTGGTATTAAGTTTTATTGAAAGCTTTATGTTTATAAGTTTTTGAAAGTAGGTGGGGGTTGTTAGTTTGAAGAATTGGGCATATGGTTTTAAGTGTTGGATTATGGATAATTATGTGGACATAAAATTATGAGATTATGTAATTATGACACAACTTTTGATATATATATAAAGTTGTCTTTTGGTGTGAAAAAAAAACATAATGATAAAAACCCATTTTGATATGAAAATGTGTTTTTATTAGTTTAATATAATAATAAAATCCCATTTAAAATTAAATTTATATTAGTATTTATCAAAATTTTATTTATATTTACATTTTATTAAATTTGTTAAAAGTAATAAAATATGTGTTAGGTCTCTGTGGAGTAAGATAAGGTATAGAGGACAACTACTCCCTCCTTCAAATTTAAGTAATGTGATGGTCATGAAAATGATTATAGAGATGGAGGTGCTTGCAAAAGAAGAGTCCGCTCAATTCAAGAGGGTTAATGATTTCATTGGTCGTGGAAATCATGCAGAGAAAGCCTCACTTAGTCATTATGGAGAAAGCCTCACTTAGTCATTATGGAGAAGAATGATTTCAATCTAGACCTCGAAAGGAAGGTGGGTTTTCAACAACCTAGCTTGTTTATATTGGAAGTGCTCCATAAAATCCAATCACCGAAGCTGGAGAGTTCCACTTTATCTACCCTCATGGAATGGTTGGGACAATTAAGGGATGACATAAATGGTGTCTACATTATTAGTGGACTAATTGCAACATATGAGTTTTGGGGGGAATACAAGGAAGAAAATAGGGGAAATCGAAGTCTCAACCTCTTTACAATTTGAAGGCAATAGCACTGCAATCAATTGGAATATAAAAGGCCAATGTGAGCCAAGTCCTGTGGAGAAGCAACAGGCAAAAGTGGCAATTAAAATCATTGAAATTCTAAGGTTCCATAGATCAAAATTGGTCTTAATAGACATTAATGACAATCATCAATTAGTGAGGGATTAGTAGCTCAATTAGTAGATATAAGTTTTGCACTCTCTAAACCCAAGTTCAAATCCCGACATTAGATTGTTGTGATAACCTAGAAAAATTTAGTTATATGCTTGACCCCAATGACTTTAAAAAAACATCACTATCAATTAATGTGTAACAAAATACATACCATCTTGTGTATATTTATATTTTGTTGTTAATACCTCTAATCATAATATTTCCTTTGAAATATTCGTCATCTTCTTTTCCTTCTTATTAATATTAAAAGTTCATTTCCTTTTTCTATTTAAATTAAATTAAATAATTAGTTAGCATAATCATATTTCATATTTAAGTGTACAAAATATCGAAAATGCCAACTGAGTTCAGTAAAGTTGCTCTACCGATCTACCTTCTTTAAACTATATGCTCCACCGAGCAACTTCTTTAAACTAAATATGTTCCCGATAAAACTATGTTTACACATATATTTGATTTATTTTATTAATTTAACCTACAGATAAAGACTGTAAGAACAAGACAAAAGCAAAAAACCCACACAACATAAATGAAGTAATAATAAAAAAAATTGACAAGACTAGCAAATAAAAACAAATCTGTACAACTCTTCAAAATCAAACCGGTACCATAAAACTCGCTAACGAAATCTCCATATTTAAAATCGAGATAGTTACGAAACTGCAGTCTGCAATGTTATCAATTTAAAGCTAATATTATTTATACATTTTTCAGATGAACAACTCACATCATCATAATTACGGTTGTTCAATAAATTAACCTTATGATTTCTAAATCGACTTACATTATCACAATTACAGTTCTAACAACCAATTGAAATCCGATTATTAGACTTTTTGTTCACATAATTTCACTAAAAAGGTTTGTAAATGAGTCAATTTGTAAAATAAATCAATTTTAAGATTTCTAAATTATAGTACTTTTTATTAACAAAATTTCAACCATTATAGACTCACATTAATATAATTACAGTTTGAATAACAAATCGAACAGAATTCCCACCAAATCAATCATTTAACGAGATGATTTTATTAGTCTCATCAATTTGAAAGAAAAAAAAATGATAGGATTATTAAACCTTTTAATCACAGAATTCCAACCAAAACAAACGAAAATGAGGCGATTTAGATATATACTAATAGTCGACCGCATAACCAGAAAAGCAACTACTAGTCTCATGGCACCATCTATTAGTTTGTTAAAGACAAAAATATATAGTTTGATGGAACAAGTATTAGTTTGTTAGAGATGATGGACCGAGTATTAGTTTGTTAGAGATGAGAATAGTTATGGTACTATTTCGTGTGAGGAATATTGACTTGAGGATTACCTTTCGCCTGTGTATGCTTTATACAAGGACAAAAGGACCATGTTATTATTAAAATAATATATTTAGCTGTACTTTTAACATTATTATGATTATAATAATATGTATAACAAGTACAAACCACATTAACGCCCGCCCAACCCCACAATCTCGGTTACTCTGCTAAATCCTTGTCATTAGCAGCGGTTAACCCCATATTATTAACCACCTTGATCATTAATGAAAGAACTGAGAACGTCTTCCCAGGAATGGTTAAATTTGAAAGTCATGAAGTAAAAATTAATAATTGGAAACGAGGTAATTTTTATATTTACCCCGTGATAAAGAAAGCGTGGAGAACAGTTAACAGCATGGGGTCCTGTGGGCCCCGCCTCCTGCTCCGGGAACGTACACGTTGAGCTCGACACGACACAGTAGTCGAGGGATGGGGCATTTAATAAACGCCGCCAGTCACCCCCACTACGCTCGACCGACGTAGCCAGTCGCCACTACGTCGTTCGGCAGTAACGACCGGCCCACCAGAAGAGTCATTATTGTATGGATATAATTTGAATGGCGCGGCGTCGTGCGGAGCCGTAACCCTAACCCTAAAGAATAATAAAGACTTTATCGTTAAAACCCTAACCCTAATTACCTTCGGATTTTGTATAATCTCCGTTCAATTCCCTCGGGCCTCACATATTAGAGATAAATGGTCTTTGAAGGTTTGAAGTGCTCACTCTGCAAAAGGTGCATTGTTTTGCGAGAGAAGGTTTTGTCTTTTGACTGCGCAAAGCGGTTCGAAACTCGGAGCTTCTTCGCCGCCGCTTCAAATGAAAAGCGGAGAACAAAATTAGGGTAGAAACTTTTCAAAATGATAGCACAGCGGTTCATAAAGCCTTACACTTCCGCGCCGCACAGTTACAGAAGCAGGGCAAACCTCGTGAAAGCTTTTAAGTGGTCATTAACGGGGCAGTACAGAAATAAAAGCTCTCACCAGTCCCAGATCTATCATGTACAATTTTCATAACTTTGTGAAAAACCGAGGCCCCTGAATTAACGAACCCTAGCCTCAAACAAACCCTAAACGATCCTGTCTCGAGCAAAATTTTGCCATGATCGCATCTCCCATGAAGAAGAGCGTTCAGAGTACAATTAGTAGCGAAGAAGGATTCGTAGTTACAGTCGTTTCATTAAAGAGATCTATCACAAAATTCGCTTATAGAGATTCGAAACCGTAATTTTAAGACAGCGTGTGGAACTTTAGAGCAAGAAATAACATTTCACGCAAAGAACAGCATCAGATAAGAATTGAGAATCATTTTGCCCCTTTATTACAAAGATCCATCACAAAATCAGAGAAAAAATTTGAAGCCATTTTGCGCTTTAATTACAGAGATCTATCACAAAATTTGCTGAGAGACGAATTCAAAACGCATTTCAGAAAGAAAATAATAATAAAGAGTCGACGAACTACTCCACTTTTTACATGAATTTCACAGAGCATAAAGCCGGAAAAAGCATGATCTGTCTATCTTTACAAGAGTGCATATTTCGCTTCTTACATCAAATATTTGTGTTTTGCCGCATATTTTGACGGTTACTGTAATTAAATCACTGAAGCTGCAGTTCAATCTGCACAAAAGCCTTTAACAGGAGGCAACGCCGCAGGACAGGGCCATGAGAAGAACGGCCCCTTCTTCCTCATCTTTAGCCAAGGATCTGATCTTGCCGTACCTCGGAAGCCCTCTCTTTATTCTCTCCACCTCGCGCCAACGCCTCAGCGCCTCTCCCCGACCGGCGCCGTTTCGATTCCGCTCCTCGACATAATATCCAACCTCAGACTGTTCCAGCCGCGGAGACTCGGGAGCATCCGACTGCGATCGTGAAGGAGAGGAAAAAGACATAGAGCCCGGTCCCATGGCAGCCCGATCGGACCGCCCGACCACCAATCTTTCCATCACCGACGTCGTCTTAATTTTCTTGCGCGGCTGATGATGTACCGCCGCCGCCACAGCGGCGGCGGCGTCCCGCGGTTGCTGCTTCGTCTTCCCCGCCTCGCTTTCGCGCTTACGCTTGCCAATCTTGATGATTTGCTTGGCCGAGGGAGAAATCGGCGGCGTAGGAGGCGACGATGGGCGCTCAAAGCTGCCCGTCGGCCGCTTTCCTAACTTCTTGTACCGGATTCCGCATGCATTACACAGAGACTGCAACAGAAACAACACGATTAACCGACAGAACCGAAGAAATTTAAACACATAATCAAAACTTCAAACACATAAAGAATGAGTATACATCTAGCACTTAGCATACCTTGGGTCCCTGCGGGCCGTTTCGCCAGAGAGGAGTCTTAACGGTCTTGCAATCGGTGCACATCCTCGTCACCGCCCGGGGGCTGTTGCTGTTGATAGTATTAAACGGCTGTGTATCTTCCTGCCTCATCGAATTACTCCCAGGCGCCATGAATTTATGAAATTTATCTTCAGAGAAGCCATCTGAAACAACATCCCTGTTTTCCTCCGAGCTCGCATCACTCATACCCACGCCCACGCCCACGCCCACGCCTATAGCTAGCGTGTAATCCAGCTCGGATTTGTGCTGCGAGTTTCTTTCAGGCGGGCACCTCGCCTTCTTAATATTGTTATTCTCCGTGACGGACTTCACGCCGGTTATTCTGACAGAAGAAGAAGACGGAGGAGAACAACTCCCTCTCAGCTCCAGCGGCGAACAATTCATAGCATACGCTGATTTGTTCCGCATCAGGACACCGCCCTCGGGCGGCGCTGCGGCGGCGGGATCGTCTTCGGATTCCATTTTCTTGAGCCAGAACTTCTTGTAATGGCTGTGCCCGTAGACGGGCGTCGAATAATAAGCTGCAGCGGCGGCGCCTTGAAACATCGCAAACCTTCGTATCTCTCTGCTATTTTTCCCTAAATCGGCCTACGCGTGCTAAACCGGTCCTAACAGAACAACATTCTTTCACCTCTAGAACTTTCTGCTATTTTCCTCCATTCCACAATACCCACGGCTCCAACAGACGCAAATCCTAATCCCCTGCCCACAGCCAAGAAGAACCAGACTTTACCGGAGATCGCTGCCTGAGAAAACGAAAGAAACCATGGGAGAGAATTCGTTCCGCCGCAATTTAAAGGCTCGGAATCGGGAACGAGTGCTAGAACAGCAAGTGGACAAGTGTTCAAACCACGAAAGCAACCGATTAGCCCAATATTAAGCCTAATTGGGGCGACTCTTCTTTGCATTTGTCGGGCACCGACTTCAAACAACGCCCATTATATGCGCAAACGCCATTACATTCCCACTCCCCAACTGCGAGCCAGCAAGCGAATCTGTTAATGTCTCTCACGCCCACGAACAAATTTCTTTACTTCGCCCTGTCTTTGCTTCTGCCTTTACTGCTGTTGCGCCTCCGCCACTTCTGCTTCTTCTTAAACCTCTTGTCTCCGATTAATGCCGGAGAGAACTCAAACAGGGACCCAAGAAAGATCTGGGCCCTCCATCTTGTCACTTGGGCAATTACCGTCCGTCCATCAGGATCCACTACAGCCGTCCATACGCCGCATCTGACGGCCAGCGTGCTCCGCCGCTTTCAATCCTGTGGCGGTATGGCATAAAAAATTTGTAAAGTGTTAAAATAATAATAATAAGCTGAAATAGATTTTTTTATTTTTCAATAAGCCGTGAAATTTACCACTTTTTAATATAATAACATATGACGTAGAGCTACGGTGGGGTTGAGGTATATACATTATGTAGCCAAATATTATTGTTATTCCATACCTAACCGGGGGACTTGTCATGCCCATTTTGTTCCTCTGCCTTGTCTTCTTTGGCTTTTTGTGATGTCCTCTTCAACCTAGAACACCGGATAACAAATTGTATATATGGCTTGTGTGAGGTGTAGTCACATCCGATACCAATGATGTGCTGAAAAGTTGGGAGCATAAGCCTACTTTGCAGGATTCTCAACATGTTGACTATAGCAAGTTCATTATCCATGATTGGGATCTTGACATAAGCAACTAATGGCACCTAATGGAAGGAGACACTTAGAATTTTGATAGATCTGATCTTGTATTAGAGTTTAATTTTTTTTAAGATGGTAAAATATATGATAACTTAGTTATAAAATTTGTACAAGGATAATTATTATTAATCAGCTTGGTATTCATGTTACCTGAAATAACTTATTAGTTATTATTAAGGGCGCATACTTCTATAACTCATTGGTGATTAGTAAAGATGCAACTAATGAGACTTCTTGCAAATGACCTAAAATTGTTTTCTTAACCTTTTTTGAATGTAAGGAAACAAGTTAATAACTCAAAACCATAGCTAAATTTTCTTTACATACTAAGATGTTGTTGTAAGTTAAGATTTTGAGATTATATCAATCATTATGAATTTTGTGGAGTTTTTCATGCTTTACAAAAAAATATTGTTTTTTAAATATAAGTATAGATATTTATTATTGTTTTTGATATATAGTTATTATTTTTTAAGTATAGATATTTTTTTAATATAAATATAGATATTTATTATTGTTTTTAATGTATAGTTATGTTTTTCTTGTAAACTACACATATCTATTAAAATATAAGGATAAAATGTACAAAATTAACCCTGACCAGAGGAGGTCTTAGGAGGTGAAGCCACCACCAAAGCCTTTCAAAAACTGATGGTAGTCTATGAAAACCAGAGATGAAATTGTTCATGACTATAAGACTAACAGAGTACCAAGTTTTAGACAACTTAATAGACATAGACATAGTTACAGGGTTCAAATTTAAAAAGAGACAGAGACATAACTAGACTTGACAACTATTGCAAAAAAACATGAAACAATAAGTCATTTTTGCAAATGATGAGAGCATTCCTCAAGACGGGGGGGGTTCCTCGATGATGGGGCACGCCCATCTTTCCTCCTACGAAGGGTTGGACGTGTTGGCAGCGGCCTCAGGAGCGGGATGAGGCAATTGCTGCTACCGTTTCAGCTTCTATCCTACCATGTTCTTCAGATGTTTGAAGAGTGACTCTGCTGTCGAATGGATGGGGAAAGGCGGTGCCTGTGGAGCCGCAATCGTGCAACATGTCGCACTCCCACTGCCACCTCCCCCAAAACCAACATGCACTACGCCCCCTGTCGCACTTCCACTGCCACCTCCTCCAATTCCATCATGCCCTGCGGTGCCAATCGTGCCTTTCCATGTGAACGTATTGTCTAGGGTCGTGAGCTGAGAGTCAATCTTGGCCATTATGGTTTTCATGGCTAAGACAAAGTCACGGATGTTTGACCATTTGCTAATCATATCCTCAACTAGATTATATAACCTATTTTTAACGAGCCAATAGTGATTTACTTGGCTTCCTCCCTGTCCAAAAGCGAGCCTCTGGTTGAGGACCCTTGCCTCAGAGTCTTCAATAAGGATGCGGACCTAAGGAGATATATGGTTTTCATAGTCTGCAGTGACTTGCAAGATGCATCCGCATTGGGCTTTACCCCTACCCGAGCTAGCACGACGTGTCGTTCCCCTCTGTCTCGACATGATAATCAGGATGAACCTTGACTCACTGAAACCTGCAAGCTGAGCACTGCAAAGAAGCGCCAGCCAAACAAAGGCGCCACCTTGAGGCGGAGGCCAAACTTCCAAGCACGTAGTGAACCCAGAATTGCTTAGAGTCGAGCGTAACCCACCAAGAATGGTGAAATAATTCTCCATGGCAAAAATAACCCATGTTTGCCCTGCCAAAGTACCTACGTGCATTGAATATCCCTACGAAGCCATGAAAGCTAGGAGGAGTACAGGGTGTCGCCAACCCTCGTCCCTAGTGTCGAAGAGACTTGCAGATCATCTCCCATGCGCGGGGAACGTCGAAGGGTATTGGAGCTAATGATGGCCAGGTTGATGGACGTGTCGGGTGCATGCTGCTCGCCACACAGAGGGTGCACAGGCCGAGGCGTGGAACGTTGATAAGCGTCTATACTGTCACCCGCATTCGGAAATGTATAATTATGTTACTTATTAAGTTTTATGTGATTTTGATAACATAAAAACATTTTTATAGCAAAACAACTTATAATAAAAGTTAACCAATAAAAAATTTAAAAATTTTAATTATATAAGTGTAAGTTGTGGTGGTTTAGATTTTATAAAATGACCCATAAGTTTTTATTTCCATATTGGGTTGGTAAGTTTTTATTTCCATATTGTGTGAGTTTTTGTTTTTGTACTTTTTAATATTTTTAACTTAATTATAAGTAAAAGATTAATGCTTTTTAGTATTAAAATGTATTTTTGTTATATTATTTTTATGTACTATAGTTTTGCTTATTTTAGTTTTAATAAGCTAAGTGTTAGTATGTAATAATTTTACATTGTTTATATTGTATATTTAAAATTTAAAGTAATGATTATATTAACTTTTTCATAGTTCCTATTTTCATCTTAAAAATCTATATATATAAATATATAAATAATACCAACTTAATATATTATTTTTAATTCACACTTATTTTATATATATATAATTCAACAGTATTTTAATATATTTTTTAATTCATACTTATTTATATATATAATACAACAGTGTTTTAATATATTATTTTTAATTCATACTTATTTATATATATAATACAACTGTGTTTTAATATATTATTTTTAATTCATATATATTATAAACTTATTCATAATAATTAAAGTTCTTTAATTATTATGAATTTAGAATAAAAATGTATATATAATTTATAATAATAAAAATGTATTGTACTCGTTATTAGACTTTCAAATCCACATCCACCAAGAACCTGTTGTATCGTACTCGTTGTTAGACTTTCAAATCCACATCCACCAAGAACCTCGTTATTAAACTTCCAAATCCACTTCTATCAAGAACCTCTTGTATCGCTACTCGTAATTTATTGACACACGTATGAAAAAAAAAACGCTTTCCATTAAGAGCATTTCTAAAGCTCTAATTCCACTCAAAAGTAGCTTAACCATGAACATGTCCAAGACTGCAATCCCTTCCTATCAAGGATCTCAGGGCTAAATCACGGTTCATTAAAAAAAAATGATTTTTTCTATTTTCCACATACAGTCAACGACATGGCTATAGAGGTTCACTTATTTAATCATATAGTTTTGCTCAATTGAGTTTAAACATTTTAATATAGGTTCACTTATTTAATCATATAGTTTTGCTCAATTAAGTTTAAACATTTTAATATAGTAAAAATGGAGCCCCCGTGTTCCATTTATGT
Source organism: Pseudotsuga menziesii (assembly GCA_001517045.1). Taxonomy (NCBI): domain Eukaryota; kingdom Viridiplantae; phylum Streptophyta; class Pinopsida; order Pinales; family Pinaceae; genus Pseudotsuga; species Pseudotsuga menziesii. The sequence goes on from LPNX010523985.1 coordinate 114,270, forward strand.
CAGAGGTGTTTCTATACAATATATGTATTTTATTTTGTTCATCGTGCACCACTTATAACCTTACAATTTAAATCGTGGGGTTTTGTGCAATAAAAATTTCATAATTGGTATGGATAGCCTTGTACTTTGACTATTGACCCATTTGCAATCGAAGTTTCATTCAATTTTTCATGAATAAGTAAATGCACTTGTTTATTCGAAAGATTGCGACTTCCAAGGAGTTGCTAGTATTAGAAATTCAAAAATCTAAAACGTCATTAAACCATGTAGATAAGACATACGGATTATATGACAAAGACACGCATACTTTAGGTCAGAGTTATCAATATTTATCACGACCACTCATCTCATATGAGATGAGTTGTTATTATTATTATTATTATTATTATATTTATATTTATAGTCCAATCCATGAGAGTTGAGGATTAATTTATACTAGCAATTGTATCTATGGGTGCAATAAAAGAACGCCGTGTTGCAAGTTAAGCAAGGAGATAAAAAAAGACAATTTGAGCTGTTGATATAATATTTTAAAGACATGTTGATACAATGTTTCAGAGATGTCCAATGTCCCTTGCCCTTGATTCTGCTCAACCTTGAATTGAATCAAATGGGTGGATTTTCTTTTAATCATGGCACCACAGAGCTTAAAGTTTCAGCTAATTGTGGAAATTAAGGCGTAAGTAAATGAGGACCATAGATTGTATCATAGTCACTTATGGAGCGAACCAAAAATCAAACATACTTATAACCTCATTTTGAAACCAAAATTTGGTTTTTATAAATGCTTAATATATCTAAAGTATGTAATTTTGTTAGCTTATAACTTTTATATATATATATAACTTATGACTTTTTCATATTATATATATATATATATTATTTTTTGTTTATTAAAAGAAAAGTTGAAGGACAATTTAAGTATAACTTGTTTATAAAATTAAGGTTTTCTTATAACAATGATAAATTATATTAGTTAGTGGACCAAAGATAATATATATTTTAAGTGACTTTAATTCCAACAATTTATTATTCTATTTGATACAAAGGAAAAATAAAAATTGAGAATTGTTCCATATCAATTTAAGGTTTTTTTTTCAAATTATCTTCGTTTATTAAAAAAAAGATGAAGGACAAATTCCGTATAACTTGTTTATAAAATTAAGGATTTCTTATAACAATCATAAATCATATTAGTTACTAAACTAAAGATAATATATATTTTAGGTGACTTTAACTCCAACAATTTATTATTATGTTTGATAGAGAGAAAATAAAAATTGAAAATTGTTCCACATCAATCCATGGATAGAGATGTTTGTATATGTTTGCCATGTTAATGGGTTGTTCGAGTTTTAATTGCTGAAAAAAACTATGTTGGCAATAACTTGGCAACAACAATTATGGACAACTTGCACATTTAAACTCTCAAATTGAAACTAAACATATAGCAATTCAAACAAAGAAGAAATAAATCCACATTCAAATATCTGCAAGATAATTTCATTTATTTTTGTTTTAAGATCATTAACTGTATTGCAAATTATTATGATAGCTTATACAAAGGAAAAATAAAAATTGAGAATTGATCCACATGAATCCATGCAGAGGGATGTTGGTATCTGTTTGCCATGTTAATGAGTTGTTCCAGTTTTAATTGTTGTTAATGAGTTGTTCCAGTTTTAATTGTTGGAGAAAACTGATGCTAGTATCTCTTTGCCATGTTAATGAGTTGTTCCAATTTTAATTGTTGGAGAAAACTATCTTGGCAACACCAAATATGAACAACTTGCACAATTAAACTCTCACATTGAAACTAAACATATAGCAATTCAAACCAGGAATAAATCCACTGTCAAATATCTGTTAGATAATTTATTTTTGTTTTAAGATCATTAAATGGATTGTATAAATTATATCTGTGGAACAAAAATAAATGACTAAAATTAATAATTCAAAGGATTAAATTTCAGTTTTAATTGTTGGAGAAAACTATCTTGGCAACACCAAATATGAACAACTTGCAAAATTAAACTTTCACATTGAAACTAAACATATAGCAATTCAAACCAACTAAACATATAGCAATTCAAACCAGGAATAAATCCACTGTCAAATATATGTTAGATAATTTATTTTTGTTTTAAGATCATTAAATGGATTGTATAAATTATATATGTGGAACAAAAATAAACGACTAAAATTAATAATTCAAAGGATTAAATTTCCCAGAAGCCGTTTGATCCGTTTGAGTTTATTAAGAGTTCATTGAAGATTAAAGCCCATTAGTAATTATGTACTACCTGATGCAATGACTTAACTTAGACAAGTAGGGTTGCAGAAAATAAAAGCCACAAACTAGACTCTTGTGTCACAACGTTGAGGCTCTATGTAAGGTTCCTAGAAGGATAATTCAAAATAAAGATCCCTATTGGAGTATTAAAAAAATTGAAGTGAAGGTCTGGAATTACTGCAACTGTGATTTACAACAATGTTAGCAATGCCAGTTGATTTCAGATGCACACAAAGAAATCACATAATGCAATTACTGTGCAATTGTCAATGCATTGTGACAAAGATTAATTCAATTAAGCATAGACACTCTTTTCTATTCAGTCATGATATACATATTACAGATTTCATTCATCAAAGCCGAAGATCTGGCATCTTTGCATACTCATCAAAGTTCCTCATTCAAGAGAAAAGTAAAACAACAATGATCTCCACCAATTGATTTCAAAAATATATTTTCAACCCCATATAAATTACAAATTAAAATATTGAGATCAGCAAAAGATCATTTTCAAATTCAAGTATTGACATCAGCAAAAGATCAGTTTCAGAATCACCTTTGCTTCCTTGCCAAAGCCTTTAATTCAACTAATAGATAAATAGTGCAAACATAAAAGATTGGCATCCATCCACCTGCAATGCTCAGTCATCAATTCATAGAAAATATCCCAAATTTATTATCCAACCAATAAGAATTATATACAACAAATTCATATTGTCATTCACAGATGTGATTCACCAGATTTAATATCAGTCTAGTAATCACCAGAGCTTCATGCATAATAAATATAGAGATCATGGTTTGGATTTTTTTCTTTTACAAGACAAGAGGCTAAGGTTTCCACTACATAAAAGTGCAGCAAATAGTCATATAAAGATTCAGAAACAAACAATGGCTTTTTGTGTTAAAGTATCCTTAGGATTCCCCTGCTAGAGCTCTTATTTGCCCAAGGATGAAGAGATCGATCTGACTGCACCGAGGCACCAGGAAATGACTGACTTGGCATTAGCGCTATGGTCTGCTCCCGAGTCTCTATCATCATAACTGCAATCATCTTCATCATGCACACTCTCTTCATCGTCACTCACAATAATTGCATCTTCATCCCACCACGTTCTTTCTTCTGGTTCTGGCACCACTGCAAGAAAAGAATTACATAACAAGTCATGCTCACCTTCCTTAATTTATTTTATCAAGGGATCTTGAAGAAACATTGTACTGATTGGGCCTTCTCCAAGCATCCTCATCTCATGGATGGACAGTATTTTTGCATCATGCCTGACACATAGCTTGTGAAGTGTACCAGGTTTAATATCAAAAATTCTAGTTTGGACACAGCCATCAGATTCATTAATTGGAACTGGTCTAGGCCCCATCCTAGTATCCCAAATTTTCAGTATTGCTCTTCCAAAGACTCCATCAGGGCCTCCTGTGATAAACATATTTGACTCCACACACAAGCCTTGAATTTGAGCTTTGTGTCCTGATATTGAACTCAGTGAAGTTACTCTGTCAGGATCCCAAAGAGAAAGGATGCCTTGAGAATACAAAGGTGAAGCAAAGCCTTGTTGAACATGAAATGTTTTGAGTGCTCTGCCTTTCAGATTATCCCAAAAACTGACAACATCCTCCTTGCCAAAGACTGAATTATATGGCCCTCTGACCACAAATGAGGGCAGATTGTCCTGTTGCCATTGCCTAAGCTTTGATTTGCCCAATTCCCAAGCATGCTTGAAGTTCATGTTGAAGATCTCCTCCCTCTCAGTTTGAGAGAAATCTTCACTCTTCAAAAGCGATTCCAAAAGTGGCCTAAACAAGGTAGGCACTCACCTTCTGTCATCCATAATCAAAAACTCTGGAAAAAGGCAACTGAACATGTATGGTTCCTCGTCGTAGCCCAATTGTCAGACTGCCTATCAATGGAAAGATCCATTCGGTCTTCCAACCCCACTTCCATGGTCCACTTCATACTCTCCTTCTTCCTCTTCTTTTTCTGAATTTCTGCAGATGGATTTGGACAAGACAATACAGAGGAACCACCTAGATCAATTCCTTCATTTTCATCGAAGGATTTCAAAGAAACAAGGGAGGAGACTAACAATTCAAAGCCAGTGAATCCCTCTTGTTCTTCCCCTTTTTGCTGCAATCTGAGCTTAACCATCCTTGCACCAGCCATGATACTTGCTACTGTGGCCAGCAATGCCATTAAGAACCCTCCAAATGCCCAGATGTTTGGCGAATTGGGCTCTTCAAATCCCATCAGTTGCAGTATCCTGACTGCAAGTGGCTCTGCAAGCAAACCCTTCACTTGGACATTCCTCAAAACATGAACTGCGTCAAATGGGCTATCATGGGCATCCATCCCTAGATTCTATAATAATATCGGTTCCCTTAGAAATGGGACCAAATAATTTGATGAATGAGAAAAAATATAAAGACCAAAAAAAAAAAACAAGAAGCTTCTCTGTATATCCCAAAATCCAAGAAACCCAACCAGGCCTCAAAAAGTAAGAATCCAAAAAAAGGTTTTATGTTTTCTACCAGAAATTCCAATAAAATACTTGAAGACATAATCAACAGCTAATGCCCATAAAAATACAAATGAAGAAATCAAATTAAAGGCTCAATCAAAACACAAACCCGAATCCCAAATGAAGCTCAATGAAATCACAAACCTAAAAATCCGATCCAAGGCCTGATCAAGAGGAAACTCCTATCTAACTCTTAGTCAAATGAAGGTCCATCCAGAGCTCACTACCCATCCAGGACTCCTCTTGTGCCTTGAAAACAGAGAATAAAACCTTATTCCCCCTCTCCACAAACACAATCTTTCTCTCAATAGAATTATGAAGGCCTGACAAAAAGCAATGAAAAAGTCCCAAATTGGGAGCCAAGGAACCCCATTCAACCCCTGACTCAAAGAAATAAACTCATCTCCAAGTTTTTCACTATGAAAAGAAACTATAAATAATATATAGCCTTTGGAAATTCACGAAAATATGGCAAATATTGATGCCACAACAGACCGGATAACGACCACTCAAGTAATGGATCGCGAACCCCTGAATTTTCCATAATTTGTGAGCCTGATAAGCATCAAAATGCCTTCTGAATTACCGAGAATGCATAAACCAGACCATTACTACACCTCTAAGCGGTCTTAATTTCCCCCCTATTAGGAACAATGTGAGAAGAGGAGAGTCTCGTATTCTAAACACTAGACACAAAACCAATGAGTACTCTATGGCATGGTTCTCTTCTGTATATGTGGTTACATCACTAAATTTGGCCTCCCAAATTGGTTGTGGCTCAGGTTATGGCTTCGAAACTTAAAGCTTGACACAATGTTCCCCCCTGTCAGGTGTAAGAGAAAAATCCAGGGAAGAAGAAAACCCTTCATCTACTAGAATATGTATGCATCATCTACATATAGTTCATAAGGATTCTTGCAACTCCACCCTTTACAAATATTACTCAACATATTCAAAACTCAAAAGGTGAGGGGTATTGGTATTAGCCGGAAATGCACCCACATACAATATCATTCAACTTTGATACTATACATAAAACACATATGCAAGTACCAAAGAAAATACACTAGAACTTGCAAACAAACCATAGTTTGCAAGTTACACTCTTGAATGTTGAACTGATGAATCTACTATACTTGAGTTCTTGTGATGACGATAATCCGCTTATGTATATTTCTTTCATAGCATCTATAGCAGCAAGCTGCAAATTTGCTTAGACAAAACCAATCCAAATCTTCTCTGGAATCTACATGGGCAACCAACTGTGGTCCCTTATACACCTAGAGCATTGTTAATCGACAACCACTCACAATGTGGTTTCTTTTCCACAAAAAAAATATCTACAACCATTTCCAGTCTTCAAACTCTACAATCTCAGTACTATTAACTAGCTACAACAGTTTGTGCAAACTTTACTTAATCCAACACAATACAGCCTTCTCAATTCAATGTCAAAGAGACTAAATGACATAAAATTTGAATAATATAATGCTTTTCTAAGAAAATACCCTAAAGCTCCAAAATAAAGTAAGCGGTGAACATCTATACAATGCAAATATACATATAATTTTACATATCTAAAACAGTAGTCTCTTCAATACCATGCTTTACACGCAATTTGATGTAGTTGGAGGCTGCTCACATATACACCAATGTTCACACTTCTCCCATGCATCACAAATAATTATGCTTGACTTTTTAGGTCCTATGTAAGTTTCCATGTGCAGTTACATGGGTCTCCACGTGGCTTAGAGAGAGGCACAATAATCGCAGGAAACAAGTCCACTGTTTGCAACAAATAGTCTTCAAAACAAGCTCCACGCTTAGCCAATGCTTTCACCAAAGTTGTAAGAGTCTTCAGATAAATTATTCATGGATCTCCTATATGCAATTCCTTCAAAGGGTGGAGGGTGCAACTTCACTAAAAAATGCTCACCAGCAATTTCAACCCATTAGCAATCAACAGAAAATTCCATGTTCAACTCCATGGGAAGCAGTCATGTGTATAGCAGCTCCACGATATCTAAGAGTGGGAATAGTGCATGTGAAGGATGTGTCAACACCAAACATGAGATACTTTCTAACAATATGTAGTCAACGACTCCCAAATGACAAGTCACGACATAATTTGAACAATAACTAGTCTCAATCGACGAGATGCTAGTAATTAGAAATTGTATTGTTACCTCCTGACCAAATATTTAAAACCCAATTAGAAGAAGGTATGACAATTAGCTCATGGTTGGACTAATTAATTGAACTCCCCTCGCTATCTTTCCATCTCTACATTCCACTCTTGGAAAAATTGAGCTTGGGCATGAACTTCATATTACTTATAAAACTCCAAATTTTCAATCCATAAGATCTATTATCAATGTCATTGTCATCAATCACAAACTTCCAAGAGCAATTCAAAACATCTTAGTATTGATACTTGTCGCAGCACATTGAGTCATGGTTCTTTTCCAACGTTGAAGATCACATTTCTAAAAGTGGTCGCAGCTCATCTCCGTGGGCCAATAGTTCTTCATTGATGTCAACAGTCTTTACAAGCAATAGTAATAATGCAATAGTAAAGATGTCAGTGTTCTCAATTGTTTCAACAATGGATTATGGACTCCACCCTGCATTGTTAATCCCTAAGAAGCATAATCATCCTTTGTGTTGATGAAGGATTTGAAGTGATGTTTGAAAGAGGCCCAGAAACATCAATGCCTCTTTCTCTTGGTTATTGTTGACGAGACTGTTCACAAAGGCATCACAAGCCAATGTGTTGTTCAATAGCCATCTGACGTGGATGATCATTTCCACAAAGGTAGTCCTAGATTTAATCATATTACCTTCGTTCTCACATCCCTTCAAAAGCATCACTCAGCACTATTCAAAGCAATCATCAACCATAGGTCTACATTTAGATTAGGTTTTAGGTTCTCTAATCTATTGCATGGCCTTCTTATGGATTTATTACGCAATACTTTAAGTCTAGCATAATAAATTGCGAGAAAATGTGTCCACGATAGCCCTTTTTGTGATGTGCTTCTGTCTTGTTTTGATACTTTGGTTTCAATAGATCTTCCTTTTAAGCTTCTTGTCACATGATGGAGCTACACATATGCAATCAAAACCATGTAAAAGGGTGAAGTACCTTTCAATGTACTATTCCTTCCTTACACGTTATACCTCTATGGAGCCGCATTAGATACTCTCGACGTATTCACTAAGATGGAGAAACAATAGAAAAGTATCAAGCTTCAACAACTCCACATTCCATAGACCAAATGCTCATGGAAAGGACACAACCAGAGAGTGCATGAACTAGCTTAAATACTCAGTGCAAAAATCGGTCATAAAAAATATGTGGGTCCATGTTGCATTTAATGCATTCAAAGGTCCAATAATATTTCTCAATGCATCTACGCAATGTCTCAACACATGGGTTATGTAGAGAAAATGCAATCTAACTCCAAGTCGGATATGCAAATCTCTTTGATACATAAGACTCCAAGTCGCAGGACCTCGCAACAAAGGAGTGAGACGATCTTTATGGGGAGAGAGAGATTCACACACACCTTTCAATGTATATACTCACAGGGAGAGAATGAATAAAGGAATCTCTGTAACGTAATCTCCAACTTTGGAGTGGAAGAGGATAGAATATATGTAAGTCATGAAGAAGTAGTGAAAGGAGAAACTAGAGATAATGGGATTCCTGGTAGGAAAGATACACTTCTATTGGGACATACAAATGAGTCACATATAGCCATCCCTATGACAACAATCTGTCAATCCATTTAACAACATCAAATATAATCCAACGGATATCTGTCTAGCAAGAGGGCTACATGCTAACATGCTGCTCCATAATATTCTCAGGGACTCAAGCACAAGAACACATAGAAATATAGCAGTCTACAGGCCGAGATCCCAAGCACAAACTTGCAGCAATAGAGGGAGACTTAGTTTGATATGGTGTGGAGGAGGAGAGGTTCAATTCATCAACATCTCCACTCACATTGTAAATGGATCGTGCTCAGTCAATAGTTCATGGCGAAAAGTCTCACACTCCACAATGGAGTCTCAACATGTGCAAGAAACATCACAGTCTTTAGCAATATGCATTCAACAATCAAATTAAAGGATATTCCATGAGGTACAACACATCTTCAAATGAGAGACAACTCTACTTTTTGGAAAAGGTAGTAGATACAACTCCAATGCAATCACTAGAGAAGAACACATCTTCAAATGAGAGACAACTCTACTTTCTGGAAAAGGTAGTAGCTACAACTCCAATGCAATCACTAGAGAAGAGGTAGCACCTCACAATACTCTCCATAGCTCCACCACCTCCATAAAATATTCATAATGTAGCTCACAACACTTCGATGTTGACATCAAGAGAAGAAGCACCAGACTTTTGAGTTCACATCCTCTCAATTCTTACACTCCAGTAGCAATGTAATATATAGAGAATGTCATCGGGATCTCGTAGGTCGCAACGAGGGAGGATGGCTTATAGAATAAAAATAAAAGAAAATAATTTTTGTTTCTCGTTTGCGTTTAAGTGTCCTCTTGCATGAATCCCTCCCCAGCATGCAGTTCACGTGGTATCCATCCACGAGCACATGTGGGAGGTAAGAGACAACCAACCTTTCGCATTCACTTTTTCCACCCATTCACAGTCCTTGGGCTAGGCGTCTGTTAGAATCGGGAGCATTTGTACAACCCATACAAGAATTCATGATGGCAATGTATCCAAGGAACCATTTTTTTCGAGGACGAAGAGGAAAAGAGGCTAGAGAAGCCTCACCATTATGGACTCACAGAAATCAGGCCCCCAGTTATTCTTTCATGGATCTTACCCGCCTCGAGGTTTGCATTGTTTATTTTCGTGTTTTTCAGATACCTTTGCTTAGATACAAATCATGTGGTTTTAAGAACTGGATTTTTTCAGGATATTTTTTAAGAATTGGATTCTTTCACTAGATTCTTATTAGAAATAGAACATCAGGTTATTTTTCAGGGCAACAACTTTCACTAAGTTATTTCTGTATTTTGTGCTCTGAATCATAGGACATTCTCGAGGTAATGGGGCAATTTGTTGATGGCTTGAAGTTTGTAGGAGAGACTTGCAGTTTGATGGAGAAAACATTCATTAAAGAGATTACATAAATGGCACATAGGCACAAAGTGAATATGTGGAACTGGCTAGTAATAAACCTAGGTTTTCTTTTAGCTCCTTACATCAGTACTTGCAAAATCTTGTTTTGAAATCTTCATAAAAGCCGACTTACACATACTCAATTCTATTTCTCCATCTAGATCCCAACCTTTCACTTGAGAAGACTTGCGATGTCCTGCACAGAATTCGAGTATTTGGATAAGAAATATTCATACACCAACGTCCTTCTTGTAGGGCTGATCAACTGCCTGTAGGGTTTTGTCAATCAATTTCTGTGCGTGTCTGCTTAAAGCTTCGATTCACATGTTGTCACTCTTATCCATTTTTCTGTAAGGCGTCTTCAATTTCAATATCTTAATCTTCAATTTTAGACTGTAAACCAGATTCTCCAAATGGTTCCCATACCTTCAAAAGCAAAGAAAAATAGAAGCAGATCAACACCATTTACTGCATGGCTTAATGCTTCGGCATTCATAAAAATTAGCTTATGCTCAGTTCTCTTTCATTCCTTTCCTTTGAGATTGCTTTGTTTTCTTACAAATATCTTAACTGCGCATAGTTCACAGCTTTTCATCTTTTTTTAAAGCCTAAATTCTCTCACAAACACAAATGAAACCTGGCGGACTAGACTGTGTAAATTTCAGGCTTTTGGCAAAACGATTTCGTGAAGGAAGATAGGTAGAAGGGGCTCGAAGAAAGAAAGAAGCAGCTGTGTTTAGAAAAAGCCAATAGACTATTATTATGCACCATCGGATCAACCCGCGATGCCGGACGATCTCCATCTGCATTCTTTCCGGAAGCTCCAACTGTTGGATTGATGGTGATGGGACATGTGCCACTGTGTAAACCTATCAATGACGCAGATTATCTGAATCGTCGGAGGAAAACATCCAACGGATGAAGAAAAAAAACGCATTAATTTCGGGGAGTAGAGTCCCACTTGTTGAAACTCCTTACGCCGTAATAATTGCACCGAGAGACGCTCTATAGCCCAGTGTGGGGGAGATCTTGTAACGTGATGTAACATTTATAACATGTCGGCAAAAAATAATAGTGATAGTGAATATTATGGGAGAGATCTTGTAACGTTAATAACGTTTGTAACATGTCGAAAAAAAATATTAGTGATAGTGAATATTATGGGAGAGATCTTGTAACGTGATGTAATCGTTTGTAACATGTTTTCTACTATCAATGGCATGTAATAGCTTAGTTGGCCATGGCCAGCAAAAATAATGCGAGCAGGTGAATTACAATACCGTCTATATTTTGTTAGTAGCATATACTAGTTTGTTTGTGAGATGGGTTTCAACTGAGTAGCAAAATCTTGTATCGATGAATTATAGTTGGGAAAAAATGGCAGGAAAGGCCATAACCTGCTGTTCCCCAAACGCTTGAAGCGATGTTGGAGCCATATTGTTTCAACGCTGCTTGCTGCAACTTCTCTACTATATAATAGCAAAGACTCCTTGTGTGAAATTTCACTGTTTCACAGAACTATTAATAGACAGACCAACATATATGCATGTTAACTTCGGATTTCCCATTTTGTTTTACCTGGCCTCACTTTTCATGTTTCACAAAATTATTTCAAAAGAATTAAACTCCCCTATTCATGTATAACTCCAAGAGCACCATTAAGGAATTGAGGAGATTCTGGATTTGATTCTTTTCTGGGAAGAAGCAATAGGATGCGAACTTGGGGCGGAGGCGGAAATGAAGGGTTTCAATAAGGTTGTGAATGCAATATGGAGTATCTCTCTTCTTGAGGGAGCGGACAGAGAGCACCCTTTTTGCAACCCGGTTGGACCCTGTTCACCAGCTCTGTCGAGTCTGGTGTATCCTCGACTGTTGGTATTTGCGGCATGGAACGATCTCCTGAGAGATTGCGGAATTTTGTATTACGAATCGTTGAAAACAACAGGTAAAGATGTCGATTTCATTATGACTGAAGGTGAAAACCACGTGTTACATCTCTTCAATCTGCAATCTGAGAATGCGACGCTTATGTTGAAAAGCATTTCGTAATTCATCCATTCGTCCTTCTCAGATGACTGTAACAAACCCACCCAGAATATTTCGGTATGAAGAGCAAATCAAATATCTGTAGCTATATGCATTGTTTGTTGTGGGATTGTGAAAGCTACAGGGTAATAGCTAGCTTTACCATTAGTTAATAATAAAGAAATTGGAGTGCACGCATTTATGCAATCTGATTATGTTTATGTCGACCTTTTGCATTTATTTGGCTTATTCTTTTTATAAGATTCGTCTTGGCACGATGCAGGAGTTCATGAAATCAATTAGTTGTTTCCCATAGTTATTTACTGAATGCTTTCCAATATCATTTCTCTAATATACTTTCTTATAGTTATGGGTCGATACTGTTAAGAAATAGGAAATCAATGTATATTTTTTCAAATATATTTATTTTATTTTATTTATTATATTGCTATATTTAAACTACCTATTTTAAATTTGGATATATTAATAGAGTCTAATTTATTGACGTGTTTTTTTATATTATATTTAAAAAAAATGAATCTTTCATTAAATCCATAATAAATCTATGTTTATTTAATTTTTTTATTTTTGGGTACAGCCCATTATAAAGGAGATCTTGTAATGTTATGTAATTTTATGTAACTTTACTCTTATAAAAAATAAAAAATAAAAAATTTAATTATCGACAAAAAAAATGTCCCCCACAAAAACAACACAATATGGGGGAGATGTTGTAATGTTCTTACTTACCAAAAAAATAAAAAATTGAATTATCCGCAAAAAAAAATGTTGGTCGTGCACATGGTTTTAAAACCATGTGCAAGGCCTCCTAAATAACCCATGGTTTTATTGTACATGGTTAAGGAGGGCCTTGCAAATGGTTTTAAAACCATGTGCAAGGCCTCCTAAAGAACCCATGGTTTTATTGTACATGATTTAGGAGATAGTTGCAAATGGTTTTAAGACCATGTGCAAGGCCTCCTAAACAACCCATGGTTTTAGGAGGGCCTTGGACATGGTTTTAAAACCATGTATGGGGCACATGTTGTAATGTTCTTTCCTAACAAAATAAAAAATATTCTATGTCGGCCATAAATAATATTAAATATTAATAATAAAAATATTATATGTCGACCTTAAATAAAAAGATGTTGCTGTGAATCACACCAACGTTGATAGTTGAGTGCAATAATTAAAAAGAGGTTTGCACCTCCAAAGATTTGATCCCTCTCGGCGCTTAGTAGAGCCTAGGATTTGGATCTACGCTGGTTTATTTTAAAAAATAAAAGTTATTATTTATAGAATAACGAAACTGAGTTAGTTGTTGTTAAGAATGATATTATTTATTTTAATAAAGAATTAAAGGATTAGTTTATATATTTTAAGTTTTTTATTTGTTTTAGGTATATTTTTTATTTGTTTTTGTACAATCTTAGAGTCACGTATATTAGTTGTGGAAATTGCATAATTTGAATGCCAAAGGGGTATTTGAGGGTGTTAAATCTGTTAATGCATTCAAAAACATAATTTATAGGCTTCCAAATTTGGATTTTACAAAAAACAATTACCGGATTCCATCCAAAAACCACCAAAATGTCCAAAACTTAGAATAAATAGACTACTCCATAACTAAATCCATGGTAAATGTAAATAATGTATTAAAGGGGAGGCAAGTGTAGGGGATCTTGTTAAATCTTGATGGAAATAAAATGTTTTCTCATGTATGGGAATGGGCCAAGCGATAAATAACCAAGCATAGAGGTATGTTTTTTTGGGAGGATTATAGCTCGTTATTTCTCTTAAGATCTCCAAAGTAATGATTCTTGAAGATTCTTTATTGGTGATATCTCAGGCTAGGAAATCGATCAACTCTGACAATGAGGATTTGGGGTGCCTTCAGAGAAGGATCTTGGACAAATTAAAGCAAATCGGTGAGGTGAATATTTTGCATATCCGAAGGTGCAACAACTAGGATGTGGATACGCTCGCTAACCAAGCAATAGCTTTAGAGTGTGTCTTTTTGTCTTAAATGGGGGCCTCCCCCAAAGGCAATGTCTCCCATAAAAGGTAGACGACACCACCCATTCAAGACCTCCTCATCTCTGACAATGAGCATGGAGGACACATGGAGAGAGTTTGATGTTTCAGACAAGTGGCTACCATTGCATTTAATCTCCTGCATGGGAGAGGCTTTTCGAGCAATCCACGGGGTCGCTATCTTGGTTATGAGTAGGAAATGTATGGTGTTTCAGCGTGGTGCATATGTTACTAGCAAGATATCTCGTTGCATAGGCTCCCACAGAGCAATAGATTGTGGATGGCTTGGTGTTTTGCAATCGGGAGGAATGGGTGGAAGGTAAATGTCGGGAATCTCAACTTCGATTAGCAAGAATTTCTTTGAAGCTTAAGCATTCCATATCTGTGTTGCGAATGTATAGCACAGTTGGAAGTGTTGGGGCTTCTAGATACCAAATTTTGGGTGTTTAGTCCTTGAAGAAGTTTTTGGGTTTTTTTAGCAACATGGATAATTCGGGTTAGAGCTCTGGGCTTGTTGAAATTCAGCAAACCATCGGGGATCTTCGCATTGTGATGAGTAGGCTTAATTCTCAACTTGAGGGAGTTATAGAAATCATTGAACAACTCACTAGTCATATTGCTCAAATGGATTATAGGTTCGATGACCTGGAAAGTGAGGTTCAGGAATAAAGGGGGTAGGATGAGAAGCTCTTCACAACTTCATAAATGCATTAGGAGCTCTTAATGGGTGGCCAATCGCAAAACACTCCATGTGAAAACTCTAAGGTCATGGAGGAAGATTTGATGCAACAACCTGATATGGTCCCTACCAACATATCTTGCCCTCCAAGCGAGGAAGGATCTATGGGTCAAGCCATTCCTAGTTTTCTTATGCAATTTTTTTGTAAGTTTTTGTTGGGATAGTTTGTTAAGCTCTTTAGTGCACAATATTTTGCCATAAATCTCATAGGAAGTATAATCTATCAGTTTGATGGGAAATTTTGTGGTATAGCATTTCTATAGAAGGAGGCCTTTTTTCAAATAATATATATGTAATTATGGTTGTTTTTATCATATTTTTTAATGTAGGATTATAATCATTTCGATTAAAAAAAACAATGATATTATTTCATTTTTGTTCTAAAAGGATTTGGATAGTGTTCAATGTTATTTGTAGATGATTTCAACGGAAGTATAAGAGCAAGCTTTGGCGTAGTAGAAAAGGCCTCATGGATATTATTAAACACAGTTGTCAAGTCTAATTTAGCCTTGAGCCAAATGTCCAAAGCTTCAAAGTTGACCTATGACTCAGGAAAGACCCAAGGGGTAACCCAACAAAGACTACAAAATGGAAAATGGAAAAAATACACACAATTTAAAAGACTTAATGAGTAAAAGATGAGAGAGTTATTTATATTATAGAAACAATTCCAAGACACAAATTTTAGACATATCCAACTTATTAACCGGCCATTTTTTAGGAAGGCATGTGAAATGGGTATTGTGGAGAGCTGCCATATTTGAAAATATACTAGTTTGGCACATAAAATAAAGGAATAGTCATAAAAGATATTTCCAATTATTTTTCCAACAGGTTGGACACAAAAAGAATAGAATGAGTGGGACCTTGTAAAGGTAGCTTATTGATATCAATGAAGAAATATCTTAAAATGACAATTTTTTTAGAAATAAAGAAATACAAGTTGTTTAGGTTGATGGGTCAAAATACCAAGTCATTTAGCCATTTGAATTTGTACAAAGAAAATATGACATTGATTTTGGTAATAACATCCAATTATTTTGGACGGAGTGACGGAGTGTATGTCTGGTTAATGGTTGTCAAACACATTGCTATGCAAAAAAGCTTATGACATACTACTAAGTGCCAATGAATTGTCATGTAAATCGTTGTTCATCTCCTAAAGAACTAGAGGACCACCCACCAATTCCTTTGCTAAAGACTTTCATGCTCTGCTTTGGCCTCATATTTTTATCCCAATGAAGTACCTTCTAGTGGAGCACTTTTACACAAAGAAACCCTAGTTGTGACAATTCAAGCTAGAAAAAGAGCCAAGAGGACCAAACTGAAAGGTTTTCCTTTAAAGACGGTAAAATTTGCAGCAATTTTCTTATAAATGAAATCATCCTTTACTAAGAATCCATACCCTCACTTAATCATGTTGGAGATTAGCATATTTAGTTGATCTTAGGACATGAGCTCATGATGAAATCACAAATTACCTTATATTTCCAAGGGTGGATTGTGTAATGGAATTTAAACTGCCTAGTGACACAATTCTCCTTCCTCGACTTGATTCATCCAATGGTATAAGGTTATGAGTGTGGTTGTATCATGAGCTTCATTTATTGTATAGTGGCCATGAAAATCAATTTTATTTCATTATAATAATGAAGTGGAGAGGTTGTTGATGAACATACCTTTGATTGTGGCTCTTCTTTGATTCAATTGTGCTTTATAAGGGACTTGGCTCTGTCTACTTTATGAGAATGATGACACTAGAATATTTGGGTGTAGAAGTTACAATCTACTTATAGAGGTCATAGTTTATCTTGTTCCTAGAAATGCCATACAAGGTTTATGAATGTTATCATCCTTAGCATCATGGTGTTCGATATCTTATGATGATTCGTATATATATCTTACTTCTTTCTTTGGAAACATCTACTAATGGTTCCTACTTTTTTGGACATAATAGTCATCGAATTATGTAGTGTTGAATTGATTGGAATGAGTCTACCTCTACTTTAAATTATCTTTGTTCTTTTTAGCATTTCATTGTTGGTTGTGTTGCTTACTAGAGGAATTGAGGCACTATTTGGACTTATGCTTCTATTGAATCCATTACACAAAACTATGGGTGTTTGTAAATGCTTGGATGGTTAGAATTCCAATGGTTGATTTATGCACTAGTGCAGTACACTCTTATACGGGAGGAACGTATTTGTTTCCTTCTTCTTTAATGAATACATGGACTGATCCGGACTTATGCAGGAATGCAACAGAATACACAAATAACCACACAAACAAAGATGCAGCGGAAATAACACTTCATTTCATCAATCAAAGAATTGAAACTTGTTTACATCCAGAATGGAAATAAACTAGCTAGAGTGTTGGTGGCTTATCTCTGAGAAGAGATGTGGCATCTACATGCCTCTGAACTCTGTGTTACAATGAGGCTCAAAGGACTATATATTATTGAGAAACAATGGAAACCCTACACATCCAAAAACCTAACCCTAGGAGGTGAAACGCCAGAATGTGGGCCCCGTTGGGTAACTTGGTACATCAATTTCTCGAGGTCGTAACTTTGGCATACTACCTCCGTTTGACGCGCATGATACATCGTTAGAAATATATATTAAAGGACTACATCCATTGTAGGAAAATATCAAGCCTGAAATAGACTCATATTTTCTTGACCATTCGATGCCAAAAAAACGTTGTTTAGGGCCTCAAAACGGCTCTAGAAGTTTAGGACCCGAAAACTGCCAAAAATAGTAAATTGTGCTACAATTAAGGAAACTGGGAAACTGAAAGAAACAAATGGTGGGGGTCCAAGTCGAATAGGTGGGTAGCCACCAATATCCTCCTGGATCATTCCTCCCCCCTTAGGAAGTAATGGTCCCCATTGCGTTGAGTTCCTCCATGAGATGAGGAAACTTCTGCTAAACTTGGTCCCTGGTGAGCCACTTTCCCTGGTGAAGGAGTTGGCCTACTTTCACAACTCGATCTAGCTGGATCTTCTGCTGGTGGGTGTTCTTGATCTATTTGTCCATAATCCGATCAGTTGTGGCTTGTTACATGCAGTCAGGGTTTAACTTTGTTGGTGTGAGTTGTTCTACCACGTCTGATGTGTCCAATAGAGGTGGAAAGTAGGGCCGAAGGCGTTCCACATTGAACACTGGGCGCAAACCAAGGAATGGTGGAAAATTGAGCTCAAAGGAATTTTCCCCGACAACCTTGGTGATGGTGTATGGACCATATCGAAGCGGGCAAAGCTTGCGGTGGGGTCCAGCGAGGCACTCCTTCTGCAAATGTAGCCACACTTTGTCGCCCACTTGGAAGTTGTGTTGCACCCGATGTTGATCATGCCGCTACTTGTACTTAGCATTGGATTTGTCCAATATGTCATGAACCTGTTGGCGAATGTGTTGAATGCGCTCAATGAAGTTGTTCGCCTTGGAAACTTCAGACTGGACATGAGCTGAATCATCCTAAGTAACTGTAAATGGCATGGCTACGTCAATGGGACATAGTGGCTGGAATCCCAAGCCCACTTGAAAGGGGTTGTGGTCGGTTGAGTTGTGGAGGGCTCGGTTATAACTATGTTGTACATAAGGGAGGCTCTCATCCCATGTGTGTGGATGCTCTGAGTTGTACATGCACAAAATGTGTATGATCATCCTGTTGACAACTTATGTCTGGCCATCAATCTGGGGATGGAAGGCTATGGACTTTGTGAGCTTGGTGTCTAGCATTGACCATAGGCTAGACCAGAATGTACTAAGGAATCTGCTATCCCGATACAAGATTATAGACTGTGGGATCCCAAAGTGTACCCACACTCATTCAAGAAGAGTTTAGTAGTGGCTTATGTTGTGATATTCTTCTTGCAAGCAGTCATTATGGCCATCTTTGAGAATTGGTCAACGACTACGAACACACAGTCATTGTCATGCTTAGTAGAAGGAAGGCTCGACATGTAATCCATGGAGATGGATTCCCAAGGTCGACTAGGGGTAGGCAACAAAGTATAGAGGCCTTGCTTCCTGATGGACGTTTTGGCAATGGCGGAGGTAGTGTAGGATCGGATGTACTTCCTGACGTCTTGTCGAACGTTGGGCCAATAGAAATAATTCTGCAGTACTGCCATAGTTTTCTCGACTCTGAAATGCCTAGTGACCTGACTGTAGTGCGCTTCCCAAATCATCTTGGCACACTCGTTTGAAGGAACACAAAGGTGTCCCATGTGACATAGTAGTGCATCCTGTAGGTGAAAATTTGGAACTTGGTTTCCCTCCAAAAGCATCCTGTATGTGTGGCTGAATTCTGGATCGCTCTTGTAGAGAAGCAACCAATCAAAAGTCTTGTTCCCACAAGAGTTGAGCACAGTGGTTATCGCCACGATTGGTGGTCGTCTGAGGCAGTCTGCAACATTATTGGTGCTTCCCTTCTTGTACTTGATGTTCAAATGAAACTGTTGTAGATATGGGGACCACTTTTGATGGCGATCATTCTGTAACTTCCCTTGGGACTGTATGAACTGCAGTGGTTGATGGTCTATGTGGATGATCGTTTCCTTCCCCAAAATGTAATGCTTCCATTGTCGACAAGCCTGTACAATGGAATGCATCTCTTTGTCATAAGTGAGATATTTGTGGACTGTGTCGGATAGTGTCTCACTGTGATATGCCACTTGATGCCCTTGTTGAGTAAGGACTACCCCAATAACATAGTTAGAGGCATCTGTCTCGATCTCAAATGGTTATTGCAAATCTGGTAATGTGAGCACTGGGGCACAGGAGAGGCGATGTTTCAATTCTGCAAACGCCTTCTGTTGAATTTTTTACCAGAAGAATTTTTCTTTCGCTCCTCCCTTGGTGACTTGACTAAAGGGCCAAGTGATATGAGAGAATCCCAACACGAACATGTGGTAGAAATTAGTAAGACCCAGAAAGCTGCGAAGCTCTGTTAGAGTAGTTGGGGCTAGCCAATCCCAAATGACTTGGATCTTGGTAGGATCCACACGTACCCCACACTCACCAATAATGTATCCCAGATACTAAACCTGGGTCATGCCAAAAGTGCACTTGTCCAAAATGGCACACAACTTTTGCTTCCGCAGTGTTTGGAGGACCTGTCGAATGTGGTGGAAGTGCTCTTCCCAAGTCTGGCTGAATATCAGGATGTCATCCAAGTACACTACTATAAATGAGTTGGTGAATGGCCGCAAGATGTCGTCCATCAGTCTCATGAAGTTTGTGGGAGTATTCGTTAGCCCGAAAGGCATGACCAACCATTCGAAAACGCTCTCCTTGTCATTGAAGGCAATCTTCCACACATCGGTCGGTTTGATCGGTACTTGGTGATACCTGGACTTTAAGTCAATCTTGCTAAAATATTTTGCCCTTATAAGCTAGTCCAGGAGGTCATTAATCCATGGGATCGAGTACCTATTTTGGACAGTGATCTTTTTCAGTGCCCGATAGTTAATACAGAGTCTCCAAGTCCCATCCTTCTTTTGTACCAACATGATCGGGCTCTCAAAGGACGATGAACTTGGTGGGATGTGACCCTTCTGCAGCAGCTCCTGAATTTGCCTCTTGATTTCATCATTCTACAGAACAAAGCGTCGATAGATCGGTCCATGGGGTGCTTGACCTGACAGTGCAGATCGATGGGGTGCTTGACCTAACAGTGCAGAGGCACCCCGATGGGTGAGGTGAATATCTCCCGCTACTCCTCCATGACCTTGTCCATTTGTTGTTGTCATGCGGAGGGGCCATGTCTGAAGGTTGTGGCCACGATCTTCTTCTTGCCCTAAGGGAGGATCATCAAGAAAACAAACTTCCCGGTTTTGGAAATGAGCTTACTGCATTATTTTGTAGTAACTAAAGAGATAGAAGCAGGAGGTGGTACCTCTGATATCCTGTACAACTTATTTCCCAACGTAATAATAAAAGCGCGAGGCTGGGAATCATACACATCATGTCGCTTCCATAAGTATGGTTGACCTAATAAGATATCACAAACATCAAGAGGAGCAATATCACATATTACCTCATCGGTGAAGGGCTTGATGCTATAGGGAAGGTGGCACTATTGGCTGACGCAGAGATCCCATCCATGTTGAAGCCACCTGATGGTATACGGTTGCGGGTGTGCTGTGGTGGATAAGCCCAACTACTTCACAACCTCTGCTAAAATGAGTTTCTTTTAGCTCCCACTGTCGACAATGAACTGTAGCGAGGAACCCTTTACCCACATCTGGGAGTGGAAAACATGCTCCTCCTCCTCAGAATCTTCTAATTCTTCCTTTTGGATCTTCGTGGTGGAAACGGTGGCATTGGGCTCTGCATCGATAATCTTCTTTCCTCTGTCATTCCCCTTCTTGGGTTCTGATTCAATGTCAGAGTATGCATCTGATTCATAAGCCTTTATCTTGGCCCGATACTCACTTGTGTTGTGAGTGGGGATCATATGGAACTCGCACCACTTTCCTGAGTCCTTCTTCGGCTTCGTAGTGTTGCTCTTTGCTTGCGGCTTTGGCAAGTTGTTTTGAGTCACCATGCCTTGGTTGTGTCCTTGGTTCTATGGTTTGGGGTCACCTTTCGCTTGCTTCTGATTTGCAGATCCAAAGTCTCGCTTTTTCTGTTTAAATTTTTGCTCAATTTTGGCAGCATACCGGTATGCCGTACCAAGCGAGGAGATGTCGAGGAACTCCATTTCCTCTTGAATGTATCTGTGCATAAAACTGTGGTACTTCAACACTAAATGCTTCTTTGAATATTTGATACCCAACTTGGTGCGCAAGGTATGGAACAGATTCAATAGGTCATGCACATCTTGATCTCTTTGTTACCGCAGCGTAGTCCATTGTATGTACTTGTCCTCATAGCTCCCCACGGGATAATATTGTCCCTTTATGGAATCTCAGAAAGAATTCCAAGTGGGTATGGTCAAGAACAAAGAGGGTTCCTCCTCGTCCTTTCTCTCACAGTAGGTTTCCCACCAGTCCTTGACATGGGGGTGGCTTTGAGTAGTGAAAAAGTAATATTTTCTCGGTTGGAAAAGTCATGAACCAAGAAATATCCTTCTAATAGATTCAACCATATATTTGTGGCATCTGCATCTATTCGGCCATCAAATATGGGAATGTCGAAGTTTACTTGTACCTTAAAATGGGTTGCGACTCCAGAGTGGCTGTTAGATGCAGATGTGCAGCCAGTGGGAAGTCGTTGAAGGATCTGGGCGAAGTTACCCATCATTGTGTTCCTTTGTTTTTCAAGGGCCTCCTTGACCAACATTTTGATAGGATCTTTTACTCCCTCATCTTTCTTTTCGTCCCCCATGGGTGGCCGTTGGGATTTGTGAGGCTGATCTTGCAAAGGTTCAACCAGATCGAGCCCTAACTCTTTATACCCCGCCCTCGTTGGGGACATGCAAAGAAGGATCGAGAAAGAGCAGATTGCTCTGATACCACTGATTCAGATTTATGTAGGAACACAACCGAATACACAAATAACCATAGAAACAAAGCTGCAGCGGAAATAACACTTCATTTCATTAATCAAAGAACTGAAACTTGTTTACATCCAGAATGGAAACAAACTAGCTAGAGTGTTGGTAGCTTATCTCTGAGAAGAGATGTGGCGACTAAATGCCTCTGAACTTTGTGTTACAATGAGGCTTGAAGGCCTATATATTATTGATAAACAATGGAAACCCTACACATCCAAATTCCTAACCCTAGGAGGTGAAACGCCAGAATATGGGCCCAGTTGGGTAACTTGGTACATCAAATTCTCGGGGTCGTAACTTTGGCATACTACATCCGTTTGATACATCGTTAGAAATATCTATTCAAGTACTACATCCATAAATAACAAAATTAAGTTTAGAATGGACTCATATTTTCTTGACCTTTCGATGCCGAAAAAACGTCGTTTAGGGCCTCAAAATGGCTCCGAAAGTTTAGGACCTGAAAACTGCCAAAAATAGTAAATTGTGCTACAATTAAGGAAACTGGAAAACTGAAAGAAACAAATGGTGGGGGTCCAACTGGAATAGGTGGGTGGCCACCAATATCCTCCTGGATCATGGACCATTATAGACTTGAACTTGTTTGTGTATTTTTTAGGTGACATCCCTTTTCTATGAGGCCACTATGGAAAGCTTCCCCATTAAGTAATATTGGCATTAGCGTAATTGTCACCACTTCATGTTAGATTTTCTTAAGATATGATTAGATTATCTAGGATCTTTATCTGAAAGAATAACAAGTACATCAAAATGCATAAAATGTAAAATATGCACAAGACACAAAGATTTTCATCGGGGAAACCATAAAGGAGAAAACCCTACAAACTTCTTCAAAATAGTAAGATGATCAAAAGCAGTAATAAGAAATGTTCCACAACTATCTTTCTCTCCTCCTATGACTATCTCTCTCTCTCAAAAACACCTTAGAGAGTGTGTTAGGTGTGTACAAATGAGGCAGAGCGCCTCCCTATTTATACGCTTTCAAGTCATTGACCAAATATAAGACTTGAGCCTACATGTCATCTCACATGGGGCCCACTTCTCCTAGAGAGACCACAATTACATATTACATGTTGTTACACTGGGGACAATTTCCCTACAGGGTCGACTTCTCTAGGAGAGTCTAGTAACCCTAATATAACTCAACTGTGGGGTCTATTGCCCCGACTTACAACAGAAGGTTAACCTCAATGACTTTACATGACTTTATTATATTAGCGACTCTCCCGATCGAAGGAACAAACATCTCCGTCGAGGTACAATGAAATACAATAAGAAATATACAAGTGAATACATTCCAAATTTACAAATACATCAACACTCCCTCTTAACAAGGAAGGTATTATCTCTCTACACAGTCATCAACACATTTGGTCAGGTATTCATCCAATCATCATCATCATCACAGATTCATAGAGTCTTCATCATAGCTACTGCCATCATCTTCTTGTAATTTGATCATCGTCGCATACTATTTGTCATTAGAAGTTTCTACAGTGCCAACCCTTTTTCATGTTGATGTAGGCCTAGCCCTTTGCCAGGTCTTCATCTACAGTGCTAGCCATTTTTCATGTTGGATGTAGGCCTAGTCCTCTGGCAGGTCTTCATCTACAGTGCCAACCCTTTTTCATGCTGGATGTAGGTCTCATCATCTTCGGATCATCTCATTGTCCAATGGAGCACAGCCCAGATACACATAACACAACACTCACATTCACCGGCATCGTAGGACAAACCTACTACCATCCGGGAAAAAGATTCCAACACTTACATCCATTGGCATGGTAGGACGCACCTACTACCATCTGAGAAAGGATCTGCACTTACATCACAACCATGGGAGGCCCATCCTTCCACCATGTCAGAAAGGCTTTACACTTACATCCGACCATGGGAGGCCTAGCCTACCACCATATCGGAAAGGCTCTGCACTTACATCCGACCATGGGAGACCTAGTCTTCCACCATGTCAGAAAGTATTTGCACTTACATCCAACCATGGGAGGTCCAACCTTCCACCATGTTGGAAAGGCTCTACACTTACATCCGACCATGGGAGGCCCAGCCTACCACCATGTTGGAAAGGCTCTGCACTTACATCCGACCATGGGAGGCCCAGCCTGCCACCATGTCATAAAGGCTCTGCACTTACATCTGACCATGGGAGGCCCAGCCTACCACCATGTCAAAAAGATTCTCATGTGTATATGCGTATTCCAAACTCATCACTTCCCCTTGGAAGGAACCTCGATATGAAGTACACATTGGAGCTTCACTGCTCATCTTTGCATCATATAAAAATGCAAGTCAGATCAATCAAATCAAATAGTAGCTTTCAAAAGAAACATACTACCTCACAAATAGTCAATCAAGTGGCAACATATTTTGCCTCAGCTGTAGTCAACGCCATGCAGAACTGTATCCTGCCAAACCAGTAGCCCATACTGGATCTCAAACTAAAGAAGCAACCCAAGGTGCTCTTCTTCTCAGTGGCGCTACCAATCCGAATCAACATAACCATGCAGGTTAGTCTTCTGATTCGTATCATACTTGAGCCCATACTCAACTGTACCCTTTAGGTACCTCACTGCATGATTTGCAACTAGGTGAGTATGTCTCAGATCTGTCAGGATCTGGCTCAATGTGTTCACAACAAAGCAAATATATGGTCTCGTATTCGTCAGGTACATCAAGGATCCAATCATCTGATGATACATCGTGGCATCAATCGACTCTGATGAAGCATCACTCAATAGCTTCAGGTTCGATGCCATAGGTGTGGCCATGGCCTTGCAGTCCAATATTCTGAATTTATTCAAAATATCTAGTGCCTACAAGGAAAATCTCATTCGCATTCTTCCACACCTCCATGCCTAAAAATTAGTGCATTATCCCTAAGTCTTTCATCTTGAACTCTGTGGCAAGTCTCCTTCTTGCATCTTTAAAGAGTTCATCTTTTCCTGTCAGGAATAGGTCATCGACATATAACAGGAGCATCACTAGTCTTTCGCCTTCAACCTTGAAGTAAAGGTTAGAATCTACTTTACTCTCAGTAAATCCTAGAGCCATCGGTAAGTTGTCCATCCTATCGTACCATGTCGAACCTGAGGATCTTCTACAGTCACTCCCTTTGAAGTGGAAAATAATTCTCCCTCTGCCTTTCATACTCTATGTATTGAAGAATTCTATAATGGAGTGACAAGTAGATTCCTCTGCTACTAATATTCTATGTATCCATCTAGGGTCATTGGATACCAAGATCCTCTATCTTGAACTTTGTTGAAAAGTTATTCTTGCAACCATCTATGAGCTTAACATCCTCTATAGGCTTTCATCTTCAATATTGTAGCTAAGGTTACAATCTCCATCCCTCTAGGTGATCTTCAAGCTCCTTATGTAACTGTATGTTCTATCCCATGGGTGCCTTTTGAGCTCATACAAGGCCTTCTTTAATTTGCACACATCAGGTTGCATGTCATGTGTCTCAATTCCCAGTGGATGTAAATGTCTCTTCCTAGTCTATGCCTTCTTTCTGTGAGAAGCCTCGTGCTACGAATCTTTACTTGTATCCCACGACGTTTCCATCTATTGCATGTTGGATCTTGTAGATCCATATGGAAGACACTACAAACTTCCATTTAGGTCTCGATACTGCATCCTAGACATCATTCTTCTTGAACTGGTGCTTTCCTTCCCTTTCTTCTTAGCTACTTATTCATAGCTGGAAGGCTCTGCATCAATGATGTCGCTCAACAGTGTCACATAACTAGAGTGTGTCTGAGGCCACTTGATTTCTTTGGAAGTCTCGTCATACTATTCTTCATCTACTGTTCTCTTTATATTCTTCTGAAGCTCTTTCTTTCGCTATGGTGTCTTTGACCTAGGAATCTTCAGGTTCCTCTTCTGAACTGTCATTACTTGTTCTCTGGCATGAGATACAAGTAAAGTTCATTTGCATGATTAGAAACATATCATAATTTCCAAACCATATTAATAGTGACAAATATATGTCACATAGCCATGCGACTATTTTATCCAATGCTACAACATTCATCCATATCATGTATCCATACAATAACTTCTACATGCATTCTACCCTAATGTTATTAAGAGTGTGTAGTACTCCTAATATGCCAACATAGAGGTTTCAATATGGATAAGTAGTAATGGAATGTTGTACAACATCATTGACTTTTTACCCATCATGTGTAATTCAGTAGTATAAATGCAAATACTCAAACATGCATAACACATCAATTGAATATAAACAAATGCATAACCAAACAATATCATGAAATGACAATTGAATACTTATCTTTATTTTTTTCGTGGGTAGACTCCTTCTTGAGCCTTCAACTTCATCATCTTCTTCATTCGTAACAACATCGTTTCTTATCCAAATGCTAAGATGGATATGAGGTTCTTTAAGAATTGAGTCCTTCATATTTCTCACTGCTTGACGAATCTTCTTTGAATCATGAGAGCTTGATCTTCACTTGATCCCATCTTCTCTTCTCTTATTATGAGTCGATCTTCTTCTTGTGTGCACTCTTCCCAGAGTCTGGTGAAGGTAATCACTTCCTTCTGGCTCGCATTCCTCAAATGAATGAATCCCATGATCTTAGGAGGCCATTCAAGGTGGTTATAACAATATCTTATTCTTCTTCGATTGCTTCGTCATAGCATCGAACACTTCCTTTTGGTGTCTTCAAGGATGACACATGAGGGATGAGATGATCTTTAATAGAATCTACAATGATTCTCTTGGCTCTAGCCTTAGCCTCATCTCCCTCTGACTCTTAGAACTTCCTTACTGAAATATTGATCCAAGTCAATTTCTTCAAGGATCACAAAGGTCCTATACTTCCATACTCGGAAGTTGTCAGCTTCACCAATTTTGTCATCAATCTAGTTTGATTAGTCATTTTGAAATGAGAACTTCAAATGTAAATAGCAAAAATTTAGATCTTACCGATTTGAGGTGTCCATCCTAGTTTTGGAGTTGGCTGATCTAGGGTTTGTCAGAGAAACCTTAATTTTAAAAACTTGGAATTTCAAACTTTTGATTGGATAGAAAGATGGGAATTTTCAAGGCGATCTATCCAATGTACTCCTTTTTTTGAAAACAGTGGAGGGAATCTCCTAGAACAGAAAGCCCTAGTTTTCCAATTTCTTCTGCAGAAATAACTGATATTGATTTTGCTGTATCTCCGAATTTTTAGATCCTTAAAGAATGAAACTTCTCACTATGATAGCTTGATAAGTCTTATTTCCAACCCCATAGGTTAGAGCAGAAATATATTCTCCAAGTGGTACTTATGCATCGTTTCCCAAGGTGACTGTTTTGGGGATTGTTCAGCATAGAGAACTTGTACGAATTTCCACGTGTCACTGTTTCACATTCTGAGTCTGAAAAATGTACCACAAAAACTACAGTGCATGCCCTAATTGTAACATCTTGCAAAATTTTGTTTGGACCTTCCTAGCCCAAGATATATCAAATCTCCCTAGGTCACATGTTTATTACTGTATTCTAGAGGAGGCTGGAACCCTGATTCGGAGGAACGATACCTCCTGAAGTATAGTGAATCTGAGGCTGAAACTTTTACACAGTGTACAACACAAATTTCTTTTCGTCCAGTAAAAATTTTCGACTTCTGAGCCTTCTCCAATCTTGCATTATAGCGAAAGTGCTAGAATGACTAAATCTAGTCTTCTAGGTTTTTCAGGCATGAAACCCTAATTTCCATTAGCTGCCATTGTAGCTGTATTTTGGCTACCCAGTGAAACTTCTTTGATTCAAAAACTGCCACCGCCAACAGATGCACCCTATTGAGGCAAGTTATCCTATCCCTCCTTGCTTGATGATCTGTGAAGATAACCGTCCTTCAACTAGGAATCCCTAGTTCTCGTAGTTGCACAGTGCCTTCTTTCAGAGAGGCTCTGATACCATGTTAGATTTTCTTAAGATCTGATTAGATTATCTAGGATATTTATTTGAAAGAATAACAAGTACAACAAAATGCATAAAATGTAAAAGATGCACAAGACATAAATATTTTCATCGGGGAAACCATAAAGGATAAAACCCCCCAAACTTCTTCAGAATAGTAAGATGATCAAAAGCAGTAATAAGAAATGTTCAACAACTATCTTTCTCTCCTCCTATGACTATCTCTCTCTCTCAAAAACGCCTTAGAGAATGTGTGAGGTGTGTATAAATGAGGGAGAATGCCTCCCTATTTATACCCTTTCAAGTCACGGACCAAATATAAGACTTGATCCTACATGTCATCTCACATGGGGCCCACTTCTCCTAGAGAGATGACAATTACATATTACATGATGTTACACTGGGGACAATTTCCCTACAGGGCCGACTTCTCTAGGAGAGTCTAATAAACCTAATATAGCTAAATTGTGGGGTCTATTGCCCCGACTTACAATGGAGGGTTAATCTCAATGACTTTACATGACTTTATTATATTAATTACTCTCTCGATCAGAGGAACAAACATCTACATTGGGGTACAATCAAATACAATAAGAAATATACAAGTGAATACATTCCAAAGTTACAAATACATCAACACTTCATATGTTGGTATTTAGTATATTATAGAGGCTAATACTTCTCACTCATCATCTTCATGATGTCAACCCATGTCATAATGACCTCAATGCACTCCTCAAATTGTTAGTTGTTAGTTTCGCACCATGCCTTAGTGATTATGGATGTTTTCATAAGCTTGATTTTTTTGGAATCTTTGAAATTCTTAGAATCTAAGTTAATTTTCAAGGCATTAAACCATTTTATTGCTTTTGCATTGATTTTCCCTTTGAGCATAGGTAATGTGTGGTTAATCTTGACCCTAAAGGGGTTTCATCCAAAGGATGTTCATGACCACTTTTTTCTTAAGATTCACATAATTGGTAGAATTGCCAGCTACCATATATGGAGACGTTGAGTTTATATAAAATCATTTAGGATAGTTTTAAGTGATTATACGCCTTTAATACTCAAAGTTTGTTCAAACCAATATTCACTTTTTTTATTTACCTACAAGCAAATCTAAATAGAAAATATCACAAATATTTAGAATGAACACTAAATATTCTTGTTGATGAGAAATGGACTCCTAAGTGGCGGTTAAGGTTCAAGCTACTAGAGTTGGAACTTATCCCAAGGTTTTCAACTATCAAAAAACGAAATCTTTTGATCTTCTTGTTCAAATATCAATCATATTTTTTATAGAAAAGATACCAATCAATAAAATATCCTAGAGCTCTACAATCAATTTTGTTAGTGATTCCATCGATAATAATGAGTATCTCAATGGTATAAACATATGATCATGATAGGGAAATTTCCATGTTTTGGTACCAATATCCATGCTCTAGGTAGGATTGGTCACCCAAGGTGCATAGTTCCTTCATTTAGGGGAAAAAAATAAGAATTATTTCTTAGGTCAAGTTGAATTTAACTACTAAGTAAGTCACAATTCCTAGTCACAATGGGGTGGTGAGGTCTAGTAAATAAAAATTTGACCAAGAAAAGTGAATGTGAATGTGGAAGCTTTGATACATTGCAAAACAATGTTTTATGGATTAAGTATTGCAAGTTAAGAAATTAATTGTAAAGTGTTTCACAATACAAATATATACAAAATAGAAATACAGACAAAGGAGCCAAAAAACAAATAATCCAAGTTATGGTTCCACTATACAATTCTACTCATGGTACTGTTAGATCGAACTATAACAAGAGAATGGATCAAAGTTATGTAACATATCATTGTGCCGCTAGTTGTATACCAAAGGTTATAGAGATCATTCTTGTAAATATTATGTGATGTCCCCGGCCCTAAATCCAAGGCCAAGGACACATGGAAACCTAAGGGGGAGGATGAATCAAGGTAATGCACAACGAAATAACAGTAACTAAGGCTAGGCCACCATGCCAAATAGCCACTAAAATAAAACATTCAAGCATTTAAAATGAAATGCACGAATACAAATGCGGGTCATTCCCTAAAACACATGTTATGCAAGGTAAATGTAGGCATGAAATGCAACTAGATATAAGCAAGTCATTAAGATGATTTCAAACATGAAATATCATATCTATTACAACCATTTAAACTTTAATATAATCAAGTTTGCAAGACACCATAAACATTATAAATAAACATATCTACATGCTGCCACAATCAACAATATTAATCGTGTTAAAAATTAGATATACTAACTACCACCTACAACCATATTAACATATAAAAAAACCTGATCTGAAAGCTACCATCTGCAACCATATAAACGATAAATAGATCAGATCTCATGGTTGCCACATACATCCATGTAAACGTCAACAAAAACAAATCCATGAGTGCATATTTATAAAAAATTGCAGTAAATAAACATATAACATAATACCCATCTTAATGAAAAGCAACTAGCATCAACAGGAAAATTTTCCGCCCATCCATATGCATCCCTTGCTCATGAATCTTTCAACATGACAATCATCCCCTAGTTGAGGCCATAGATCCATGGGATAGGTACTCTCAAACCAAGAGGTATGATGCGCTCATCTCAACACCGAGAACACTACCACACAAAAATAGTTGTATCTCAATCAAACAAAAACCTTTTTCAATGAAACAAAACGTATTTACTTACTAGAAATGACATTTTGGATGCAATGGAGTAGGTATCACAACCTAAAAATTCTCAAAAAATATATTAACCAGAACATATGTTTGCGCCCTTCTCAACACCATGCGAATACCACAACTACACCTTTCACCGTATTAACTTCCCTTTCCATCTACACTACCTGGTGAGTTGTGACTCCCCTCGCCACACAAGCCCTTAGGATATCACCTCCTCACCCCAAATTCATCAGCTACATTGGACAGATACACGCAATGGGAGAAGGACTAATGTTATGTGAGCATATATCAATTTTTAATCCCCATTACAAGGTCTTCAAACCTCATTACAAGGCCTTCAATCTTCCTACAATACAATGCATCTCCTACTTGAGAGCATGTATTTCCCAGACAATAGAGCATTCCCCTACATTGGAGAACTCAGAGAGAGAGAAGAAGAGTGAAAAAGACCCAATTCGTATCCTTCTATATCCATTCAAATTCCTGAGAAAGTGACTTGAATTCTAAGAGAGGTAACTCAAATTCACTAGGGGTTACTCAATTCAAGAGAGAGAGGTTACAATTAGAGATTCCCTTTTCCAGGATAGAAAAAGGTGAAACAAGAGGGGGGTTGGACTTTTTCAAGGATTACAGGCTAAAAATAGCTACTGAGGGTGCATGAAAGCGTGAGGAGCATCACAAGAGGCTTGGAATAGCCAAGGAAGGCACACTAGCCAAGAGGGTCCCATGAAACATCAAAGAAGGTGTAATAGTACCTCCATAAACAAAAATAATAAAAAATAGGGTCCAACAAGTAATGTTAGGGAGAACAATAAGTCCTAGTTGTATAAATAACATCTCCAATGCTATGAGCAAATATTGCTAAGAAACAACATTGGAAATAGATCTTGCTACTAAGATAATTCTCACAAGCATACACAAGAAAAACAGAGAGAAGAAAATAGATTGAATCACATGAATAAAGAGATGAATATTGGAGTGTATCCTTCCATTGAATAATGATGAATATAGTGTACATAAATAGTACATCCTTCATAGGTAAAATCAAGTTGTATTAGAGACAACCCATCGAGCTCAGGAAGATAGACTTACAAAATATGATAAACCCACATAGGAGGCTAAAGCACTTCCCAAATCAATAAAGGACCTCATGAATTAGCAAAAGCATGAGTGAGCTGTCAAGAGTGATGGAAAAACATGCTAATCCTGGAAAAAGGAGAGAAAGTCATGGAGGATGGGTTGGCAACAAAATATAGTAGTTTCCTAGTTGACTAGCTTTACCTTATCCACAGAAAAAATGGATAAAAGCAAAATAAGGAAGAATCTGTAGGAAAGCGCGGTTACTAATTCTAGCAGTCAATAAAGTGGACATGATCAACCCAGAATCGGGATTAAAGTGTTCCTAAGGTGTATATGGCAAGTGTTGACTATGTAGTGCAAGTGGATGTTAACTATCTAGGCTAGTGGGTAGGAAATTAATCAAAATTGATTAAATATTTTATCCTAAGTTATGAAGTGGGTTTATTATATTCCCACACCCCCCTTTAAGTCTTACTTTATGATGATATATAGGTGTATATAGGGCCTAACAACAAGGCTATGGTCACCCTTTACAATTATTCATGTCCAGAAAAGTGAGGAAAGAGGCAAAACCACATGGGTAAAATCCTCCCTCAAGAAAGGAAAAGGCACAAAATTTGAATTAACATGTCTTTAGTATGTATTTATATTCACTTGAATGAGCTGAATGAACTGCTTCTTGGTGAAAGACTTGATGAAGAAATCATGAACTCCATGATCATGCGCTAGAGTGTAGAATCTGCAAGACAGAAGAGTAGAGACTCCTTGTATCTCATCAAATGATGAAGTAGGAGTATTATCTGAATGCTTCTTGCTGCTAACAAAGTCTGATATACAATCAAGATCTGAAATGGAAAAGAGATATGTGCATACTCCTTCCCAAAGAGTACAAAAATTAAGACAATTTGTTACACACTCAATTCCCTGAATAGCTACAAAATTGTGATGTGAATCACATGTCATTCTTCCAATTTGATGCAACACATTTCCAGATCTGATATGAGGATGATAAAAATCTGATATATCAGACACATTAGCATATGGAACATCAAATACAAAGGCTTCAGTGACTCCATGAGAATATAGGGCTAGACTAGGAAAACTATGAGCAACTGGGGAAAATTGATGAGTGTAAAAATATAAAAGATAAATGGACTTGAGATCTGAACCATAAGTGTTTAGAACAGATCCAAACATGTGTAATATCAGTCCTAAGATGAATAAGGTCATGGATAACCAACTAGTGAAAGATAGGCAAGACTTCAAACCATGTAATATAAGTAACACTGCATAAGAGACCAATGAGGAATCAACTAGTGAACTTGGGATTTATATAGTCTTAGGAGTATTCAAAGGTATGGTAGATGATATGAATGGTGGTATTAATGATGTAATGACATGTATACCATCCTACAAACATTATTCTAAATCAGAATTATGGAGTGAGGAAGAGCTGCTTAAAGACAAGTCAAGGTCTAATGAAAAATCACAATTATTCAGAGATGAATCTAGGAGACAGTATAGGTGGATTATCAAAGAAATGATCTGATATTTCTGGTTCTGATAATATAAAAAAATGAATCTATATCAGATAAATGAGAAAAAAGATTACTCTGGCACTCAAGGCATAGTTTATATCACCTTGGAACTGCGCACTATGACAGTGTTCTGAGGAATCAACAGCCTTCTCTAGCTCGTATGAAACTTCGATGTTGTGCTTCTCAAGAAGATGAGACATGATGTACATATTCTTCTTGAAACACTTATTATCTGGATGAAATCCCTTGTTGAAATAAGAAAACTTGGATGTGCTCCCTTTCTTCTTAACCTTCTTCACTGAATCTTCATCAGTAGGATTTGAACTTTCATCTTCAATTTTTGACTTTGGCTTTTTCTCTTTCACAATTTGCTTTTCTTTGGATTTTGTATTATTTATTCCTTGAACTATGATAGCATGATCCTTGCCCTTGGAATTTTTAAGAGCACCCATATGGATCGATTTTCTTTCTCCTTTGTTAGTGAATCAAAGAAAGTACACAAAGAAGGCATTTTCCAATTAGAAACAACAAGCCTAGTAGCATGAAAAGTAGACACAAAAACTGAGTATTACGGACCCAAATTAGAAAGAATGGAAAGGATTAATTGATCATGTTTCTTCTCAATCCCACAATGTTTGATCATTAGAAAAAGTGACTTGAACTTGGTGAAGAAACCCTCAATAGAATCAAAACTTCTTGGACTCATTGAGAATAAATCAATCTCCAATTGATGTGCTCTTAACTCATCTTGAACTCCAAAGAGAGACTCAAGTTTGGTCCATACTTGGTTTTGAGTGGTAAAACCATCTAAATGAAAGAGTATATCATGAGAAATAGAGAGGCAAAGCAATCCATAGGCTTCATCCAACCTACTATGCCACTTAGCTTTCTCAATCACAGCATTGGGCTCATTCTCCAAAGGTAGAGTAACTCTCTATAGTCCCTTACTGCGCAATAGAATGCCAATTTTGGATTTCCATTTGTGATAATTGAAGGGAGTCAACATCACATCTGAAGAGGAATACATACTTATATGGTGATGTTCTCAAGAAGAAACTCTCTACAACCTGCAAAAATAAAACTAGGAGAAAATCTTGTAAGCTTAATAATAAGCTCTTCTTCAGAGAGGGATAGGAGACTGGATGTGCTATGATAAAGAGAACAGATAGCTCCTCAACTTTGTTGAACTTTAACAAGCCTGCGCTCTGATACCATGTAGAAATAGTAGCTACAATGCTATGAGCAAAGATGCTAAGAAACAACACTGGAAATAGATCTTTCTACAAAGATAATTCTCACAAGCATACACCGGAAAAATAGAGAGAATAAAAGAGACTAAATCACCTGAATGAAGAGATGAATATTGGAGTGTATCCTTCCATTGAATAATGATGAATAATAGTGTACATAAATAGTACATACCTCATAGTTAAAATCGAGTTGTATTGGAGACAACTCATCAAGTTCAGAAAGATAGACTTACTAAATATAATAAACCCCCATAAGTGGCTACAGCACTTCCCAAATCAACCAAGGACCTCACGAATTAGTAAAATCATGGTAAAATCATGAGTGATTTTTCAAGAGTGATGGAAAAACATGCTAATCTTGGAAAATGGAGACAAAAACATGGAGGATGGGTTGGCAACAAAAGATAGCAGTATCCTATTTTACTAGCTTTACCTTATCAACAGAAAAGATGGATAAAAGCATAATAAGTAAAAATATGCAGGAAAGTGCAGTTAATAATTCTAGAAGTCAACAAAGTGGACAAGACCAACCCAGAATTGGGAATAAAGCATTCTTCAGGTGTATATGGCTGGTGTTGACTATGTCGTGCAAGTGGATGCCAACTATCTAGGCTAGTGGGTAGGAAATCAATCAAAATTGATTAAATATTTTATCCTAAGTTATGAAGTGGGTTTATTATCTTCCCACACTACTCTCCAAGCCTCTCACATGTGGAATCCATGGCCCCCATGCTTGTTAGTTTCCCATGTTGAGCTAGTTATTTATTAAATAATAATAATAATAATATCCAAGTCCATAGTCATGACAACTTGTGCCACAATAACAAAACAAATAATAACACATGTCTAGGGCTTAACATCTGAGGTATTACATCCCCCGCCCCCTTAAAACAATGCATCCTCCTTGATGCATACTTATTACATACATTTCGTAACACAAAATTTTAAAAAATATGAGGGTATTCCTCCCTCATAGCATCTTCCAACTCCCAAGTAGCATCTTCAAGACTGTAATAATCCCACTGTACCTTTACTTGCTTGATATCTTGATTCCATAGCAACTTGAATTTTCTTCCTAATATGGAAATTGGTTGTACCAAAAAATCACATTCTGGTTCCACTTGAATCCCATTCCAATCAATGACATGGTTAGCATAAGGTATATACTTTTTCAACAAAGATACATGAAATACATTATGCACTTTTATTCAAGTAGGCATTGCAATATCATATGCAATGGGACCTATCCTAGCAAAGATATCAAAGGGTCCACAGTATCTAGCAAGTTGCTTGGAACAACTCCCCAAGTTCAAGGATTTCTTCTTGTGTCTAACTTTCAAAAAGACATGATCTCCAACTTTAAACTATCTGTCATTTATGTTCTAATCTACATAACTTTTATGTCTATCTTGAGTTGCTTTTAGATTCTTCTTGATCTTAATCATCTGATCTTCCATGTCCTTCAGAATTTCAGGTCCAATGAGGGTTATGTCTGTTGAATTATCCGAACTGATAGGAGTATTTCACTTTCTACCATACAATGCCTCAAAAGGACTCATATTTAGAGGCATGATATCCATTATTATAGGATAACTCTACCAAGTGCAAATAATCCTCCCACTTGGATAGTCAATCCATCACATACATTCTCAACATATTCTTAATCACTGGATTGACTCTTTCTATATGACCATCTATCTGAGGATGGTATGTTGTACTCGTGTTCAAATTTGTGCCAAATCCTTCAAACAATCCTTTCCAAAATTTAAAAGTAAAATTTGCATCTATGTCTGACACTATAGATTTTGGAATTCCATGCAGTTTGTCAACCTTTTTCATATAGGCGTCTGCAATGTTAGTTGTCTCATGAGTTATCTTTACTGGAATAAAGTGTGCAGCTTTAGTCAACTTGTCCACCGCCACCATGATGGCATCATTCTATGGTCTTGTCTTAGGCAACTTTCTGATGAAATATATTGTCATACTTCCCACTTCCATTAAGGTATCAGTAATTCCTGCAATAAACCAATTGGATGTCAATGCTACATTTTAACCTTCTAACGTTCCATGCATTTGGCTATGTACTCTTCAACATCATTCTTCATTCCTTGCCAATAGTATGGCTTCCTCAATGTTGTTATTGTCTTAGGATAACCTGAATGCCAATCATAAGGCACATTATGCATCTCTTCCATAGCCATCTTCCTTGTATCTCCAGATTTTGGCACATAAACTATATCCTTATGCATGAGGATTTTGTTCTCTTCCAACCTATACTTATCAAACTTTGGTGGTACCTTTTGTTGTTTCAATCCATCTCTAACTTCTAGTAATGTTCATCTGTAGCATTGGCTTCAATGATCTTATCTTTCAAATCTATTGTACCAGTATAAATAGTTGCTACATACATCACATGTATCTTCCTACTGAGTGCATCACTACCTTATTCTCCTTGCCTATGATGTGCTTGATATCAAATTAATATTCACATTGTAATTCCATCCACCTTCTTTGTCTTGCATTTAAGGTAGGTTGCACAAACAAATACTTCAAACCATCATGATCAATCCTTAATAACTTCTTACCTATCAAGCAATGTATCCACATCTTCAAGGCATGAACGATGGTTGCAAGCTCTAGATCATTGGCGGCATAGTTTTATTCATGTTATTTCAGATTTTTGGATTTATAATTGATTACATGGCCATTCTACGTCAACACTCCGCCAATTCCTTGCTTACATGCATTGGTGCATACTATAAATCTTTCATCATGATTTGTAATCTTCAGGACTGGTGCACTAGTAATCATTCCCTTAAGTCTCTAAAAATTGTCTTCATGCTTGGAATCCCATTCAAACTTTACACCCTTCTTCTGCAAAGATGTAATGGGATAAGATAACTTTGAGAAACCTTCAATGAATCTTCGATAGTACCCTTCCAAACTCCATAAATTATCTTACTTCCGATACATTCTTTGGTGTCTTCCATTCCATTATAGCTCTTATCTTTTCAGGATCCACTGAGATGCCTTATTCTTATATGATGTGCCCCAAGTAGTGCATTCTACTCTGATAGAATGAACCCTTACTTAGCTTGGCATACCACCTATGTTCTTTGATAATTGCATCACCAATCTTATATTCTCTTCACATTCCTCTTTTGACTTGCAATAGATAAGGATGTCATCCAATAATACAATTACAAACTTATCCAAATACTTTCTCAAAACTCCATTCATTAGACACATGAATTTTGATGGTGCATTTGTCAATCCAAAAGGTACCAGTGT
Organism: Pseudotsuga menziesii; assembly: GCA_001517045.1. Lineage (NCBI taxonomy): Eukaryota > Viridiplantae > Streptophyta > Pinopsida > Pinales > Pinaceae > Pseudotsuga > Pseudotsuga menziesii. The sequence continues at coordinate 152,414 of LPNX010523985.1, forward strand.
AAACTCATAATGGCCAAACCTAGTCTTGAATGTTGTCTTAATGATGTCTTCATTCTTGATTATGACTTGGTAATATCTTGGTCTCACATCTATCTTTGGGAATACTTTGGATCCTCTCAGCTTCTCAAACAAGTCATCAATCCTTGGCAAGGGATACTTGTTTATGATTGTTGTTTTGTTCAATTGTCTATAATATATACAGAGTCTTAGAGTTATGTCTTTCTTCTTTACAAACAACATAAGGGCTCCCCAAGGTGACACACTGGGTCTTATGTAACCTTTCTTCAATAACTCTTCTAATTGCATCTACAACTCTTTCAATTATGGACTGCTCATTTTGTAAGGTGCTTTAGATGAAGGAATCGCACTTGACACCAAATCAATAGTGAAATTCTCTCTTTTAGGTGGAATTCTTAGCAATTCTTGAAATACATCTACAAATTCTTGTAACATTGGGTAGTCTTGTAACTTTGGTTCTTTTCCTTCTTTTGTCTCCTCCACATGGGTTGCATACAACTGGAAACCTTTTCTAAAACACTTTCTCAACTGCAGAGCTGTGATCTGTCTCAGAGATATGGGTCTAGGTATACCTCTCATTGTCACTTAATTACCTTCTTCATCCAGGAAAGAATAAGTTTTGTTGTCACTATCAAGTATGACATAATGTGCATCCAACCAATGCATTCCGATAAATACATCATATGAACCTAAAGGTATCATGTTCAAGTATGCAAAGATCTTCAGACCATTCATTTCCAAAGGAAAAAAAAATATTTATGCTTATCTGACCTTCCTCTTGGTACCTGTAGTCAACAATACTAGACCTATTGTCACAAGCTTGATTTTCTTCAAGTAACATCTCTCAAATATGTTATTTGCAATGTAACTATGGATAGCTTTATAATCAATCATAATAACTATAGGTACATTAGCAATCCTACCTACTACCTCAATCATCTGGTACTAATGATCAACTTGTCTACCATCTAGGGCTGCATAGATTCTTGGAATACTTATTCCAACATCACCAACAGTTGAGGCTTCTTGAATGTTGCTAATGGTACTTCCCTTATGTGGACACTACCTAGCATAGTGATTCTCCTTACATATTCAACATTCAATAGGTGGTATTGGATTTCTATTTTAATGTTCTTTCCCTTTGGTTTTACTTTTCTCTTGTTGATAGGAATTATTATTGTTTCTGAATTATGGAGGCTTGAATCCTTTCTTTGTTTGTTACTGCTTGTCTCTTTTCTTATCTTTCAAGTCCTTATGATATGGAGATTTGTTCTTATTCTGATCATAGAAATGATTTTCCTTCCAAATGGAATCTTTAAGGGTCTTTGCTCTGTCATACTGGATCTTGTCTTTATAGAAATCTGGTAGACCACCGAGGAACCTTTGAATCTTCACTTTCTCATCCTTTATTAAATTTGCACACTTCAAGAGATCTAGCAACCTTTTCTCATAAGCTTTCGTGGTCGTGCTGCCTAACTTGAGTTCAAAGAACTTCTTCATCTTCTTGTCATAGTGGTGCTCTGAGAGATATTATTTCTGGAAGTATTTTTGGAACTTTCTCCAAGAGATTATATCTTCATCAATATCTTTTATCTTGACTAGTTTATCCCACCAAATGGATACTTTAACTTGCAAATGGTAGATGCCTACCCTTGCTTCCATGTTTTATGTGTACCGATGCAACTGGAAGAACTTTCTAAGACCCAACAACCAAGATTCAACATCTTCAACTTGCTTCACTTCTCCATCAAAGGTTGGGGGTTTGATTCTTCCTAGTTTTCCCACCAGTTCATTCTATGCAAACCTTCTCTTCTTATATCTTACTAGAGATATTTCAGGGTTGCTTGATCAATACCTTTTCTTCTTCATTGCAGAGGGCACATGATGAGGTCTTCTTGAGGATGATCTAGATCTTTCATAATCTCTTCTTGGTACATGTCTTCTAGCATCTTGATTATTTCTTGGAGTTGTTCTTTGGGTTCTTTGCAATTATTTCATATTATGCATGATTTGTTCCTAAATGTGAATGATATTTTCATTATATGCCAAACACTTTCTTATTGAATCTTCCAGACTCGAGGGTTCATTGTGTCTCTTGTGTCCATTTGTCCTGTCTTCTCTTCCTCCAAACTCCTCTTCGTAGATGTATGGTATATGTCCTTCTTGAAAATACATCTCTGATCTATGTATCTGACCTCTAATCTCTTATTTCTTGCTATTGTAGCTTCCTCTTCACTGTACTTACTAAGTCTTTGGTCTTCATTGCTTCGATGGGGGTTTAAAATTGCTCATTAATTAAGTGATATAACTAGGGCTACAATCTGGTTATTATCAATCAATGTTAGAAAACTACATATCTCTTTCATAATAAATACATTATGATTCCAAGTACATATCATATATTTACAAATCGGTAGAAGGAACAATAGTCATAGAGTTGAAACTTCACTATGATACCACTTTGTGACGTCCCCAGCCTCAAATCCAAGGCCAAGGACACATGGAAACCCAAGGGGAAGGATAAATCAAAGTAATGCACAATGGAATAAGGGTAACTAAGGCTAGACCAAAAATCCATAGAACCACTAAAATTAAACATTCAACCATTTAAAGTGAAATGCACAAATACAAATGTAGTTCATTCCCCAATACACATGTTATGCAAGGTAAACATAGGCATGGAATGCAACCAGATTCGAGCAAGCCATTAACATGATTTCAAACAAGAAATATCAGATCTATTACTCCATTTAAACTTTAACATAATAAGTTCTACAAGCCACCATAAACAATGTAAATAAACAGATTTACAGGCTGCCATAATCAACCATATTAACATAAACAAAACCAAATATGAAGGATACCATCTACAACCATATAGATGACAAAATAGATCAGATCTCATGGATTCCACCTAAATCCATGTAAACACCAACAAAATTAAATCCATGAGCACATATTTATAAAAAATTGTAGTAAATAAACATATAAGAAAATACTCATCTTAATGAAAAACAACTAGCATCAACCGGACAACGTTCCACCCAACCATAGACATGCCATGCTCCTGCATATTTCAACATTATAGTCACCCCTGAGCTAAGGTCATATATCCATGGGCTAGGTACTCTCAAACCAAGAGGTATGGTGTGCTCATCTCAACACAGAGAACACTTCCACACAAAAAAATTGTATCTCAGTCAAACAAAAACCTTTTTCAATGAAACAAAAAGTATTCCTTATTGGAAATGATGTTTTGAACGCAATGGAATAGGTATCACAACCCATAAATGATCAGAAATATATAAAACTGAACATATGGTTGCGCCCTTCTCAACACTGTGGGAATACCACAACTATACATTTCATCGTATCAACTTTCCCTTCCATCTACACTACCTAGTGAGTTGTGACTCCCCTCTCTACACAATCCCTCATAATATCTCCTAGTCGCCCAATATTTACGATCTAAATTGTACTAAGACAAGCCATGGGAGAAATACTCATGTTGTGTAAGCATAAATAAATCTCCAATCCCCATTACAGGGTCTTCAAACCTTGTTACAATGCCTTGAATCTTCCTACAATACAATGCATATCCTACTCTAGAGCATGTAATATCTCCCATACAAGAGAGCATTCCCCTGCACTAGAGATATCAGAGAGAGAAGAAGAGTGAAAGAGAGGCAATTCAAATCCTTCTATATCCATTCGAATTTTTAGGAGAGTGAATCAAATGCCAAGAGGGATAACTCAAATTCACTAGGGGTTACTCAATTCAAGAGAGAGAGGTTACAATTAGAGGTTCCCTTTCCCATAATAGAAAAATGTGAAACATGAGTGGGGTTAGAATTTTTCAAGGATTGCAGGCTAAAAATAGCCAGTGAGGGTGCATGAGAGAATGAGAAGCATGACAAGAGGCTTGGAATAGACAAGGAGGGCGCACTAGCCAAGAGGGTCCCACCAAACATTAAAACAGGTGTAATAGTACCTCCATAAACCAAAATAATCAAAAATAGGGTCCAATAAGTAAAGTTAAGGAGACCAACAACTCCTAGTCCCCAACCCCCTCACATGTGGACTCCATGGCCCCTCATTCTTGTTAGTTGTCCATGTTCAGCTAGTTATTTATTAAATAGTAATAATAGTAATAATAATAATAATAATAACGATAATGATAATAATAATGTCCAATTCCATAGTCTTGACACCTTGTGCCACAATAACAAAACAAATAATAACATATGTTTGGGGCTTAACATCTTAGGTATTACATAAAAAATATTACAAAGTATTGTGCGTAATGTATATATGTGTGATCCTAAAAAACACTACAATCTTACATGATATAGCCTCCTCTTTCATAATTAGTGGACTTATATACTTATACAATAAATAATATGTGATTATTTTTTAGGGATGAGATGGTTTCCAAATCCAAGGTGGTAACGAACTCATAGATATGTTTGAAACCTATTGATTGTTTTGCGTTTTGGCACCAATGCCAGAAACTTTGGTCATTGGACCTAGTAGGACTGTTACCTTATCAAATATGATATCACGTTGATTATTCTAATGGATTTGGAGCTAAGTTGGTGTGATAATGTGCATAGTGATTTGTCAAATATGCTACATGAATATCTTGTTAAAGAAGTATTAGTGATTAGGTGTAGATTAGGAATATGTTGTTGGATAGAACAAAATGAGGGACATGAATCTCTTGGGATAGATTATTGTGTGTGTTGTACAGGAATAAACACCTTATAACCGAAGGTCTGGGGTTACCAACATACTCATGAAACTTGCAGGCAATCGACTCTAGAGTGCAGTAAAGGAAACAGGAGGATAGAAAAGACTCACCTGATACACAACTGTTGATCCTAGCTTGTCCTATTCCGCTCTGCTTCTCCTCCAAAGCCTTCAGGGATGCTTCTCCTTCACCTGTCAAAAGTCAATCTTCCAAATACAAGATGATACATATATATAAATAGGTTAGATAAATCATATACAGAATGCTGAAACATAAGTATTTATCAAACCACAATATATGAGAGACATTCAAGACACATACGGAAGAAGGATTCTCTTTATTAACAATAATGAAAGAGTTCAGATTACAACCCAACGCCTGAGACAAGGACTCCTCTGCAACCAAAGGATTCTGAGTTCCACTGCTCCAAAGACTTCTATATAAACTACACTAGCATAACTTTGCTCTCCAACTGTATGTCTTTAACACCCTCCCCAAGGCCTGTATTTATACTTGGTGAAATAAGGCAGTTTCGAAGGTTGAGGAGGTTGAGATAGTTAAGGTGATTAAGGTTAAGTGCTTAACTAATCTCAAGTAATCACGTGTTTTTATTTTTAATGTCAAAGGGACATGTACGCGGGTATCAATACTGGCAACTCACGTATGACATGCGAGTTGCTGTAAGGGTAACCCGCGTACAAATCTGTACGCGAGATGCAATAACCGACACTCGCGTACAACACGCGAGTTGCATATAAGAAGAGTCACGTACAGGACTTGACATATTTAAAAGGTAAAAAAATAACTAGCTGGATGGATGATAAATGTAGTTCTTAATAAGCCCATCTATAGTGTTTTGGGCAACCCTCAATCCATAAATGTCCTTTTGTGTGCCAACATAGCGAATGTCGACACTCGGATGGAGAGGTGCCATTCAGGTGGATAACAGATGCCCCCTAATGTGTGAGGTCAGAGGGAAGTGATGGCCGAAATACATTATAATCTTAATCTTTGGAGAAATCAGAAATCCAATGGAGCAGAGAGATTACTTGAAACAAATACATAGTAATGTCATATACAAAGTTACATCTGAGGATGATATGTTCAATTTACTGGAACACTAGCTCCTTTACAATATTTGAGTACATCATATGATACGGGTATGAAACTATGTATATTACAAAGGTGGATCGAAGCCACAATATACAATAATGACGAGTCTTCAAAGATCTGGAAGCTGTGTATATGAATAGAACATAATCTTGCGCAACTTAGTCCATAGGTGAGGAACTAAGGTCTTCATAAATAATCCCAAAGAACCAGTAAAATCCAAGCCATGTGAATAAGGGTATGCTGAAGTCCAACATGGAAAGGATTCAACAGTTTGTCAATCAATAGGTGGTAATCAACAACTGAAGCAAAGGAATTCACCAATGATGAAAGTGAATCCTGAGGTACAAACGTCAAAACTCTAGGTCTTCGTCATCAGGAAGTACTGAAACGGAAACATGCTGTGATAAGGAAGGCAATAGATCCTCCAACGGATCACATGAGTGACTAGGAACTGGGCAAAAGAAGGGAGACACAATAGATAACAGATATAACAATGATGGGATCAGGCTATAGATCAGACATTGGGTGAAGTCCTTGAAGAATGAGCACGACACAGAGATGACCCAAGGCAGCATTTAACTTATAGATAGATCAACTAGACCTATCTGTCATGTAGGAGACATGATAAGATTCCCCAGGTATAACGAACAAGAGGAGGAGTAAGAAACTCAAAGTAATAGTTGAACGAAAAAGTAATCACTGAGACATGGATATCGAAAAAACAAAGAGTGCTATGTTCAAGGAGGACATGATGCCATTACTGAAAACAAGAGAAAACTTCTTCCTTACCTTCCCTGTTAAATTTTAATGAGTCCAGGAAAGTTAACTCGGATCCCTCTTCATTTTTTAACAAGCTTGAAGAGACGGGAAAATAATGCTTGATAGTGTCACTGATTCGTGGATTTAACGATCCTGAACTAGTACATGCTTGACGGTGTTTTCATAATTTAGAGAGTCTGAAAACTCCAAAGAAGACTCCAGGGGGGTGCTTTTTCATACAATTTAGTCTCCTGAGGCCGAAAAAGTATAAAACATACCAAAGAAGAACTCTCTTAACTTTCGAAGAAGAAAAGGCGCACCTTTTTCATACTTAGTCAGGAAGGTCCGAAAAAGGTTAAATTACCACCTACCCAACGGTCCTTCCAGAACAGCATAAAATAGCTTGAGTTTTACGATTGTGAAGGTAAGCAAGATCACTTGGAAAGATCCATTTGGTTACAAGAAATGGGGCTTACAACAATAAACTCGTTGCTTTGTTCTTAAGTGTTTAATGAGCATGACAAAGACACAAAGTACACTCGGAATCTTTTTCATGTTTAGGTCGAGAGCACGAAAAAGAGAAAACTAAGCTCAAACCGGGTGTTCCTTTTCCGTAAATTTAGTCCCTCAGGTCCGGAAAAGTGATAAACCTATACCTGAGAATACTCTTCTCAATTCCGAAGAAAAGAGAGTGTTCCTTTCTCGTATTATTCCACATGGTCCGTGAAAGAGACAACCTACCACCAATGTAGATGCCCATTCACATATTCTTAACGAGCCTGAATGGACAAGTTTACTTGGCAGTCAAGTCTATTTTGAGGAGTCAGACTTGGGCCTAAAGAAACTCAATATCTTTCCCGTGAAGTTTTAACGAGTCCGGAAAAGTCATATCGCGGCCTCCTTACTGTTTTTAACGAGCTCGAAGGAGAGCAAAAAGAATGCTCTAAATGCGAGGAGACGAGTGTCATAGGCAGGTGAAACTAGTTCCAAGCACAAGGAACAAACCTATGCATAATGCAAGGAAAGTGAGCAAGATAAAGACTCTCGGGGAACGTCTCCTCAAGGTAAAGGGTGTCAAGTTGCAAAGGCAAAATGATGCAAGGCTTAGTGATGATGACAACAAAGATGAGGGTTTATACAACGAGCTAAAAGCGTGGAAGCCGGCATCAGGCTCAAAAGCGCGAGCAGGGCACATGGAAATGAAATTACAACTTGAACAACAAGGCGAGGCCAGTAAACAATTGTGAATCCAACTAAAAATCCTGTCTCCAAGAAACAACAACATCATAATCATATTAAGAAGAAACGATCCGATGCGGGTCGCTTTGGAAGAAACACACATGACTTTGCTATCTTCTACAAAAGGTAAAGTCAAGGCAGAATCGACCGAAGAAGATTCTATAGAACCAAGGCTCGAGGGTTTATAATCAGTAAGATCAACCTCAGAAGGAGAGCAAAAATCAACAAGATATAGAGTCTGTAGGAACAAACTCAGTATCACAGGAGTTGAAAAATTCATAAGAAAAATCAAACTCATCAGGATCACTGACTTGCTGTTCGAAAGGAGAGTCCAAAGACTCAACAAGACTAACATAAGAAGAAAGGTCAGGCTTACTAGGCAAATCAGGGTTAGACTTAGTCACAATTGAACCAACATCCAAAAGAAGGTCAGACTGTATCAAAGACTCTAAGAAGACTTCGTCCGAAGGAAGGATATCATCTGAGATAGGACACATGCCTAAACTTTCAAATGGATCGACAGAGTGGAGAAAAGTCTCCACAGTCTATATAGGATGACTCACTTGGTCAACTGCTGGGACCAAGTCCCAAGAAAGTAAGCATCAAAACAGAGGCTGCTTCTCAGTAACAATTGAGCACAAAGGACAAGAGGCCACATAGTTCACTTGTGGCAGGGTAGTGTCTATAGAAACACTGGGAATGAATAAAGGAAAGACCTGGTCTCTAGTTGGGTCAGGAGACGGATCAAGAAAATCCAACTGATCGATAGTGACAATTTCTTCGCCATGATTAAAGTACATCACATGAAAGAATGTTGACACCACAGCTTGCATGGCATAGACATAATAACGTCCAAGGAGCATATTGAAATCCAAGGGGTCTTCTATCACCATGAAGTCAACTAAGATGGTCTTCCCACCCAAAGTAACAGGTGTTTGAGAAAGAATTCCCAAGGCTATACAAGTTCTTCTATCAAACGCCAGTAACTGACTAGCAATTGACACAAGGCTAGGAGATCCCATGCCTCGCCAAGCATGAGCAGACAAAATACTAACTAAGGCTCCTTCATCAACAATACAACGAGCAATCGTGTATGATTCAACTTTGACCTTTATCTGGAAAGGTGCATCAGAAGGAAGGTGCGGCTCAACTAGGCTATCCCAATCAAAGGAAGCAATCCAAGAGCTTGGTGGGGGTTGATCCGAAACGAGTTCAGTGTCCCCTTGTTCAGTAAGTTCTGAACTGGCAGTGAAGAAAATGTGACTAGCGGACACTTCACTCTCCAAAGGAAGAGTGGGATTGATCTACAATGGAATCGATTCAACCGCTTCGTGAAATTCACTCTCTGAAGGGAGAGTGGGATGACCAAAGATGACATTGGTTCAATCACATTAGGATCACTCTCCAAAAGAAGAGTGGGATCGACCAACTCTAAGATTTGTTCGACCACTTGATCAACCAAAGGTTGAGTAGGTTGTTGAGAAACTATAGGTTGTTCAGGAGAAGGAAGTTCTTGAGTCGCGGACCACACTCTTTGCACCTCTGCGATAGCAGGGCACTGGTGAGTAAGATGATCTCCCTCACATAGCTTACAAGGGAACTTAAGTTTGCACTTCAAATGACCATTTTTCTCAACGGTGTCAACATGACTAGCAGTGGCTAACTGTTGGCTCTCAACATGACCTGCAGAGGATGAGAGTTTTCCCCCAGCATGAACAACAGAGGCCAGGTGACTGGGTCCAACTTGACTAAGAGAGGTTGGTTTTCGAAAAGCTTCAGAATGTTCAAAAACGGGATGACCATGAAACCAAACTCTTTGCACCTCTGTGATAGAAGGGAATTTATAAGTAAGGTGGTCTCCCTCACAAAGCTTACAAGGAAACTTGGGCTTGTGTTTAGAACGGGTAGTCTTTTCAACAATGTCAACATAACTCGCAGTGGCTGACGAATTGTCTTTAGCATGAACCATAGAGGCTGAGAGACTGCCCCCAGCATGACTTGCAGAGGCTGAGAGACTGGATCCAACATGACCTGCAGAGGTTGGATGGGCACCTCCAACATGAACAACAGAGGTTGAATGGTTATGATCAACATGCTTTGCAGCAGTTGACTATGTAAATCCAACATGACAAGCAGAGGTTGGATGGGTGCCCCCAGCATGGACTGTAGAGGTTGGGTGGTGAGGTTCAACTTGACTTACAGAGGTTGAACGGGTGCCCCCTTGCTTATGTGCCTTCTTCCTATTCCTCCTTCTTTTACTCCTTTTAGATTGTCGGTTACTAATATCAGTACTTTCACCACATGAGGTAGAAGGAGGAGGAGAATCAACTACAGGTGAAGGGGAAGCAGTGTTTTGATGCCCTTGATATAAGGAACTTACTTGAGAAGCATCAGGAGCATTCAGGACAGTTGGAGTGGAAAACAACCACACCGGTAGCCCTAAGGTGAATCCAGGTAGATTCAGGGTGGCCATCAAGGGAACACCAACATTCCCTGTGAGAAGAATAGTACAAGGAGTTCCCAGCATGGGGATCTCTTGGTTGGTGTTCGAAGGGGTGTTAGCCATAGTTTCAAACTAGGAGACAAAGTCTGAGGTTGATAGGCAACCAAAATTACAAAGCACACACCTAAAGGCACACTAAGTACAGACAACCCACACATCACTCACTAAAAATTCCTAAAGCCAAACAGACAAACAGGTATAAGATATGCTTCCCAAAAGAAAGCTGATAGACAGTTACTTCGCATCCCTATAGATGTTCTTAGGCACAAGCGGAGGAATCACCCACCGCCCTCCCACACTTTCTACCGGGGTTACCTTCCAAGCCCGTCCAAGGTCAACCAGAAATAGCCTTCCGGTGTACCTGTGTATGAACCCTAGATGTCAAAGAGACTAAAGGCTACCTTAACTATATTGACAGTCTGGGGGGACAGTCGCAAGCCTGATTCGTACGCATGGGCAGGGTAGCTGAGCCCGAAACCCTGTCTAAGACAGAATCCCCAGATGCATAAAAACCTTGGTTTACGCTTTGACAAGGAATCAGAGGGGTATCTCCTCAGTCCAAGTCTCCACACAGCCTCGTGCTTGACTCCCGTTTGAGAGGAGCTTCCCAGATACAATCAACGTAGAGAAGGGTTTACCTAGTGATTGGCCAACTATGTCTGAAATTTTATACTTGTGGAGAGTTAAAACTCCCTAATCCACAAGTCTATCCTGAGCTAGTTGGTGTATGACCCTATAAAATAAAACTTACTAATAATTTTTAAATTATATCATTTATTTTAAGGGTTATTTTTAGTCAGAGGGTAAATGGCATGAAACTTATGTGGTGTTTTGAATCAAAGTTGAAACAAAATGACTAAGCAAAGAGATATGAAATGCAAAAAGCAAAAACTATTCTCTTTATATTTCAAATAGAAAACTTGAAAACCACAAAAAAAAACAAATTCTTTTTATTTTTATTTTTTCAAAAACAATGATATGCTATGCAATCTAGACTAAAAACCTAATCTACATGCATATAAAGCAAACATGTGTTTTTTTCTTTTTCTTTTATAAATGCAAAAGAAAAAACAACCTATCAACTAATGCAAGCAAGTACTGTAAGCAAAGCAAATAGACAACTACTCTACACCCCACAAACAAACCCTAGGTTTCCCTAAAGTTAGATATCAACCTCTCTTGAAAAGAAGGCTTACAAAGGTAAACAAGCCAACAACTTTGGAATGAAGAGACTGAGCAATAAGACTGACATAAACAAAGGTCAAGAAGTCCCAAGTATCAATCTAAACCTACAAACAAAGGCTGCTCAATACCTTGTCCAACAAGGTCAAGCCAAAGAAGGAGGCAGGGGGGAAAGCGGTAAAAACAAGTATGCGTTCTTTTTAATTTTCTTTTATAAATGCAAAAGAAAAACAACCTACAAAATAAACGCATGTGGATAACAAGAACAAAGCAAAAGGAACTCTGCTATACAACCACCAAACAAACTCTAGAATGCCCTAAAGTCAGTATAAACCCTACTTGGAAGGAAGGCTTGCATAAAAAACAAGTCAACTATTTTGGCATGGTGAAGTTAACCAATAAAAGAAGAAGGAAACCAACACCAAAAAGCTTCTGAACTCAGACAAAGATCACTAACAGAGGCTGACCAAAAACATAAGCCAAAAATCATACCAAGCAAAGGAAGTGGGGGAAAGAGCAAAGAGCAAACCCTAATGCTATAAAATGCTCAAACTCTACCATGCACCTAAAATGCACTACACTTGAGTATACTTGGATCTAATTAACTGTATAAAAACAACAAACTGAAGTAAAACAGGCTAACAGAACCAAGAAACAACCAACAAAGGGAGACTAGGAACCTTAACTTGGGTATACACAATGACAAAAAAAATAAAAAAATCATTGTAAACTCATAAAGGCAAGTGACAAACCAACCATCATCAAAAGATAGACTGGAAAAACAATGCCCAAGACCTTGATCACTAATCTGGACAGAGACACTTGAACCTATAACCCAACAGGCCAAGCTACTTCATCATGCAAACAGAAGACAATCCAAGCAAAAGAAACCCAAGGGATTTACGAAAAAGCACAAAGTGTGGTCACCAAAGGTATTCAAACAAACAACACAGTATTCATAAAGAAAGCCAACTAACAAACATGAATTACACAAAGAGAGGGACAAGCAAACCCAATCCTAAAAAATCGCTATTTCCAGGCTTGTACGCGACTGTATATAAGGGCAACTCGCGTACTGTACGCTACTGTCCAAGAGAGCAACCCGCATATGGAAACCTATGTACGCGACTGTGCAGAAGAGCAACTCACGTACAGGTACAAAAAATTTCTCAAAAAAAAAAAGAAAAATCCACAAGACTTTCGAACACTGTAATAAGTATGAACCAGGATAAAAGACCGCACACAAAATTCAAAGCAAAGACTAGTCAGGGGTGACAGAAACAACCTACAACAGTCTGGGCTCCCCAGCGGAGTCGCCAATTCTGTTGTACAGGAATAAACACCTTATAACCGAAGGTCTGGGGTTACCAACATACTCATGAAACTTGCAGGCAATCGACTCTAGAGTGCAGTAAAGGAAACATGAGGATAGAAAAGACTCACCCGATACACAACGGTTGATCCTAGCTTGTCCTCTTCCGCTCTGCTTCTCCTCCAAAGCCTTCAGGGATGCTTCTCCTTCACTTGTCAAAAGTCAATCTTCCAAATACAAGATGATACACATATATAAACAGGTTAGATAAATCATATACAGAATGCTGAAACATAAGTATTTATCAAACCACAATATATGAGAGACATTCAAGACACATATGGAAGAAGGATTCTCTTTATTAACAATAATGAAAGAGTTCATATTACAACCCAATGCCTGAGACAAGGACTCCTCTGCAACCAAAGGATTCTGAGTTCCACTGCTCCAAAGAATTTTGTATAAACTCCACCAACATAACTTTGCTCTCCAAGTGTATGTCTTTAACACCCTCCCCAAGGCCTATATTTATACTTGGTGAAATAAGGCAGTTTCGAAGGTTGAGGAGGTTGAGACAGTTAAGGTGATTAAGGTTAAGTGCTTAACTAATCTCAAGTAATCGCGTGTTTTTATTTTTAATGTCAAAGGGACATGTACGCGGGTATCAATACTAGCAACTCGCGTGTGACACACGAGTTGCTCTAAGGGTAACCTGCGTACAAATCTGTACGTGACATGCAATAACCGACACTCGCGTACAACACACGAGTTGCATATAAGAAGAGTCGTGTACAGGACTTGACATATTTAAAAGGTAAAAAAATAACCAGCTGGATGGATGATAAATGTAGTTCTTAATAAGCCCATCTATAGTGTTTTGGGCAACCCTCAATCCATAAATGTCCTTTTGTGTGCCAACATAGCGAATGTCGACACTCGGACGGAGAGGTGCCATTTAGGTGGATAACAGTGTGAATACACATATAGTTGTAATTGTAGCTAATAAATGTATACCAATTATTAACAACTATACTATTTAAGCATGGATATCATTATATTTTAGAAATGTTGAAAAAAAACATGTTGTGAAGTTATTGATTTACAACTATACTATTTAAGCATGTATAGCATTATATCTTGGAAATGTAGAAAAAAACACATGTTTTTGAAGTTATTTATATACAATCCCCTTTAAGAATCATTAAAAAAAAAAATCCACAAAAAAACGTTTCTTGTTATTCATAGTTTGAATCAAAGAAACTTCATTCAATCTTATCCCACAGACATTGACTATTTTCTATTACATATTCTATGTTGTAATGTCACTGAAATCTCCTATCATTTTATCACTATCCATACTAATTACATAACAAATATGTCAACCATAAAGACCAAATTCTCAAATGTTCAAACTTAGCAGTCTTTAAACTAATATCTATGTCTTCGCCATATAGTTCTTGCAAATATTATAACCGAAATTAGTAAATCTGAATTTATCCCTCCTCCACACATTGGAGGTTCGTGTATTCTTCAAAATGTAGGCTTCCATCATGTAGTCCCATACCTTGTTTTGACACAAGATCAGCCCTATGATTATACTCCCTATAAATAAGATTGATACTTATATATGAGAATGAGGGAAGTATAACCCGAATCTTTCTCTTCCAATAATCCAATACACTGACATTCAATCCGCATCTTCCTTCACTCTAATCAACTGCCACACGAGAGTCTTCAAAAACTGTCAAGGTAAGTATCCCCTTATATCTAGAAAAATAAATAAGTCCCCAAAGTGCCAATAATTCAACACAGGTGTTTGAGCCTTTTCCACATCCAAACCAGAGCAAAAAATGGCGACCCCTTCCCAATATCAAGAAAATTTTATCCCCACGGTTCCCATATTAAGAAGCGCCATCAAAAATCCTGGTTAGAGAATTATAGTCAATCATAGGAGGAATTTGATGTATGATCGCCTTATGATTATGCATAGTCACATTATTGGAGCAGAGGACTGTAATATATCGACACGCCATACTGAAACAGAAATGCTTAGGCTCAAAAATTAATGTATTGCGATATCACCAAAGACCCCAACAAAAAAGAAGGGGATGAATTTATACATAACCATACCTCTGATAATGTTCCAATAAACCAGCTTCGAGAGTACACTGACCCCATTTACCATTGTAATGCAGGTGATCAACAATCTCTAACAAAATATGAAGTGTAGCTTCATAATGTGATAAAAGATGGTCGACATTTTCTGCCACTTTGTAACAAAGAATACATCTTGTTAGTCCCCAAGCACCAAAATTGTAGAAGTTCTCACCCATAAGTATGTGATATTTTAAATCCAGCCACATAAAAAAAATCTTAATTGGAGCATGCTAATGCCAAATACGCCTATACCACCAGCATTCCAGGATTGCTAGTTGTTCAGAGTAAATGGAGTCATATGTTAATCATGTGCAAACCTGTCCATTTGGAGAATTTCATTCCCAAATTAATTTGTCCTCTGAACCTACAAGATACACACTAGCACACCTGAGGGCTAAAATATAAAAATTCCACTCCATTGTTGAGTTCGAATCAAGAGATAAGTCTACAGCCAAAAGCCAATATTTTTCCCTTCTCCCAAGAATATCCTTTAGCATGATTTAAAAAATAAATACCTCTAGATTGAATAACATCCATAGTCTGAGGAGTGAATCTATACAAAAGGTCGCCCCCAATTAATGGATCAGAACTAATGTGAATTTGATCATCGTCTCCCACTTTCCAGGTAAGTGAATGATTCAATACATCAAAAGCTCCTACTAGATCGTTCCAGATGTTTGATGCCGAATGAGAAATATTCGTATGCTTACATACCCATTCAATAATAGTATAGTTTTTAGGTATTTGTTCCTTATAACATTACCCCATAGTCCCTTGTCCATAAGGGATCTCCACAAGCCTTTTATTGCTAAATTTTGACTAAACAAAAAAATATTTGTAATGCCCTAGCCACCATCTCACTTCGTAAAACACAACACATCCCAAGCCACTAGATGTGGATCCTCATGCCACTAAGCACCATACTAGATATAATGATATATGGGCTGACAAATGAGAGAAAGGATTTGTTTAGTCACTTTTTCCAAAGAAATCCAATATATAGGAATATTGTTGAGCACAGAGTTAATCAAGGTCAAGCATCCTCCAAGAGAAAGACGTCTGTTATACCATAAAATAATTCTCTTTTCTATTTTCTTCATCATCCAGAGTCGATATGAATTCTTCTTTCATGGTTGTTTGCCATCTTGGATCATGTGTTGCATCTTCATATGTCTATGGATCTGATTCAACCATTAGATAGTACTTCTCAGCAAATAGAGGATCTTTCACACAAAGGGCACTCTCAAATTGAGATCTAGTCCTCCTAGTGTCATTAGGATTTCCAACTAGTTCCCCAGCTGCATGAATGGTCTTTGCTGCCCATTTTGGTCATGTAGTACTGTTAGGATCTGCAATCAAATCATCATTATCAAGCATACCAGAATAAAAAAACTCATTAGTCTCTTCACTTACAATCAATGGTTCTCATGATGAAGAGGACTCTCCAACTTCAACTGTCGCTAAAGGCTCTTCTTGGAACTGAACACTTCTTTCAATGAAATATTTGTTAGTGCTCAAGTTGATCAGCTTGTACCCTTTTTAATATTCATAATACCCAACAAATAGGCACTCTTGGATTTGGGGTTGCAAATCCTTCCTCTTTTCAGTTGGAATTCTATCCCAAGCCTTTGAGCCAAAAATCCTGAAATGGGTCACATCTATCTTGTGCCCACTCCAAGCTTCGAAAGGAGTCATACCATCAAGCTGCTTATGAGGCACCCTATTTTGGATGTAGGATTCCAATTTTATAGCCTCGACCCAAAAATTTGGTGGCAAAGTCTTAGCCTCCATCATGCAGGTTGCCATCTCCTTTAGTGATCTGTTCTTTCTCTCAGCAACACCATTTTGTTGTAGTGTGTAAGGGATCGAATGTTGCATTTAAATACCTGCATCTTTGAAATACTGAATGAAATCAAACTTGACATACTCACCATCATTGTCAGATCTGAGGATCTTGATTTTCCTCCCAGACCGGTTTACAACCAAGGCTCTAAAGACTTTGAAGAGGTCAAAAACTTCAGACTTATGCTTTAGGAAGTGAACCCAACAATACCTGGAAAAGTCATCTATGAAGGTGAGTGCATATTTGGCTTGAATCATGGACATATGAGGGAATGGACAAGCAATTTCACTGTGGATCAACTCAAGAGGTGCAGAGGTTCTCTTATGACTAGCTTTCTCATACTTGTGTTCTGGGTGTTTTCCTAGGATACAACCTTGACAGACTCCCTTAGAAAACTTGATCTTTGGTAACCCTATGACCATATCTTTTTCACTCAAATACGAAAGATACTTGTAGTTAATATGGCCAAATATTTCATGCCAAAGCTTGCTTGCTTCATTAGCATGAATCAGAAAAGCATAGGGGTTTGAGTAGGGTAGAAAATGGGAAAACTTGTATACCTTCGAAGTGTGATCAACAACACCTTTTGCTATGACTTTACCATTCGACATCTCAGTGATTTCAACATCATCAGGGGAGAATATGACCTTCTTTGGAGACCCAGTATGAGTCATCTGATACACTGACAAGAGATTAGAGGCAAGACCTGGAACATACAACACATTATTGAAACTACCATGGTCAAGATTAATCCTACCCTTCCCCAAACTGTTAGTGAGAGAGTCATCTCCCAAAACTATTGGTGGACCTTTCCAAATGTCAAGAGAGGAGAATGTCTCCTTTATCGAAACCATATGTCTAGAAGCTCCATAATCTATGATGAAGCTAGGTGAGCTTGATGTGCCAGCAACCAAGGCATGTACTCTCTCTTTGTCTTCTGAATTTGATCCTCCTTCCTTCTTCTTTGAGTAATCAGGAATGGAGATGCCATTCTTCTCCAGGAGTTGGGTCAACATGTCAATTTTATTCTTCATACAAGATCTCTTAGGATGATAGCCCTTACTACAGTATGCACACTTGCTCATTTCTCCTTTATTCTTCTTCTTCTAGGAGTTCTTCTTGGAGCTTTGAGGCTCCTCTTGAGACTTTGACTAGTCTCTCTTTTGCTCAGGTGGATTTTTATCCTTTTTATTGCTTTTTGAATCCACCCTTGAATCTCTTGCAACCAAATTTTGGTCTTTGGAAGGTTTGATGGTGCCCATCATCACCAACTTATCTTGCTCCTGTGTGAGGGATTCCATGAACTCTGCAAGCTTAGGAATATTCCAAGCTCATGCTGTCAACTTGGTGGCATGGAAGGTCGAAAAAAACACTGAATAGTCAGAACCAAGCCTAGAGATTATGGCCAAGACTAGTTTCTTTTCCTTCTTTTCGATCCCACACTGATTTAGCTGCAAAACAAGGGCCTTAAACTTGCAAAAGTAGAGTTGTAATGATTCGAAGCTAGTTGAACTCAAGGATATTAGCTCATTCTCGATTTGATGTCCTCTCATCTCATTTGTCTTTCCAAAAATCTCTTCAAGCTTCTCCCACACTTCATTAGGTGATGCCAATCCATCAAGATGGAAGAAGAGGTCTCTTAAAATTCTCACTCACAAAAGACCATAGGCCTCATCCCTCCTGTTGTGCCATTTAATTTTCTTTGCAGCTGCATTGGGATTTGCCTTAATTTCCATAGTCACCCTGTAGATACCTTTCACTCTGAACAATATCTCCATCTCAACTTTCCACTCAAAGAAATTGAATGGAGTCAAGATGGTCTTCTAAGACTGGTCCATAGCTTAGTAGTTCTGCCCTCCAGTCAGCAGAATGCGCTCCCAATCAATGATGTTGAACCTACAATAACAATTTCGAAGGAGAGAAATCAATCTACAAAGGCTCTGATACCATGTGGAAATTGAACCCAAGAGATAGAACAATAACATTGACAAAATTGCTAATCAAACATGCAAAATTCACACCAAAGTAGACTGAAATTAGAGCGTAACACTAATCTATATTGAGTAAGTGTACAATAGCCAACCTTGTGAAGTAATAGGCTTCTCAAATAAATAATTACATGATAGGTTCGAATGCATAAGGATGCCATTCGAAATAGTCAAAAAGCAGGCTTACCAAATCTAGTCAAATCCCCCATAGGTGCATAAAGCAATTTCCAAATCTATGAAGATGCTCATGAATTTGCTAAGTCAAGTGGGCAAGCTAAAGAGGGATGGAAAGAAAAATCATACTTGGGGAACCCAATTATGGGGCTTCCCACTTGCGATATAAGGGTCAGAATGTAGAGGGGTCTGAACCTCCCCCTCATCTTTCTACTGATTATCTTGAGAATTGCGAACCACTCATTCCTGAGTGGCTTCAAACTAAATGGCCTGATGCGAACGAGCGATAAATCCCATTGGTCGTCGTTTTTATCACTTTCTTTCCTCAATTCGTATCGGGCAGTGGGCACATGTGTTTATTTGGAGACAAGGAGGGAGGATGATGTGGGAAAAAACCAAGGCAGTTACACCTAGACTAGCTTTTCCTTTTGCCTTAAATCAGCTATAAAGCAAGGCAACTTTTCATAAAAGCAAATATGCGCTTTAGGGAATAAAAAATAAAGCAGCCTTGCTAAAATTGGTTTCCATGATGTTTCCCAAGCACTCCATGACTCATTTTTAGCATGTGTTGACTTCTAGGACATGTAGAAGGCAACTAGCATAGAATGGAATCTAGGAATCTAGGTAATAAGACAAAAATGATTAATTAATGTCAAATGAAGGTAACTATGGGTTGATTATTCTAACATTTATATTATACATACCCAACACTCCTAACGAGCTAGGCTCCAATACAATCCATTTCCCATACATTATGCATAAGGAGGACTCCATCCTTATTTATATCTAGATAGAAAAACCTAATCATAACCAAATTCTAACTACCTAGTGGCCCTTCATTAATGGAGTCATATCACATGTATTCAATACAAACTACCAAGTAGGTCTTATATAATAATAACATACATAGTGGACCTAGTCCACCTTACATTAAACAGACACCATACCTACATTGTTGTTAACTATAATGGGCCTTTCAACCCACCATTACATCCTCAAGGAGGCTCCCACCATCCATGTTGTTTGAAATTCCATGACCCATGGGAATGATTCTCCTCAAAGGGTTGAATTCCAAGTAATGGAAGATGGCACCAATTTCTTGGAAATTCTTAAGGCCCTACCATAGGGATATTTGACAAATTTATAGTACCAAAATAAATACTTGTTGGTTTCATTTTTGTCCCATAATAGACATTTGAGTTGGGAAATCCCTAAGTGCTTTAGGCACTATCTAACAAGAATTTATCCATGGACTAATGACCACACAAAACAAGATTTTTTTGGGCTCTAGGAATGCCTTCTAGATATATTTTAGTCCATAAAGACACATTATTTCCATGGATTTAAGTCTCCAATTCTTTTTAGCTTTGCATCTAGCTTGGGATGACAACCATTTTACAGCCATCCATTAACTTGTATTTCTTACAGCCTTTTGTTTAATTC
This sequence comes from Pseudotsuga menziesii, assembly GCA_001517045.1. NCBI lineage: Eukaryota > Viridiplantae > Streptophyta > Pinopsida > Pinales > Pinaceae > Pseudotsuga > Pseudotsuga menziesii. The sequence goes on from LPNX010523985.1 coordinate 172,895, forward strand.
CATCTCTAGTATTTCCAGCAAACTTGCAACTCTGACAACTAAGATTCCTAAACAAGTTATCTAGAATCGAATTCTAATTGTACTAATCTTATATGATTTTTTTTTTACCATGGGAACAGCAACCTCCCAAGGGTATATCCAACAACCTGCAAGCCAGATATACCAGAAACTTGTGACTTGGCAAGGGCCGAGACGTCCCGGTGGGGTCGCCTACCCTTCTAGCCTTGCCACAGCAGGTCATATGAGCAACCCTACCCCCCGCCGGTTTTGAACCTGTGACCTCCAGGGAGATAACACATGTTCTTAACCATTGTGCCCACTCAGGTTGCCTTCTAATCTTATATGATTTACTAAGATAGAAATAAACTTTTAAAGCCTCTCATTCCTTCCATTCTTTTGACTCCGTGCCATATAGATCCATAGGATATTTAACTCATTAAATATTATTTTGATGGAGAGCTAGGTTCTCTAAAGTAATAGATTGCCATCATATAGAATGATCGACAACCACCAATGCTTGTAGTCATTAAAGGACATACTTGATCTCAGGGAGACACTTTTTCACATGAACTCGTGTTTAACATCCTCTCAAGCACACCATATGATTTTGGTTATAAAATTCCCAATGATAATGATTGGTCCAAGAGTGATAAAAAGTGTTTGCAAGTTTAGATTACTTATAGATTTATATGTGAGAGGATCTCCAAAAGTAATGCAACTTTTGGGTAGAATTTTCCAAGCTTTGTGCCCTTCCATTCCTCATATCACTCATTTGGCATAAAATTACTAAAACTACGTTAGAGTAGAGATTATTCTTGAAATAATGTAACTTCGTTGAATATTCTACTTATACTTCACATTATTATTATTCCTCCTTCAAGAGATGTCACTGATGTAAAAGTTCGTGTAAAAGTCATGAGCTAAACCCTCTGTTGTGAGTCGAGTCAATAACACCCTAAAAAGAATAATACAATTATTATAATGGGATTTCCTAGGTAGCTCGTCCCTGTTAGTTATACAGGTCGGCCCAGTTAGGGAAAATTTCAATTGGGAAGATCAGTATAAATAGGGAGGCGCCCTCCCTCATTTATACACACTCACACACACTTGTGTTGCGCAAGAGAGAGGAAGGAGGAGGGACATAGAAGGAGAAGGACTAGTGTATTTGGTGTTTTGCATATTATGCTTGAGATTTTGTCTCTCTATCTATAAGACCATGTTCTTTGGTCATTGCATACTCGTAATCTATATTGAGGAAGTTTTGTTGGGTTTTTTCCTTTAAGGTTTTCCCGAGATAAATTGTTGTGTACCTTATGGTTGTGTTTTTTTAGTGATCCTCTGTATGATGCTATTATCAAAATGTATTAAATGCTAATCAAGTTAGGAATTAAGCTATGGAAACATAGAAAAATTAATATGGTATCAGAGCTAGCCTAAAAAACACACCTGTAATGAGGCAAATCTCTCTCTCCTTCTTCGGACAAGAAAATTAGGGTTTTCTAATAAAGTGGAATTTTTTAGTGCAAGTGACATAGGGAAGTGATCTAGGACGATATTGGTGGCCACCCACCTATTCCACTTGGACCCCCACCATTGTTTCTTTTAGATTTCCAGTTTTCTTAATTGTAGCACAATTTACTATTTTTGGCAGTTTTCGGGTCCTAAACTTTTAGAGTCGTTTTGAGGCCCTAAACGACGTTTTTTCAGCATTGAATGGTGCGAAAAATATGAGTCCCTTCTGGACTTCATGTTTTCCAATTATGGATGTATTCCTTAAACAGATCTTTCTAACGATGTATCATGAGCGTCAAACGGAGGTAGTATGCTAAAGTTACGACCCCGGGAAATTGATGTACCAAGTTATCCAATGGGGCCCACATTTTGGCATTTCACCTCCTAGGGTTAGGTTTTTGGATGTGTAGGGTTTCCATTGTTTCTCAATAATATATAGGCCTTTGAGCCTCATTTGAACACAAATTTCAGAGGCAGGTAGCCGCCACTTCTCTTCTCAGAGATAAGCTACCAACACTCTAGCTAGTTTATTTCCATTCTCTATGTAAACCAGTTTCAATTATTCATTAATGAAATGAAGTGTTATTTCCACTACATATTTGTTTCTATGGTTATTTCTGTATTCTATTGTGTTCCTGCATAAATCCATATCAGTGGTATCAGAGCAATCTGCTCTTTCTCGATCCTTCTTTGCATGTCCCCAACGAGGGTGGGGTATAAAGAGTTAGGGCTCAATCTGGTTGAACCTTTGCAAGATCAACCTCATAAATCCTGACGGCCACCCATGGGGGATGAAAAGAAAGATGAGGGTGCATAAGATCCTATCAAAATGTTTCCCAAGGAGGCCCTTGAAAAACAAAGGAACGCGATAATGGATAACTTCACCCAGATCTTTCAATGACTTCCCACTGGCGGTGCATCTGCATCTAGCAGCCACTGTAGAGGCGCAACCCCTTTAAAGGTACAATTAAACTTTGACATTCCCATATTTGATGGTCAAATAGATGCATACGTCGTAGATAGATGGTTGAATATATTAGAATGATATTTCTCGGTTCATGACTTTTTCGACCGGGAAAAGATTACTTTTTCTCTACTCAAAGCCACCCCCCATGTCAAGGACTAGTGGGAAACCTACTGTGAGAGAAAGGATGAGGAGGAACCCTCTCTATTATCAGCCATACCCACTTGGAATTCTTTTAGAGATGCCATAAAGGGACAATATTATCCAGTGGGGAGCTATGAGGACAAGTATATACAATGGACTACGCTGCGGCAACAAAGAGATCAAGATGTGCATGAGCTGATGAATCTGTTCCATACCCTGCACACCAAGTTGGGTATCAAATATTTAGAGAAACATTTGGTGCTGAAGTAGCACGGTTGTCTGCACAGATACATTCAGGAGGAAATGGAGTTCCTTGACATCTCCTCTCTTGGTACGGCATATCGGTATGCTGCCAAAATTGAGCAAAAATTCAAACAAAGAAAGTGAGACTTTGGATCTGTGAATCAGAAGCAAGGGAAAGGTGCCCCCAAACTGCAGAACCAAGGACATAGCCAAGGCATGGAGACTCAAGAAAACTTTCCAAAGCCGGAAGCAAAGAGCAACACTACAAAGCCAAAGAAGGAAGCGGGAAAGTGGTGCGAGTTCCATAAGCGCCCCACTCACAACACAAGTGAGTGTCGGGCCAAGCAGTCACTCGTGGCCGAGATTAAGGCTTCTAAATCAGATGCATACTCTGACACTGAATCGGAACCCAAGAAGGGGAATGACAAAGGGAAGAAGATTATTGATGCATAGCCCAACGCCATCGTTGCCACCAGAAATATCCAAAAGGAAGAACCAGAAGATTTAGAGGAGGAGGAGCATCTTTTCCACTACCAGATGTGGGTAAAGGGTTCCCTACTATAGTTCATTGTCGATAGTGGGTGCCAAAAGAACCTGATTTCAATAGAGGTCATGAAGCGGTTGGGTTTTTCGACCACAGCACACCTACAGCCGTACACAATCGGGTGGCTTCACCAAGGACAGGATCTCCGTGTCAGCTAGCAGTGCCGCCTTCCCTACAATAGAAAGCCCTTCACCGATGAGGTCTTATGTGATATTGCTCCTCTTGATGTTTGTGATGTATTATTAGGTCAACCATACTTATGGAAGCGACATGCTATGTATGAGTCCCGACCTCACGCTATTATTATTACGTTGGGAAATAATTTGTACAGGATACCAAAGGTACCACCTCTTGCCGCTATCTCTTTGGTTACTACAAAACAATGTAGTAAGCTCATTTCCAAAACCGGGAAGTTTGTTTTCATGATGATCCACCCTCAGGGCAAGAAGAAGATCGTGGCCATGACCTCCAGACAGGGCCCCTCCGCACGACAACAAAAAATGGACAAGGTCATGGAGGAGTACCGAGAAATATTCACCTCACCCACCGGGGTGCCTCTCCACTGTTAGGTCAAGCACCCCATTGATCTGACCCCAGGTGCGTCGTTTCCCAATGGATCGATCTATCGACGCTCTGTTTTGGAGAATGATGAAATCAAGAGGTAAATTTAGGAGCTTCTACGAAAGGGTCACATCTGGCCAAGTTCATCACCTTGTGGGAGCCCGATCATGTTGGTACAGAAGAAGGATGGGACTTGGAGACTCTGTATTGACTATCGGGCGCTAAACAAGATCACTGTCCATAATAGGTACCTGATCCCATAGATTGATGACCTCCTGGACCAGCCTAAAGGGACAAAATATTTTAGCAATATCGACTTAAAGTCCGGGTATCACCAGGTATCGATCGAACCGACCGATGTGTGGAAAACTGCCTTCAAACCCAAGGATGACCTTTTTGAATGGTTGGTCATGCCTTTCGGGTTGACGAATGCTCCTGTAACCTTCATGAGACTGATGGACGACATCTTGCGGCCATTCACCAACTCATTTGTAGTAGTGTACTTGGATGGCATCCTGATATTCAACTAGACTTGGGAAGAGCACCTCCACCACATCCGACAGGTCCTCCAAACACTGAGGCATCACAAGTTGTGTGCCAATTTGGACAAGTGCACTTTTGGCATGACCCAGGTTCAATATCTGGGATACATTATTGATAAGTGTGGGGTACCTGTGGATCCAACCAAGATCCAAGTCATTCGGGATTGGCCAACCCCAACTACTCTAACAGAGCTTCGCAGCTTTCTGGGCCTTGCTAATTTCTACCGCAGGTTCGTGTTGGGATTCTCTCATATCACTTGGCCCTTGAGTCAAGTCACCAAGGGAGGAGCGAAATAAAAATTCTTTTGGTCAAAAACTCAATAGAAGGCATTTGCAGAATTGAAACATCGCCTCTGTTGTGCCCCAGTGCTCACATTACCAGACTTGCAACAACCATTTGAGATCGAGATAGATGCCTCTGACTATGCTATTGGGGCAGTCTTTGCTCAACAAGGGAATCTAGTTGCATATCACAGTGAGACAATGTCTGACACAGTACGCAAATATCCCACTTATGACAAAGAGATGTATTCCATTGTACAGGCTTGCCGAAAATGGAAGCATTACATTTTGGGGAAGGAAACGATCATCCACACGGACCACCAACCCCTGCAGTTCATATAGACACAAGGGAAGTTACAAAACGATCACCATCAAAAGTGGTCCACATATCTACAACAGTTTCATTTGAACATCAAGTATAAGAAGGGAAGCACCAATAATGTTGCAGACTGCCTCAACCGACCACCGATCGTGGCGATAACCACCGTGCTCAACTCTTGTGGGAACGAGACTTTTGATTGGTCACTTCTCTACAACAGTGACCCAGAATTCAACCACACATACTAGACACTCTTGGAGGGAAACCAAGTTCCAAAATTTCACCCTCAAGATGTACTACTATGTCACATGGGACACCTTTGTGTTCCTTCAAGCAAGCGTGCCAAGATTATTTGGGAAGCGCACTACAGTCAGGTCGCTGGGCATTTCGGGGTCAAGAAAATAGTGGCAGTACTACAGAAGTATTTCTATTGGCTAAACCTTCGACATGACGTCGGGAAGTACATCCGATCCTGCATTGCCTACGCCATTGCCAAACCATCCATCAAGAAGCAAGGCCTCTATACTCCGTTGCCTACCCCTAGTCGAACTTGGAAATCCATCTCCATGGATTACATGTCAGGCCTTCCTTCTACTAAGAACAACAACGACTGTGTGTTTGTGGTCATTGACAGATTCTCAAAAATGGCCATAAAGGCGGCCTGCGAGAAGAATATCTCAATAGAATCCACTGCTAAACTCTTCTTTGAATGGGTGTGGGTACACTTTGGGATCCCACAGTCTATAATCTTAGACCAGGACAACAAGTTCCTTAGTACATTCTGGTCTATCATATGGTCAATGCTAGACACCAAGCTCACAAAGTCCACAGCTTTCCATCCCCGGACTGATGGCCAGACAGAGGTCATCAACAGGATGATCATACACATTTTGCTCATGTAAAACTCAAAGCATCCATACACATGGGATGATATCCTCCCCTATGTACAACACAGCTATAACCGGACCCTCCACAACTCAACCAACCACAGCACCTTTCTGGTGGGCTTGGGATTCCAACCACTATGTCCCATTGACGTAGCCATGCCATTTGCAGCTACTTAGGCTGATTCGACTCATATTTAGTCTAAAGTTTCCAAGGAGAAAAACTTCATTGAGCACATTCAACACATTCTCCAATAGGTTCATGACATATTGGACAAATCCAATGCTAAGTACAAGCAACGACATGATCAGGATTGGGTGCAACACAATTTCTAGGTGGATGACAAAGTTTGGCTACATTTGCAGAAGGATCGCCTCACTGGACCCCACTGCAAGCTTCGCCCGCTCCGATATGGGCCATACACCATCACCAAGGCTGTCGGGGACAATGCCTTCGAGCTCAGTATTCCACCATTCCTTGGTCTGCACCCNATAAGCCACAACTGATCGAATTATGGACACACAAATCAAGAACACCCGCCAATAGAAGATCCAGCTATATCGAATTGTCAAAGCAGGCCAACTCCTTCACCAGGGACCAAGTTTAGCAAAAGTTTCCTCATCTCATGGAGGAACTCAACGCAATGGGGACCATTGCTTCCTAAGGGGGTAGGAATGATCTAGGAGGATATTGGTGGCCACCCACCTATTCCACTTGGACCCCCACCATTGTTTCTTTCAGTTTTTTAGTTTCCTTAATTGTAGCACAATTTATTATTTTTGGCAGTTTTTGGGTCCTAAACTTTCAGAGCCGTTTTGAGGCCCTAAACGACGTTTTTTCGGCATCGAATGGTATGAATCCTTTTCGGACTCGATATTTGTCGATTATGGATGTAGTCCTTAAACATATATTTCTAACGATGTATCATGCGCGTCAAACGGAGGTAGTATGTTAAATTTACGACCCTGGTAAATTGATGTACCAAGTTAGCCAACGGGGCCCACATTCTGGTGTTTCACCTCTTAGGGTTAGTTTTTTGGATGTGTAGGGTTTCCATTATTTCTCAATAATATATAGGCCTTCGAGCCTCATTGGAACACAGAGTTCAGAGGCATGTAGCCGCCACATCTCTTCTCAGAGATAAGCTACCAGCACTCTAGCTAGTTTATTTCCATTCTGTATGTAAACTAGTTTTAGTTATTGATTAATGAAATGAAGTGTTATTTCCGTTGCATATTTGTTTCTATGGTTATTTGTGTATTCTGTTGCGTTCCTGCATAAATCTGAATCAAGAAGTGTGCCCCTCCTAGGCGCATCTTTTAGCACCAAGATCGAAATTTTCAATGGGCAGATCCTCCAGAAAGTTAAGCCCTAGTTTGGCTTGAAACCAAAAAACCAGAAACAGAACCAAAAAGTTAAGCCCTAGTTTGGCTTGAAACCAAAAAACCATAAACATAACCAAAAATTGCAATCCAGGATTTTGCAAATCCAGTTTCAAGGGTTAGAATTTAGATTCTTCAGAAACTGACTGTACCATCATACTCACCTCGGTTAAGTGCATCTTTTGGTGAGTATAGTTTTCATTTCTGAAAATTTTTCAATTTTTGTCATTTTCTGATCTCCGGGACAAGATGTCTCTGAGCACAAACTTCATGACAAATTGGAAGGCATAGAAAACTTATGTGCTTGGAAAATACAGAATATGACTCATTCTAGAAGAGAATGATCTTGCAAAGTTTATAAAGGGAGTTGTGCTGGAGCCCGATGTAACAAACATAAATAAGATAATAATTAAATAATCAAATAATTAATAGTTAGGTTAATTAACTTATTATGAAAGGAGGAGTCTCCTCAACATCAAGTGTCCAAGCCATATTTAAGGCCAAGACATCATTGTAATTTTTTTTATCTATTTTATCATTAATACAAATATTATTATTATGGCTTATTTGGTTTACCAAATTTTTTGGTGATTTCATTGTGTGAGCGAATATTTATTCGGCTCATTTGGTATCAGAGTTAGTTTGTGATCTGGGCCTTTGGCCATATCATGATTTTTAATCATAATCCTAGGGAGTCCCTAAACTTATGGTCTTTTACCAAGTAAAAGAAGAAAAGAAAGCCAAAAGAAAAAATAAAAAGGAAGAAGTAAAAAAAAAGAGAGAGAAGAAGGAAGATGATGCCATAAAAAATGAAGGTAAAAAAAAAAGTTAAAAAAAGAGTAAAACCAAAAGTGGTTTCTTCACCCACTGTTTTGTTTTAATAAGTGGTTTTTTAATTCTAGGGTTTAAACCCTAATTCCCACGCCATCCATCAAAATATATATATCAATAATACTATTAGGAATAATAAAATTTATTATTGCTATATATTTTTTCAAAAAAACTTTCGACCCAATTCACAAAAAATATGTATACTATATTATTATTTTTATATAATAATTGGTAATATATTATATTTGTTATTATTATTATTTAATAATTGTGTTATTTACAATTATTATTTTATACAAAAAGGAAAAAGAATCATCTAAGAAGTGAAAGAAAAGAAGACAAGAAATCAAGACTATATATCGTCGAAGAAGCCAAAATCAAAGGAGGACTCATCAAGAAATCGTTAGCCAATTATCATCAAAGAAGTCAGAGACCATGGAGGTTGGTTTGCGACTACAAATAGAGAAATTAGAAGCCAAGTTAAAGTGCTCTTAAAGAGACAACAAAGATTTACGTGACATGAATAAAAATTTGGAAGTAATAATTGAAATACATAAGATAGAAGAAAAGTACAAGGAAAAAAACATTTCCAACCAGAAAAATCATATAAGCAAATTGAAGAATTAAAAGATGAAAATGATTTCAATCAGAGATTGAAAAATCAAGATATAAAGAAAGAAATAAACGATTACGAAGCTGAAATAATACGTTTGAACAAAATGATTAGCGACAAGGATGAAGAACTGATGCAAATACAACATAAATTAGAAAGTCAAGAATCAGAGGTCGACAAATGTAGACAATAGATAAAAGATCTTCAACAACAAAATGACGACTCTAAAAAGGCACACAAATTGGAGATCACAAAGAGTAATAAAACACTATCCAACAATTCCGAAGAAATTTTCAGAATAAGAAATCATAACAAGACACTAGTCACAAAAATTAAGAAGTTGAAAAATAGTCGGAAGACAGAACAATGTACGGAAGATATTGAAGGAAAACTTCTAGACAAGTAGGAAGAAAATAGCTACATCAGAAGTCATAACGAAGATCTTAAAGAACAACTTAAGAAGTATGAAGATGACAGGAAATTGAAAGTAGAATTGATTAAGAAGTTTCAAAATGATAACATGCAGTTAGAAAACAAGTTGGAAAAGATACAAAACGAAACCTTAAAACATCAAGGGACGAAAATACAACTTCCAGCTCAAATCAATGCTCAAAAGACGACACTCGTAAAAGAAAATAACATTGTGAAAATTCCCTATCGGCACCCCAACCATAAAAACTGATATCCTAGAAAGTGGGAACTGTCGAAAGCTAATGGTACCAATGTGATCAAAGCTCCTAACGATAGATCAATATGGAATGCCAATAGTCCACAACAAATCAATTTGGGATGGGTTGATTCGTCCATATATTGGAAGTTATGCTCAACTCTTAACAGTTCGTATCGACATGTTTCGTCGGCTACGGCACCACAAAAAATGATGCAGAAACATTATAAGGCTTTGAGGACAAAGCCTTTATAAGAGAGTGGCAATGTAACAAACATAAATAAGATAATGATTAAATAAATAAATAATTAATAGTTAGGTTAACTAATTTATTATGAAAGGAGGCGTCTCCTCAACATCAAGTGTCCAAGCCATATTTAAGGCCAAGACATCATTGTAATCTATTTATCTATTCTATCATTAATGCAAGTATATTATTATTATGGCTTATTTGGTTTACCAAATATTTTGGTGAATTCATTGTGTGAGAGAATATTTATTCGACTCAAAGATGAAGCAAAGGAAAATTACAAGAAATACGTGATTAGAGCCAAGAGGATCATAGTTGATTCAATCAAGGATCACTTGATTCCTTAAGTATCCTCTAAGGATACACCTAAGGAAAGGTTTGATTCCTTATCAGGAATGTATTAAGGAAGAAACATCAACCGAAAGATGAACTTGAGAGCCCAACTCAAAAGTACAAAGATGAGCAAGGGTGAATATATCAATGAATACTTTACAAGGGTCTCTCAATTCAATCAACAACTAGAAGCAATTGAAGACAATGAAATTGAATTAGTAATGACCGCTCTCAATGATCTTAAAATATTTCTCCACTTATCAATGTAACCATTGTGATAAGATAGGACACATTGACAAAAAATTTCCGACAAAGAAAGAAGAATATAAGAGGAAGAATAACAAAAAGACATCATGCTAACTTAGAAGAAGAAGAAGAAGAAGAAGAAGAAGAACCTCCCAAGAAGTTAGCAAAAGAAGAAGTTGAATAATATGTTCTCTAGAAGATGTATCTATCACTAGAGGCTTCCCTGTATGAACTAAGAGGTCACTCAAAAACAGCCTTGATCCATGATCAAGATATTCCTATTCACTAATGGGATGAAGCAGCAAGGACAACAGTATATGTACAGAACATAATACCCCATAGTGAACTTGGATTCAAGACCCCTGAAAAAATGTTCATAGGCAAGAAACCAAAGGTAAGCCACCTCAATATATTCGGTTGTCCAGTGTTTGTTCATATACCAAAAATAGAAAAAAAAAAACAAGTTGGATCCTTCCATAAAGAAATGAATATTTGTTGGGTACTAAGTGGTCTCCAAGGCCTTCAGAATCTATATACCAGGTTACCATCATATGGAAATTAGCAAGTATGTAACCTTTGATGAAGATGCATCTCTCAAGAAGTCGAGAAAGTGTCAACTTGAAGAAACCTATGAAGAAGTTGTAGCTCCCAGAGCTGCAAAACCAATGAAAGAAGTTGCACCTTCTCGTGATGATGAGATTCCATAACAACATGATATGTTGGAGCCCCAAGAACCTTCCTACATGAATATCTCCCACAAGAGAAATCTAGCTTGGGCCCGTGAGATTATTCAAAAAATAGAAAGGTATGGTGCTCCAGAAGGATCCACAAGGAAGAGCAAGAGGCCAAATCCATTTCCTAGTTACGTGGATTTGATGTGTGATCTTGTAGACAAAGAACCTACTTGTTTTGAAGTAGTTGTTCAAAATAAAGAATGGGTAGAAGCTATGACGAAAGAATACCAATCCATAATGAAGAATGATGTATGGGAAATATCTCCCAAGCTAGAAGGAAAAAGGGTGGTATATTCCAAATGGATCTACAAGATAAAACATACATTCGATGGAAGTATTGAGAAGTGCAAAGCCAAATTTGTGGCCCGTGGATTCTCTCAAAAAGAAGGAATTGATTATGAAGAGACATTTGCTCCTATAATAAGGTACACTTCGATCAGAACCATCATAGCACTAGCAGCCAAGAGAAGATGGAACTTACACCAGATGGATGTGAAAACAACCTTCCTAGATGGTGTCACTGAAGAATAAGTGTACATAGAACATCCACATGGTTTTGAACTCAAAGACAGAAGAACACATGTCTGTAAATTGAATAAGGATATGTATAGACTGAAGCAAGCTCCAAGAGCTTGGTATGGAAGAATCAACAGTTTTTTGACGAGCTTGGGATCTACCAAAATAGGGTTGAACCTAACCTTTACTTCAAGGTTATGGACGAAGAACCTGCCATATTATTAATGTATATGGATAACTTATTCCTAACGGGTAATGAGAAGCAAATCTTAGAGTGTAAGAAGAAGCTCGCTGCAAAATTCAAGATGAAAGACCTTGGCTTGATTCATTATTTTCTAGGTCTTGAGGTATGGAAGAGGCCAGAAGGAATCTTCCTTAACCAAGGGAAGTATGTAGTGGAAATACTAAAAAGGTTTGCCATGTTGGAATGTAAAGCCATGTCCACACCCATGGAAACGCACTTGAAGTTGATGGCTGATGCTTCATCAAAATTAGTGGATGTGACACTATACAGACATATCATTGGTTCATTGATGTATCTAATGAATACTCGAACAAATATATGATTTGATGTGAACACTTTGAGTCAGTATCTGGTTGATCCCACACATGTTCACTTGGTAGTTGCAAATCATGTGAAAAGGTACCTAAAAGGTACGATAGACTATGGTCTCAGCTATACTAAAGATCACGACTTTAGATTGTATGGTTATACAGATTCAGATTGGGCAAGAAGTGTCTAAGATAGAAAGAGTACTTCAGGAGGATGTTTCAGTCTGGGGTCAGCGATGATCTCATGGCTAAGCAGGAAGCAGTCCAATGTTGCTCTTAGCACTGCAAAAGTGGAATATATTGCAGCTTGTTCCGCTAGTTGTGAAGCCATATGTCTTCGAAAGTTGTTATCATATCTATTTGATCTAGAGATGGATGCTACTGTGATTCCATGTGATAACCAAAGCTACATGAAGATGATAGAGAACCCCATGTTCCATGATAAGATGAAGCAAATAGAAATACGGTACTTCTACATTCGTGACATGGTAAAAAAGGGAGCTATAAAGCTCCAATATGTGATCACACAAGAGCAGTTTGCGGATGTGTTGAATAAACCTCTATATGGTGTGAAGTTTGAACATTTCTGAGACAAGCTTGGTGTTGTCTATAAGGACTTCCCTCGAAAGGGGGAGTAGTATTGATACTATGGAATCCTGATCACAACAGATAGCTTAGTTGGGATTGATCATCCTTAGACTTGATCCCGCAATTTCGAAAAGGAAGGATCACCTTAAATGTTGATCTTGATTTACTTGATCTCGTAATTTCGAAAGGAAGGATCATCCAAGATGTTGATGTTGGGATTGTTCATCCTTAGAATTGATCCCGTAATTTTGAAAGGAAGGATTGTCTTAAATGTTAACCTTGATGGACTTGATCCCATAATTCTGAAAGGAAGGATCATCCAAGATGTTGATGTTGGGATTAATCATCCTTAGACTTGATCCCAAAATTCTGAAAGGAAGTATCATCTTAAATGTTGATCTTGATGGACTTGATCTGTAATTCCAAAAGGAAAGATCATTTTAAATGTTGATGTGGAAGGACTAATCATCCTTAGACTTGATCCCGTGATTCCGAAAGGAAGGATCATCTTAAGTGTTGATGTGGAAGGACTAATCATCCTTAGACTTTATCCCGTAAATTTTAAAGGAAGGATCGTCTTAAATACTGATGAGTAATGGACTTGATCCCATAATTCCGGAAGGAAGGATCGTCCAAAATGTTAGTAGTGGACTTGATCCCATAATTCCAAAAGGAAGGATCGTCCAGAATGTTAGTAGTGGACTTGATCCCATAATTCCAAAAGGAAGGATCATCCATAATGTTAGTAGTATTGGACTTGATCCCGTAATTCTGAAAGGAAGGATCGTCCAAGATGTCAATGGTGGAATTGTTCTCGTAATTCCGATAGGAATGATCGTCCTGTGTATGTATGTGTCAGATATGATTAGTATTGGTAGCTCCACAAAGACTTGATCTTGTAATTCTGAAAGGAAGGATTGTCTAAGTACCACAGATGTGTTGTCCATGATCCCATAATTCCAAAAGGAAGGATCATGTTGGTTATTGTTATACCTTCCATATATGATGTTACTTCAACCTTTAAATGTTGATGATGATGTCACTTGTTGTTGTTGTTATTCCATCTTTATGCTGATGAGCCAGCCTTGTGCTGTTGTTGTTGTTGTTATTCCATCTTTATGTTGATGATCCAGCTTCGTGATGTTGTTGTTTTTGTTATTCTAGCCTTATGTTGATGAACCAGGCTCGTGTTGTCAATGCTAGTGAAGTATCATTTTCTATGCAAATGATGATGTTCCATATGATAGATGATGATGCACTAGTCCCATGTTGTAGATGATGATTAAGTTCCATGCTACATATGATGATGTTCCAACAGATGATGATGATGCTCCAACTGCATGATATAGATGATGCTCTAGTTCCATGTTGTAGATGACGATGCTCCAGCTCCATGTTGTTGATAATGTTCTTGCAGATGATGATGCCCCAGTTCCATACTGCAGAGGATGATACTTCAGCTCTATACTGAATATGTTGATGATGATACTTCAGCTCTGTACTGAAGATGTCGATGATGATACTTCAGCTCTTTAATGAAGATGTTAACACTCCATCTTCTTGTTGAAGATGATAATGATGTTTAAAACTTCCGATGATCTATAGATGTACCAAAAAATGTTCCAAAATATTATTTTGATGGTGCCTCCTCTCTCTCCTTTCGATGATGTTGAGTTGAGCCACACCAATTGTTGTTGTTGTCAGTAGAATACTATTCTTGTTAAGGGGGAGTGTTGAAATAATGTAACTTCGAAGAATATTCTACTTATACTTCATATTATTATTATTCCTCCTTTGGGAGATGTCACCGATGTAAAAGGTCATGTAAAAGTCATGAGGTAAACCCTATGTTGTAAGTCGGGTCAATAGCACCCTGAAAAGAATAATATAATTATTATTGTGGGATTTCCTAGGTAGGTCAGCCCTGTTAGTTAGACAGGTTGACCCAGTTAGGGAAAACATCAGTTGGGAAGATAAATATAAATAGGGAGGCACCCTCCCTCATTTGTACACACTCACACACACTTGTGTTGCGCAAGAGAGAGAAAAGAGGGATAGAGAAGGAGGAGTACTAATGTCTTTGGTTTTTTGGCTCTTATGTTTGGGGTTTGGTATATCTATATATGAGACCATGTTCTTTGGTCATTGCATATTGATAATCTATATTGAGGAAGTTTTGATGGGTTTTTCCCTTTAGGGTTTTCCTAGGATAAATTCATGTGTACCTTGTGATTGTATTTCTTTCAGTGATCCTCTTTATGTTGTTATTATGAAAATGTATTAAATGTTAATCAATTTAGGGCTTAAATTATGGCATCATAGAAAAATTAACAATTATACCCATTATTTCCTCTCTTCATGCATCCAATGCAAGCTTCAATTAACTTTATGGAAGACCCTTCCCCATTGGAATTAGTCCACAACAAAAAATTGAGAAGCTTTTCGAGTTATTTGATTGGGTTGAGGGGACCCAATAAGAACAATAGCATATTTATGTGTCATCCAACACCTCATTGCAAACTTGAAAATTTCCAACAAGAATGATAATAGACATGTGGTTCACCTAATACCTCACTAATTAGCTAACCAAACTAACAAATATCTTTCTAGCTTACCCAAGAAACCTAACTCACATGGAAAATGAAAAGAAATACAATGAAGTAGATATCCTACCAAGTTGTTGGTTTAGGTGTCCCTCAAGAAACAAATGAAGAATCTAATGGCCCAAATCCTTTGGTGAGTCCCAACAGTGATGGAGGCACCTTTGACAAGTAGAGACGTTAGAGTAAGGACATCCTTCAAGATACTGGTACTTTTTTACATCCCACCATTTGAAGGACATATAGAAACATAAGCTTTGGAGAGAGGGTTGAATTATATAGAGGATTATTTGTTTGTTAATATATTTTCCAATAGTGAGAAAAATACTTTCACACTTTTGAAGTTCCTTCCTTTTTTCAAGAATTGGTAGGATGCTCATTATGAACAACATTCTAGAGATGTTTTTGGAGCATATGAGACAAAACTGGCTTGGGGGCATATTGTTTATTACTCTAGGAGAATAATTATTAATTATAAACTACGAACACCAATACATAAAATGGAAATCTTGCTCTAGATTAAAGACCATACTATGTTGAAGTACACCAATTCCTTTCATACATTGCATGAAATTTTTTGTATCGGGCAATCTCAATGACACTTGGATCTAAAATATCCAATGAGCTAAATGAATACATCTAGAATGAAATGCAATCTTGAGACATCTATTTGATAGGAGAAACTTAACATTATGCCATTCATGTTGAATTTTTTTTGGCAAAAAGGTAAGAAAAGGTTTGGGGCAAGGATTCAACCTCAATAGAAAAAGGGTTAATGTGACACTAACTCTTAGAACAATGGACATAGAAAGGATAACCAAACTTAAGACAACTATTCAAAGCAACATGCAAAGAATAAGAATGGGAAGTGTAATAAGGGTATAAGAAAATGGTGTGATGCCCATAAATCCCTTAACACAACAATTATATATTGTGCTAAACTATAATTATCGGTTGAGATGAAAGCCTTGGAATCTAATACAACCTTAATGCCACTAGATATTATGAATGGGGGGGGATGAATTGCTTACAAAGAACTTAGTGTTACAATAACCATAGTAAAGGTTTTGTGCAAGGAACACATGATCCCAAGGAAGGTGAGTGCCTCTTCCACTTAGAGATGGAGGTGAAGGAGACATTGCTACATTTCATCACAAACAACATGATTTAAAACTTGATCAATACAAAGGTAATCAATAGGATGAAGCTTCAATTGATGCTACACACATAGCCTTAAACCAATGGTTTCCACATTTAGGGTGAGACATTTGTGTTAATATACAATACCCACATTTAGGGGTGAGACATTTGTGTTAATATACAATACCGCCTGTAATACAACACCAAATCTACAATTATTGTGCAATCACTAAACCTGCAATCAAGACAAATGGAATATACTTTCCTTTCCCAATCTAAATAAGCCTTGGAAGTCCGTCACTACGGATTTTATGTTATATTTCTCTACATCAATCATGGAAATGACTATGATTTTGTGGTTGTTGATTATTTTTCTATGGTAACAATTTTGGCACTATATAAGAGGAATATCACAATAGAAGGCAATGCTAAAATCTTATTTGAGTATGCCTGGGTTCATTTTTGTTTGCCAAATACCATTTTCTCTAATAAGGATAAAAACTTCCCAATAATATTTTGGTCTAGCCTATGGTCCATGATAAATACCAAACTAACCAAATTGACTGCCTTCCATCCCCAAACCAATGGACAAACAAAGAGAGACAACATGATGATTGTACATATCCCCAAAATGTACAACTACAAGCATTCACATAAGTGGGTTGAGATCCTCGCTAATGTTCAATGTAACTACATTAGAATGCTTCACAATTCTATTTGCCACAACCCTCTTTAGGTGTTCGTTGGGCTCCATCCATTTATTGAATTGGTGTAGTTGTTCTCATTACATCAACACATGAAGAGTCTTACCATGTCAAAAAGAGGGAGGCAAAGTAACCAAGTTTTTTGAATAGATATAACACATTCAACAACAAGTTCATGATAGTATATGTAGATCCAACACCAATGGGAATTAATGGCATGGTTAACATTGAGTTCCACATAAGTTTTGGTTTGGTGACAAGGTGTGGTTTCACTTGCAAAAAGAGATACTCATAGACCCACACAAGAATATTATACCATTCCAATACATGCCTTACACAATCACTAAGGATGTTGGTGAGAATGATTTTGAATTGAATCTTCCACCCTTCCTTGACTCACACCTTGTCTTTTTAGTGAAGTTATTTCAACCACACTATTGATCACCTTCCAGGAGGTGGAACACTTGACCACTACAACTCTCAAGCCTTACCATATCGAGCTAGGTATAGTGGTAAGGTAACAGAAACCAAGTTGTAGAGAACCCACCAACAAAATATACAACTCTTTTGGGTTGTCAAAGTAGGGTAACTTCTTCACCAGGGAAAGTGGTTCCCCAAGAATTAGATCCAACATAATTTCCCCCATATGATATAGAAATTGACACATTGGATACCATTTCTACTTGGAAGGGATCATTGATTGAGGTGTCTAGGGTCATATCAAAGACATTCTTAATAATGATAGTTTTCATAATTTTTATGTCTTAAACTTATAGCATGTTCTTTTAGGCCTTCCCACTTGATTTTCAAAAGTTTAATGCCTAAATTAAGTGCACACAAATCAATTTTCAAGTTATCTTTTCAACAAGCTAAAGAAGACAAAACTGGAGCAATGAATGAAAATTGTGATGCTAAAAAGGCTCCCCTTTTTTTCATCAACTTAACATTGCACTTATCCCTAACGTTATATTAGAGTCAGGTTTATTGCAACTAATATTTTTTTTCATGTTAAGGTTTTGACCTTATTACAAAATGTACTTTTGGTCTCTTATTATGGTGTTTTTATGAATGAGCATTGTAGACACATCTCTTCTCAGAGATAATTACTACCATTCAAGCCATTGTAATTTATACAATGTTTATCACCATTGTTTCATTAATGTAAATTTGTTTACAATATGTCTATTTATTTTTGCGTTGTTATATTTCAATTCATTCTCAACATAATATTGATCAAGACACCTATGTAATAACTATCATGGGAATTAAACCATGTACACTGGACCTGGGATTTGGGACGAGGGCGATTTGGACTATGTGGAGAGCGAATGCAGAGGAGATTGGCGTTAGATCCGAGGCGTGAGTAGGCCGACGATCAACGTAAGCTCTGAGGCTGCATGCAAGCCTCTGCCTGGTTCGATTGGGCTGCTATCTGAATTGCTGGGTTTGCTGGATTGTTGCTGGACTGGATTGCATTGGCGGCCCTCCCATATGAACCCATGCTTTGAAGCTGGCCCGGATCGGGTGGGGCAGCACGATGGTGGAGGAGGTATGCGATGATTCATCGCCTAATCGATCGAAAGCCTTCGATAGGCTAATCACCAATCACGCCAAATGAAGAGGCAAAAGAGAATTACCGAAGTTCATTAAAAGAATAGAAGATGTGCCGGAGGTAGCCCTCCTCCCGGAAGAAACGATTCGGGTTTCCCTGTCATTGGCATACCGAGCTCTGATCGGGCAATTCACAGGGCTCTGGCCCTCACCCAAAACCACTGATAGCTGGGTCCAAAGGAACTGGCGACCGCTAATATCCAAAAACGTAGCCTCCTACTCCGTCGGAAGGGGATACTTCCTCTTCGACTTCGAATCCAAAGAAGACAAAGACTTAATCTTCAAGAATGGGCCCTACTTCATGGGGCCGCAAGGTCTCTACCTCAATGGATGGACACCGGACTTTGATCCTGAAGCCGATACCCCTAAAGCGGTGCTAGTCTGGGTTAGACTGCCCAATCTACCTATGCACTGTTGGAACCCCAAATCCCTACATGCTATAGGGAACGCACTGGGAAAATATATCGACATGGCCAGCCCAAAGGATCAATATGCCTGTGCCCGCATATGCGTTGAGGTCAATCTCGAAGCTGGATTGCCAGAAGCAATAAACCTAACAGTGGGGAACTGGTCCCATATCCAAAAACTGGACTATGAACAACTCCCCTTCAAATGCAGAGGATGCCACGAGTATGGGCACTTCATTCGAAACTGCCCTAAAACACCTGAAAGCCAACATGAGAAGGGGGAAGGATGGCATAGGGTGAATAGATCTAGATCTAAAAATCAAGTCAGAGGGGGCCCTAAGAAGGGTGAGGGGAGTGGAGCTAGTCCATCCGAAAAATCCCAAGAGCCCTCAAAGACTACAGAATCAGCGGAAGCAAGGGATGACACTATCGAAACAGAAGACAGATCTAGCTATGAAGAAAGCAAAGAACCGGAAGCAGTCATCTCAGATCAAGTGAAAGATAATGAGGAAGGAATAGCAGAAACAAAAGAAGGAGAAAGTCAGGGAAAATCTGAAGAAGAACCTGAATCGGAAGAAGAAGAAGAGGAAGAAGGGGAAATTGAAATAACTACTCCAAGAATGGCCAAAACAAAAGGGAGGAAATCTAGAAAAGAAGTACGGGAGAAAGCAACATACAAGGATAAGCTGCAAAGATCCCAACTAACCTTGGAAAAGCTGTTGAAAAACCCAAGAAACACCCGTCAGCATGGGCATGCCCCAAAAGGGATGCCCACGGCCTCTAAAAGTAAGTAAAGAAGGCAGTTTCCTGGAACTACAGAGGGCTCGGAAGTAAAGGCAAGGAAGAAGCTATGCTAGATCTAATCTCCCTTCACCAATCGGACATCTTACTGATCCAGGAAACCAAGATGGAGGAGGCTGCATTCCTCCAAGTCAGTAAAAAATTTTGGAAAAAAAAGGCACCGCTGCTTTAAGTTCTAGGGGAGCATCCGGGGGTATAGGAACTCTATGGGATGACAGAAAATATGAAGCTATGGCCATAAAAAACAGCACCCAGTGGATCCTCACCGTGTTGAGGAAAAAAGACTCAAATTCTCTGGTAAGTATATTCAACATATATGCACCTAACTCTTATGGCGAAAAAATAAATTGCTGGACTCTTCTCCGTGAAGAAAGAAGTAATCTGCAGGGTAATGTCATTCTGACCGGGGACCTGAATGTCATCCTTAGTCAGGATGAAAAGAGAGGGGGATCTAGCTCCAGAGACCCCATCATAGAAATTGTGGAAGATACTATCATGGCATGGGATCTCATTGACATCAAGCCTACTACAGGAAAATATACCTGGAACAATAGGAGGATCGGTCCTGGGTACATTGTAGCCAGACTCGATCGATTCCTGGTTCAAGATAATTTTCTCCTGCTAGGCCTGATTATGGCATCCAAAATCTTACCTTTTGGAGGCTCCGATCATAAGCCCATCCTTCTGGAAATGGTGCAAGAAAAAATCTGGGCCCTATACCGTTCAGATTTAACCCCATGTGGGCCAAGCATGATGAATTCTTAAAAATTGTTGCAGAATCATGGGCTCATCCGGTTACAGGCTCTCCCTTCTTTGTATGGGAGGAGAAGCTGAGAAGGCTCAAGAAAAATTTGAAGAACTGGGCCAAGACGCTTCCTCAACCAAATAACTCCAAACTCCAAGCTGTCCACGTGCTGGAGTCTCACCAAGCCGATATGGAGGACAAACCTGTGACTCGTAATGACATTCAAAAGGAGACAACTCTGCAATTGAACCTTCACGCGGCCTGTAGACAAGAGGCTGAATGGTGGCGTCTTAAATCCAAATGTAAATGGCTGAAGGACGGTGATAGAAACTCTAGCTTCTTCCACAAATTGACTGAGGTTAGGAAAATCCATAACAACGTTCTCGAGATTCAGGTCAACGACAGGGTAATTAGCCTATTTGATGAAATTAAGGCTGAAGCCACCAATTACTTCAGCGAGTTGTTCACTGATCAGCCTACTCCTAATGACGCCCGGCTTTTGAATCTGGTCCCCAGTTCAATTAAGAGCAAAGACAACAATCAATTGAACAGAATCATCACACTGGATGAGATCAAAGAAGCAGTCGCTATCATGGAGGAGGACAGAGCCCCCGGACCAGACGGGTATAATGTGAATTTCATATCAATCTGCTGGGACATTATTAAAAAAGATTTACTAAAAATGGTCAGAAAGTCTCATAATTGTAGCAAGATCGGAGGAAGTACGAACTTAGCCTTCTTGGCCCTCATCCCCAAGGAGAAAGAAGCTAAGTCCTTTGACAGGTTCCAGCCAATATCCCTGTGTAACATAGGATACAAAATCATCACTAAGATCATGGCCACCAGATTAAAGCATATTTTTCCAAACATTATCCCAGAGAACCAAGGCGGATTCATTAAAGGAAGGAAGATTTGGGATAATATCACCTTAGTGCAAGAATCCATCCACTCTAGCTTGAAGAATGGAGACAAACGAATGGTGGTGAAACTAGATCTGGCAAACGCTTTTGACAGAGTTAGCCATCCATTCCTCCTCCAAGTAATGCTGAGATTTGGATTTGCTCCCAAATTTGTCTCCTGGGTCAAGGCCTGCATCAGCAAGCCATGGATTGCCCCTCTCATTAACGGAAGAGCTGCTCCATTTTTTCAAGCTACGAGAGGACTGAGGCAAGGATGCCCGCTCTCACCTCTACTTTATGCCATTTAGGCCTCGGTACTTAGTTTCCAATTGGAAAACGCCAGACAAGAGCAGGAGCTTCTAGGCATAAGGCTGGCTAGAGGAACTAAAGATATCAACCATTCACAGTTTGCTGATGATACCATCTTAATGGGAGGTGCCAGCCAGATTATAGCTCGTCGATTCAAGACTGAACTGAACCGTTACTGCCAGGCCTTTGGAAGTAAAATAAATCTTAGGAAGAGTCAGATCTTCGGATGGAACATTAACTCTAGGGAAATGTTAGATATATCTCGAATTCTAAATACGAATGGAGCTGTTAGTTGGGACTCCTTCAAATACCTAGGGGTGCCTATTTTCAAAATAAAATCCAAGTCCTCGGATTGGAACCCCATAGTGGAAAAAATTAAAAGGAAAATCTCAGGCTGGGGGACTGCATGCCTAAATATGGCTAGGAAGGTAGTATTAGTTAAAGCTGTCCTGAATAGCTACTTGCTCTACCAATGCTCCCTACTCCTTGCTCCTATCAAAATCATAAATCAAATTGGGGGTTTACTGATATCCTTTCTCTGGAACGGTGGGAACAATGGAGGAGGCAAAAAGTATGCTTTGGTAAGTTGGAAAACAATTAAGCTGCCAAGAAATGAGGGAGGACTTCAAATCAGGGACCTCAAATTTCAAAACTTGGCCATTGGAGCCAAATTACTCTGGAATATGCTTGAATTAAAACCTTCCTGGTGTAGTTGGGTTCTTAAAAACAAATACTTCCCCGGAACAAGGCTCAGATGCCTGGAAGGAGAGCACGTGAGAATAAAGGGATCCCCCATCTTCAATCTCTGTAAAAAAACTCTGCCTCAATTTATTGAAAAGTTACACTGGATACCGGGTAACGGGGAAGCTATAAAGCTCTGGCAGGATTCTATTCTAGGGAAATCCCCTCCACGTCTACCACGTCTGCAGCTATGGATGGAGGCGAGAGGGATGAATACACTATGGAGTATCTTCGAGTGGGAGTTGAATTACCCACATCGTTGGACAACGTGGGCATTGCCGGACTGCCCAGCAGCGATGGAGGATGAAAAACAACAGCTGATCTCCCATCTGGCCGGGATTGCACCGATCTCCATTAACCTGAAGGATAGATGCGGATGGGGCAAAAGAACAGGTATCTACATGACGGCTAAAGGGTACTTAGAGTACGCTGCAAACTATAATGTGCCAGCGAATCCTGAGATTTGGAACAATATTTGGAATAATAGAACGCTGCCTAAAATCGAGGTGTTCCATTGGACACTGATCCATCAAAGATTGTTAACTGGAGAGAACTTGGAGAAAAGGGGGATAGCAGGCCCATTCCGCTGCCCTCTCTGTGCTGTAAATTCAGAATCTATTTCTCATCTTTTTTTTAAGTGCCCATATGCCATATCAATTTAGAAGGAAGTAATGCAGAATGGCGGTGATGGGTTTCAATGGACTTGAAGTATTCAGGATTACTTCATCAATTGGGAAAAAATGTACCAGGGCGAGCTGGCTCAAAAGAATGGTGTGAGAGCCTGCTGGATGAAACTACCTAAAATCGTCTGCTAGTGCATCTGGATAGAAAGAAATCAGAGAATTTTTCAGAATAAGAATCAACCAGCGTGGAAGTTAAATGTTAAAACTAATGCTCTACTTGGTGAGGTGGTAAGAAGTACCACGATACCGTATAACAAAGCTGAGTTGACAGAAAAAGAAAATAAATGGATGCAAAGTCTCAATATTCATGAAGCTAATAGTACAGCTCCCAACAATTTGGAGGAATGGGAAATTTGAATGGATAAATCTCAGTTCGAGAATTGGTTAAGAGAATGGAAGATTTTCAAATTGTTCTTTGATGGAGCTTCAAAAGGGAATCCGGGAAGAGTGGGAGGAGGTGGAGTTGTCATAAATCCCAGAGGGAAATTTGAAATTGAATACTCTTGGAACATCGGGTATGGCTCTAATAATATGACTGAAGCATATGGGCTCTGGCAAGGCCTCAAACAGGTACAAAAAGAAGGAGCGAATGAAGTTGTGGTTATTGGAGATTCTAGGCTAATTATCCAAGCAATGAATGGGGGAAGAAGGGGCAAAAATGAGCGGATGGAAAGACTAATAAAAAGAATCATATCTATGGCTAAAAGGTTCAGGAAGATAGAATTCTATCACGTTCTTAGGGAAATTAATGTGAGGGCGGATAGTGCAGCCAATAAATTTATAGATATAGGGTGTTATGAACTTAAGGTTAATTCGACGGTAAGCATGGAAATTCCCCCATAGTTTACAGGTCTTCTGACTAAGGATGGGGAAATTTAGTGGCTGGTTGTACTCTAGATCAGCGTTTTTCAGCTGAGTCAATTATATTAATATAACCGTTTTTGTTAAAAAAAACTATCATGGGAATTGACCCATAGAAATTTACTTATAAAAAGTCCAAAATTAATTTCACAACTTAAGGAGGAAATTGCCATATGATGAACTCATTTACAATAAACTTATTTGGACTTTAATTTTAATGTTATTGTGACCAAAATAATGCGCAAAATCCCCCGGATGCGGGCACTAGCGAGTCTGACCAACAACGCAGGGCGCATCGATCTATGAGCCATACGTGTGGCACCATGCATGACGGGGATATCAATACACTCGCGTCGACCTTGAGTTATCTCGTGCAGAAGGAGAAGAACGTATTTTCTTCACCCTTTTCTTGCGTTGGAAGCTGTTGGTAGAGGTTCCATCACATTCAAGCTGGGTTCAATCAGATTTGGTCTATAGTTATTGCAGGTACAGGAAGGCGCCATTAGGCGGAGGGCCATGGAAGCCTATGGTTTATTCAGTGAAGCTTGGTGTTCTATTTTCGTCTGTTGGTATTCAACGACGTCTAGTGTTTTGAAAGCCTATGGCTCATTTTGGTCTGTGGGTTATTCAGAGAAGCCTAGTGTTATGTTATGGTCTGTAGTTCTCGTGTTTGTAGGGATTCTCCATTGGTTCGAAGCTTCTACAAGAATGCTCATTCTCATAGGTATACTCAGGGGAAGTTTGGTTCAACACCATTGCTTGCAGCCTCCAATTACTCAGCTCCACCAACCCATTTTGCAGCACCCAGGTACTTGGTTCCTCATCATGTCCAAGCAACGAGGTACTCCCAGGAGAGGCAGCAGTGGAAGAGGGAAGTCCTAGCGCGGGCTTAGCGTTTAGGTGGAGGAGGGTTACGAGGTAAATATCTCTATGTTAGTTAGAATCCTCATTGACGACTAGGAAGGGAGAGTCATTAACCAGCGCCTGGCCATGGGGCATGGTGGTAGCAAGATCAATCATCACTGGTTGGTCAAGAATATGCTTGGAAATCTCATGGAGGACATGTTGGCTAATTGGAGCGTTTCCAAATACACTGTCCTCGCAATAAAGGACAAAATGGCCGAAATGGACGGTCAACTTAGCAGTTTGGATGTTACTTTTGCGTGGAAGTGCATGGAAAGCACAACCAGACAAGCTATACACATGGAAAACAGGTGCGGCAGTGCGACGGGTTGCAGGTCGAGGGACACAAGTTCAGTTCCGATGCCACATATGGTTTAGGTTGTGCCTTTTCCCATCCCGACCACCATTGAATCATTGTTCAAGCCGGTGCATGATGATGAAGGGCCTATCAATGAGCCTCCTTAGTCTGTGTTGGCGACCATTGCCAATACTATCAGCAACTTAGAGGAAGGAGGGTGGGCATGCCCCATCCTGGAAGAAACACCCCCTTCTTGAATGATGCTCAAGCCATCTTCATCATCGCATGATTCCCCAAGTTCATAATGTTATATTAGGTTTTTATGTTATTTGTGTTTAGTTTGGTTACAACTTTGTGTTTTTGGAAGGCAAAATTTTGTAAATATTTTTACTCACGGTTACCTCTGGTTTCTTAAAAGTCTGAATTCCTTTTGTATAGTTTTTCCAAATTGTCATCCATTTTTTATAGGCTTGGGTGGTGGTACCACCACCTGCGGCCTCCTCTGGCTCGGGCCAATATTGTATTTTTTGTTCTCCTAGTTTAATTGAATTTGCAGCTTTACAAAAAAAAAGTGCGCAAACTCATCCATATGAGCATCAAAGACAATTATCATTGTCAAACATATATTTGTATGCTAATATCATTGTTTTTTTAATGTTATAATAATCTTTAAAATCAATTCAATTGCATCACATAATGAACTATATTTAAGAATTCTTGCAACACCTGCTTTGGACTTATATTGTTGTCATAATGAACCTATTTAGTTCTTATAACAACCTTTTGAACATCAATCTTTATTGCTTGAACTTTTTGGCTTTGAGAGAAAAATATTTTTTAGGCAAGGTGGGGGGGGGGATTGATGGTGCGAGGGCATGTTATGTACCTAGCCACAACACCATTCATATGTAACATATTGTATGTACATGAGCTATTTTTATATATCCATGATCATATAATAATTTTATGTTCACAAAAAGATTACATTTATATGATGGGGACCTAATTATTTTGGACTTAAGCTTTATGTTAGGGTTTTTGCCTCTTTATTGGCATGAATAGTTTTTTTCCGTTCACGTGTATCTCATATCATATTGTTAAATTAATCAACTAGCCTAATATTGTTTATCCATGAACTCTTCCTCCATTGCTCAAATTTGTAGGTGCAATTCAATCCTAGGCTTGCAAGTGCCCCTCTCTTTCTTTGCATTTTAGCTCTTTGTTTATGTTTCTATTTTAGTTATTTCATTAGTTGTAGTTGTAGTTCCATTACAAGAAAATAAACATTGCACTAAGTTGGGTTATGATGTAAGAGGGTGAAGAATTCCCTAAAGGGATCTATATCTCATCACAACCCATACCATTCTCATGCATGGATTGACCAAGTAAACATCTACCATGATTCCTAATGTTGTAGACTCACTTAGATTTCTCAACCAATCGTTAAATAGCTCTTGAAGCCCTCCTTTCCCATCTATTCCCTAAATTGCACTCAAGATCCCTTTTGTCAATGAGTTAACTTGGGAATGGTTTTTATAGAGGTGATTTTTAAAGTTTCTCATTTGTAGAGAATTTCTAATGAAGTTTTTTGTAGACATGAAAAACATTGTTTTGTAGAAATTGAGCATTGGTGTTCCAAATTTAACATAATCACATTGTGTCCTTATTATAATAGTTATTTGTTGCTCCATGATCCATGTGGATTAGAGTGAAAACAACCCAAAAAAGATACAAGTGCTTCACTTTGCTCATGGCACATTGTCACTCCACTTTGGTTTATTCATCAACGCTCCATGAGCGATGCACATTAGAGGTGTAAAATCCTAACAAAATCTATGGACGCATTTAATTAGTCTCTATGCACTAATTCTCCCATTTTGTTTGTGCATTAGTACTCTAAGAACCATTTGCATTAAAGGGGTAACAACCCAAAGAATGACATTGAAGCTCCCCTTTGGTATGCACATCAGTGCTTCATGACCTATGCACATAGAAGAGACAACAACCCAAAAAGGATACATTTTCTCAAATTTGGTCTTCACAAGCTTGTGGTCCACTTTGGTCTAGGTCAATTATTTCTCCATCATCAATTCACAACAATACGTAACAACCCAAAAAAGATGATGTTCCACTTTGGTCTCGGGGAATTGATGCACTTTACTAAAGGTGCACTAGTCCTCAATGACTAATGTGCATTAAAAGGGAAACATCCAAAAAAACCCAGTTATGCTCGACTTTGATATATGTGCATCAATCCTACATGGTCGATGCACACTATAAGTGAAAAAACCCTAAAAATACAACAATGCTCAAATTTAGTCTTGGATCTCTAGTGCTCCACTTTAGTCTTCGAGCATCGGTGCTTCACTTTGGTTTGGGTGCTTTACAGTGCACTGGATGACCCTAAATTTCACGATGTTGCAAGTTCATTCCATTTCCATAAGATACACAATGTTCTACTTTGGTCTTAGTGCTTTAGTGCCCCACTTGGGTATGGACACACTAGTGCTCCACTTTGGTTGGGGTGTAACCAATGATCCTAATACATGAATGCATAGAATGGTAATAAGTATTTAGTTTAACTCATTAAAAGGGGCACAAAAATCTACAAGGCCACATCACCACTACAATACAAGCCTAAGCTATACTTTTTGCATCCATAGCCTTTTAATTTATTTGTATTGTTATTTTTAAATAGATAAAAAAAGGACACACGTGGAAATCTTTTTTGCGTCCTTTTTATTGTGTAAATCATGCATCGCCTTGTCTCCTTTTTTGTGTCAATTGTGAATGTCATTTTAATTTTAATTTTTGTGTCTCTTGTGTGTCTTCCTTGTATCTCAACTATGTTTCTTTGCATCATGTTTGCATAGTGAAGAGCATATAAATAAGAGACAAAGAGGATCTCAAGATGGCTCAACGTGATGCAAAAAATAACACAAAAGGGATGTGAAAGGAACTCAAAAAAAGATGCAAAAGTGCCCCCAAAAAGGCTTAGTATCCCATTTCCAAGGTCATCCATACAATTTTGTGTAGTTTGTGTCCCATTTCCTTCTATTGCATCCCTCACATTACTAGCTTGCATCTTGGTAGTCATTTTAGTTACTAGCCTAGTGACATATTGATTATCATGCTACAATTGGTAAGTGATAGGGTAATTGTGAATTTTATCATAATGCAACTCGCAATTATTTATTAAAAACTTCTGTCGATTACTGAATTTTGATTTATATTTAGCTTTTAAAATTAAATTCTTAAAGTGAATGTTGATATTTACCTTCTAATTTATTTTTTATAAGGTAAATATCAACATTTACTTAAATGTCTAATGCTACAAGTTAAAAGTGGAACCCTATTTTAGGACATTTAATGATGGACTTGGACCAATGGGACCTTGCACGTAGAAAGTAGATATTGAGGCGTTTTGTGGATTTCAATATATTTAGTAGATTTCCAGTATGTCAACATTTTGTGGAATAGAACATGGTCACCTATGCAAAGAAGTGGCACATTCACACATATAAACAATAAACCTAAGCCAAGTGACGCATTTATAAACATAAGCAACACATTGATGCACATAAACAATGCATTTATGCACATAAGCGATGCACCAACCACATAAGCAACACACTCATGCACATAAGCAATGTGTCTCGCCTAAAGCAATGCATTCACACACATAAGTGACATATCAATGCATATAAGCAATACACATAAGAAATGCATCAATCCACTTAAGAGGTAGACTAACAACATAAGTGGGAAACCCATGCACATAAGCAATGTAGATAACATATATGGGATGACTCATTCACATAAATAACACACCTAACATAAGTGAGGCACTCAAAGACATAAGTAACACAATTAACAAATGAGATTCTCTCAGGTACATAATTAATGCACTCACACACATAAGTGACACATCCAACAAGTTGTCAAAGTCATAATACCCTTCACCATAACTAACTATTTTCTATCCTAGAGAAATGCAACTTCAATATAGAGTCATATAAAGTGCATCAAGTAACTCAACTTTGAATGCATGTGGTTCATAAAAACAAATAGTTCATTCACAATTAGTATACACCAACAAACCTCACATAGTTACGCAACATCTTAGGACCTTGCTTTTTGGGAGGTGTTTTTGTGGCTGATGAAGATCCTAATACTTCCAACCAATGTTTTCTTTTGGAGGGTCTAGTTATTCATTGTTGGACCTGGCCACAATCCTCTACGGGTTTTGTTTCAAGGTACCCTTTTTCCCACTATTACCACATAGTTGTTGGGTAGTGAACTCCCATGTTGCAAGTGGTTTTCATTTAAAGTTTCCTTTTTTCCACTATTACCATATAGTTGTTGGGTAGTCAACTCCCATGTTGCAAGTGGTTTTCATTTAAATATATCATTTTTTCCACTGTTGCCATATAATTGTTGGGTAGTGAACTCCCATGTTTCAAGTAGTTTACATTTTGAGTATGAACTTACTGTTATTTCATCGTCGATAACAAAGGGCAACAACCAACAATGAGCATGAGTTTGCCAATAAAGATTCCACTATGTTATAAGATATTATTGCACTAAAAGTTATGATAATATAGAAGTTGAATTTGGAGTATAAGTATGATCTAGGGATATGATAGTATTGTTCTCACTTCGGTACTAACATCATCGACAGTTTCAATTTCATTTCTTGTAAGCTCTCTTTGACTTGTAGTTGTTATATATGATATCCATAATTTTGCAACTTTTATTACCTTTGCAATACCTCGATTTCAACTCTTAGAATGTAATAGCTCAAATTATGCATAAATTGTAAATGCATGGGTATAATGATAGGAGTTGAACCATGTGAGCTTAAATAAAACAACATAGATCCATCTCAAACTTGGATATATCAAGCACTTGAGAGGGATCCAATTTTTTTTAGGTGTAAATTCATTTTATCTTGAAATTTTTACAAATTAAGAAAATATTTACACCTTAAGATATTTGATCCCAAGACCCTTGGTTATATCAGTCTTGATATGTCTAGGTTTATGATCAAATCAATATATATATATATATATATAAGATGACATCATCTGCATTTTTATTTCTTTTTTTATGGAAACTACATGTTACATAACATCTTTTGCATTTTTTTAATGGAAACAACATGTTAGATAACATCATTTGTATTTTTTTTAAATGGAAACAACATGTTACATACACAATGTTACTCTTCATAACACCTCCCCCGTACTGCATTGTAAGCACCTTGCTACTCTTGGTGCAATGACCTTGTTTGCAAAATTGTGTAAGTATTCTAGTCTATATTTGGATTCCTAATGCAGAGCTCAATGCTAAGGCTCGACTAGTGACTGTTTAGGTATGTATGGTGTAAATGTAATTGTATGGACCATGTGGTAGGATATCCACAATGAACTCAAGTTGTGTAAATATTAATGTTGGAATATAGTATATAACTATCTAAGGTGGTTGTGGAGAGCATGAGAGGTGCAATGATGCTGTCAGAGGGAAAGAAGAGAGGGGGCCTATGGGAGAGTGAATCCTCTATTGTTAAGTATCAGCCTCATTTTCGATCTATTTTCCACCATGTCCCTTGAATGGAGCCATCCACCTCCACTAATAAAATCAATCAATACATGTAAGAGTTTGATGGGAAAGTCTTCTCACATAGTTATGAAATCATAGATTAAGTACAATCACCATAGGGAAGTACAAGAGTCACACATTCCTCCTTTCAAAATTAATGTCAACCATAATTTCCCTCAATTCTCTCATCGCCATTCATTCTAGTATTCTCACGTTCATGTTCTCGGTTGTTGGTGTTGTGCTCTCCATTGATAACCATTAAGTAATTTAGAAATTGACCAAATCGACACTATGAAGAGGAACTACGAGCCTTTGGTGAAAGACAATTTTCTCTAGGAGAGCATTGAGGTTGGGAAATTTAAGAATCCATCACCTACTACGTGTTTATTGCTCTTTAGATGTTTGAGAACCAAGTATTCCTCTAGGTAATTTCTTGAAGAATATATAAAATTGGGCTCTTTTTGCCCACATTGAAGAGTAACAGATAAAGAATATCTCTGAGGGTCTATTGAGTAGAGAAAGGGGAGATCTTCCCTTTATTAGGAGCATGTGAAAGCAAAACAAGATCAATCAATGGAAGAAGCCCATAGTGGTAATAAATTTGTCTCTTATTTTTTTCATGCAATGATTTACTTGTATTTTTATATAAGGACAGTACATAAGGCAAT
The DNA here is from genome assembly GCA_001517045.1 of Pseudotsuga menziesii. Classification (NCBI taxonomy): domain Eukaryota; kingdom Viridiplantae; phylum Streptophyta; class Pinopsida; order Pinales; family Pinaceae; genus Pseudotsuga; species Pseudotsuga menziesii. The sequence continues at coordinate 204,574 of LPNX010523985.1, forward strand.
ATAGTATTAGACACGACATTTTTTTTGTGTGCAAGTAGTACCCATGGTGGATTTGAACTTGTGATCTTCCATTTAAAACTTCTCATCTCAATTACTCATTACCTTTGCTCTAATCCCCCCACAATCCCCGTGGGCATATTAGACACGATATGAATAGTATAGGCCTCACAAGAAAACAAAATCTTTAAGGACAATTTCTATTATTTTTTAAAAGCTTTACAGATAAATTTTGTAAGGTTTGTGAACATTTTATACTTCTCCCATTGTTAGGTTTCCCATCAACCTTTTTATAAATGCAAAAGCTATATATTCTTGTGAAATAAAAACGCCGACAACACATTTTCTTTAGCATATGGTTGTTCTCCATGTGATGTCCATACTAATTGCAAGTCTTACTACTATAGTTGTGTATTTTTAAAGGATTTTGTTTCACATTAATACCCTCCTTTTAATTGTGCATGTGCAAGTCCCTGTGTTGATGTGATAACGTTTTCCATTACTAAGATCATTGACGATTTTAGTGCCATGGCTTATGGGCCCATTTGGGCTTTCGAATGTTATTTATGTGTTGTCAAAGAAAAATGCAATTCTCATTATTATAATGGTATCCTTACCTTGGGATTTCATTCCTTATTGATAGTCTCCTCTAATTGCATTCAACAAAGAACAATAAAGGCATAGCCCAGGCCAAGTGCTAGAGGGCACTAGAGTAACACTTGAAAGAGTAAGTTAATAGGTTGACAAACCCAACCATTTTTCTCCATTGAAATCCTTCCCCTACTTAGGTAGAAATTTTGTAGGAAGTTATAGTTCCACCTAATTGATGACAACTTTGCTTTTAGGGTATTTAAACTATTTTAAAAAGACCCATATAGTTGGGATTCTAAAAAATGAGTGGATTAGGATAGAGCTTTGCCTTGATAGAAAAAATAAACTTATTGGAAAGGTTGAGTGTGTCCACTATTAATTCACTCCACACTTGAATGTTGTTTACCATTATTATTTAGTGCAATCCCTTCATTTCATTTTGTGATGTATCATTACAAGAAGGAGAGTGAATTTCAATATGTCATTGTCTTGACCAACAATGTCTTTTGCACAAAACCTTTGCCAATCCAAAAGTTGGCTTTAGGATGCAAGAAACTAGATTGATGTTATAACATCATCTCCCATTTTGATAAAATATCACCAACAATATTGATGTCCTGCCTTGTGGGTCCTCTTTGATGTGCGGTGTTATCTATATGATGTAATTACAAGCTATCACTGTATTAACATATCTCTATGGTGAGATTTTATTCCAAATTATATTTACTTTACTATCATCTACCTTGGTTGCCTCTCTAGACTTTATACAATAGGGATTGATGTCATGAATGACATATAAAGTGCTTAGAAGATGCTTTAAATCAACAAACTTGAGTTATAATTATTCAAAAATTATCTTAATGTTGGGATTTTGTTTCACATTAATACTCTCTCCTCCTTCTATGCCAGTCCAGAAGATAGCTTTGGAGTGAAAGGCCCAAAATTAATTTTTGAGCAACATTGGGTTAAGTTCAAAGCAGGCCTTAGACAAGGTTCTAATAATTTTGCCGAGCTGAGTGCTCTAAGACTTCTGCTTTGGTTGGCTGTGGAATAATGAGTTGATGGATTTAGATGTTTGGAGATTCTCAGATTATTGTCTAGTGGGGAAATGGTCAAAATAGAATCCATAATATGCCGTCGGGTTCTCTTTTGGATGAGATCTTAAGATTAAAATCTTTGTTGGGCAATGTTTCCATTTCCCATGTCTGCAGAGAAAGAAATTCAAACGAAGACGAATTTAAAAAACATGAACAACTTTGTAGGCAGGTGTTTGGCACATAATTGAAAATTTAAATGACTATTCAAATGGTTATTATCATGCTCCCTTTCGTGATCCATGAAAATAACCGAGATATAGACAATTATGTTTGAAGCATGCAGGGATATGGTCTCTTACATGATAAGACCCCATATATACATATAGATGGTTTTGTTAATATATGCTTTTGGTCTCTTGAAGTATCAATAGCGATAATTGATAAAAATGCTTGCTTTTCAGATATTTAATAACTCAATTTAATGGCTTTTTGTTATATCATGATGAACAATTGAAAAATGCTTATTTCATTTTGTATTTTAAAATTTTATGGATATAAATAAGCTCATGTTTAAGTACTAAGTTTGTAAAAATGAACACTTTAAACTATTTTTTTTGAATGGCATGTACGTTAGATATATACATGAAATACAAACTCATGAAAATATATAAAGAATGTAACTATACTTTTAATTGTTACTAATATAATTATAACTTAACAAAAAAACTACTCAAATTATTTTGCTAACATCCTCCCTCATTTTAATATTAATTTTATTCGTAGCTTTTATATATATATATATAATTTTCATTCCACATCGACATTCCCATAAAATAATATTTACCTATGTAAATAGGCTCACGCTCATACTCAACTACCAATAGTAACCTTAGCAAACATCACAGAAATGCATAACATCCTGTGTAGCAAGGCAGCCGGGAGCCTGTAAAAGCATAGCGAGAGGTCCCATGAAACGACCCCATGTAACGTTGCTCATAAATTAGACACCATTTCCTTAGACAGCCTTGAATGCAAATTTGATAAGAGCCTAAGCATTTGATTCCATCTGCAATCACCAAGATTTCTTTAAGCGTCTTTTGTGCGTTGGATTTTCTTCTGCATCTCATCAAATAAATCAGGGAAGGGCTTGCTGCCACAATTACTGCAACAAACAACGATGGAGATAATATGTTTCAGAGGTGCTTGACTGTGCATTCCTTTTGGGTTTTAATAAGAATAAAAGAGAGACCAGACCTGTGCATTTGGGATGGAAGCCGGAAAGAAGTTGGAGGAGTGTTCAGTTGCCAAGTGGGTATTTACTATTTTCTATTCTGCATTTTCCATAAAATTGTAATTTGTGGGCTGCACATACAAGATACCTTCTGGTTCCAATTTGAACAATTTACAAACATGTTGTGAAATTTATGAAGCCTCAGTGGACATGCTTGTTGCATCACTTTTCTTTTTTAAACGCTGTATGTCTGAATCGTTTGGGAATTAGAATGGTCCTGTTTTGGAATTGTGTATACGATTGTGATCCCAGTAGGATTCTATAGATACTTTGAACAATTGGTTCAATGGAACTTCACATGGTAGAATATATTCTGAATCTAAAGGGCGTGGTTGAGATGGGTTGATCACCTCCTGTAAAGTCATGGCAATGGGAGTCATGGATACTTCCTCTGATAAGAAAAATTTGGGGATCAGTGGTTATTGTTGGTGTATGTTGCAGTTAAGCTCACGTCGGTGAGTAAATTCGGTTGGTATAGCTCTCAACGAACTGCATTGAATACTGGGTTCTCCCGCTTCTTTTGCATAGTTCCCGTTTCTTTTGCATAGATTTTTTGGTTACTTTAATACAACAGTTTTTAATATAACAGTTGGTCATCTTCTTTTTTTGTGCTCTGACTGTCTCTGTTTTATCTCTGCGTTCATGCTCTCTGCTGCCCCTGTTTTGTATGGAGTTTTAGTCAAACTTGATCCATGTGCATTGTTTAAATCCACAGTTATGAACAGGAATTTAGTAGACCACGATGAGACCACGATGGCAATAAACACTGGTGGACAACTTAACACTATGGCCTCATTAGTGAACCAATGCCCCATTGGCCACTGGTTCTGAACAATGACTGTAATATCTCCTACTGCATCTCTTATTAGAATACAATGGCGAACTCAAAAAGCTTGTGGCGTCGATTCAGAAAACTTTGTGATCAAATTCCATTCTTAAGACCGTTCATTCTCGTGTAATATCATGGCAAGTGACCTTTTTAGGAAGTAGTGCTGTTGTATGAACATTACATGATCCATGCTCAAGATAGTTAATATCAAATGGTATGCTCTAGTGTCTAAATACTTGCCCCCAGGCTTCCTTGCTATACCCGCTTTGCCTCCTCCTAGATGCGAAGCTCAGTTAACTGAATGGACATCTTCTGTCTTCACAGCACAATGCAGCTCATGGCATCTGCTAATTGCCTTGGTTTTGGGGCTTAACGTAAGTTGCAGGAAATGCATGGTATAGGGATGTACCATGCGTGTTTCCATACCAAAACGTGGAAATGTGTGTGGTGTGGCCCTAAAACGTGTTTCTGGGTTGTACCAGCGTTCATATGATGTGTTTAGAATAAGGTTTAGCTGAATTTTTGCTCTGTTTTTCATTGGGTTTGACCAAAAATGCTGGCAATTAATGGTAATGTTTAAAAGTTGACATTTACCTTATCTTTCATTTTCTACCCTTTTAATGCAAATGTTAAAAATTTAAGTAAAATGATAGAAAAAGGAAAGATAAAGGAAATGTCAACTTTTTAACCTTACCATTAATTGTTTCAGGATGTCTGATAGTTGTTTCAACCTCATCAGACTTCATATGGAGAAAGTAGAATTTCATATCCCATTCAAAATTCAGCAGACTTAACAGTTTTGAGGATTTCAGGATTGGCAGGCCACAGGATTGCAGCATTTTCATTGGATTCTATCATGTATGAGGGTATGGGATTGGTCTTTAATCAAGAGCACCAAGCCCTTTATGTCCCTCAATGTTGATGGTGCTGATTGTTGAACTCCTTTGTCACGCCCTTAGCAAAAATATACCCTCCACTTAAGCTGAAGTCATTGATTTTTTTTTAACAGAAACTGAAAAGTATTTATATACTTAAAAAGGTCTGTGCACAGCCATTCAGTACAATGCCATTAAAAATATGAAAAAAGGAAGCTGAGATAGAGTATCTACAAAAACTGCTATCCGAGATGAAAACCATCTAAAGCTGACATGATATTTCTTACTGTGCACTAAAACTGAAGTAGAGTATATGCGTATGAATTGCTGGTTCAAGATAATATAAAAAAACATAAACAAAGCAGTGGGAACTATTTTGGTTTGCTTGGGAACCCCACAGGCTGGGTGACTGAAAGTTCTTCCATTGGCTGAGCTGCTTCTCCAGGATGGTCTTGGCAATGGCTGCATTGGTTCATCTGGACGAGCTTCTGAAGGTCTTCCTTGATGAAATTAACCGTGCCCATCAGCTCTCTAAGGTCTCTGTCGTGATCATCTATGCGGGATTCATGGCAGCTGATTTGGTAGGATACATGCCGCATGTCAGAAACCAAATGTTTCACGTCCGAAGCCATCTCCCTGTTGTCCGAGATACCCACTGTAACATAATCTGTGAGCCTGCCAATGTGAAGCTTGAGTTCATCCTGACCTGCCTTAAGGTTGGAGTACCTAGATCCCGAACCTTTCCTTTCCATTGAATTTCCTTTGAGTCGTGGAGAAACCTGATCGGGGAAAGCTCTTCTGAAAGTCAGAGTTGAAGGGGAAGGCGTAATACTATCTGCGGCAAGAGCCACTGCACAATGCAGAAAGTTGTTAACGGCTTCGGTTGTGACCATGGAGGAGGTTACAACGTGCCTTTCCACTTCTAACACCGAGAGAGCTGTGGGGGAGCCTGCGCAGGAGAGCTCTACGCCTTCGATAGAAGGTTTCAAATGCAAGCACAAGAGAGGTGATGAGTTCAAACGAAGGCCTGAGAGCTCTGCGCCATCGACAGAAGGTTTCAAATGCAAACAAGGGAGCACTGAAGAGTGTACGCAGAGGCAGGATAAACCAACATGGAGGAGCTCACAACCATCTAGCGAAGAATCCGGATGTGGAGTATGAGGGGGAGAGGCGTTCAAATGAAGTCAGGAGTCCATGGCAGGGAGAGGATGGGGAGTTAAGGTAGGGAAGGACGGGAGGCCACACGTCGAAGGGAAGGCCACGAATCCGGCCAAGCAGGGGCACATTGTTCAAAGCGACAAGACTTGCGATGAGGAGGGTCGGGTGCGAAAGGGAGGGTTGAGAGCATGAAGGAGGGTCGAGTGCAAGTTAGGGGATAAACTTAAGAGCGACCCCTTGATCGTTGAGTAACATAGAACCTTGGCATAGTCAGGCCCCTTTATTGGCCAGGCTGTCTGCAAGGGCATTATTCGATCTGAGAATGTGGAAAAAGGAGGTGCGAGAGGGAAGGATAAGATGAGATATTCTGTCATAGTACTTTTTGCAATTGATGGATCCAGCGGAGTAACCCGAGCACATATTTAGGATGATGTGGCAGGAGTCCCCAAAGACAAGGAGATTTGAGAGGGATCTCCAATCTACCATTTCAAGGCCTTGTAGGAGCGCCAGCTATTCCGCCTCATTGTTTGTCTTGTGTCCAAGGCCCCATGCGAAGGTCTTAACTATTTGTCCTCTAGGGTCAAGGATGACCCCTCCCGCACCTGCCTCCCCGGAGCCGAAGTCATTGATTAGCCATGTTAAAGCTTTTTCTACCATATTTCAAGACTTGGATTTGGCAGTTTCATCAAAATTGGATGGTGTTGACCAAATTTAATTGCAGATTGCAATAAGTTGGAGCATAAATAGTAGTGGACAGAGGTTATGGCACTGGTATGCTCATTCTCATTAAAAATTCATTTGTTTACTTTTATAGACTTCTTGTCCAATTGCCACTCTCAGACTCGTCTTCTGCAATGCTTACAGTGTTTGGTTTGCAACCTTGAACTAGTCTTCTTCCCTGTTTGTCTTTGTGTTGTTCCTTTGTGCAACCTATCCTTTCATCCTTCTCCCTTCTACTTGACTTGGTGACCAACCAATTTGCTATCAACACTTTACTTTCTATTTGTGAACAACGACTCCCTTTTATTTGCTCTCCTTGTTGATTGAATTGTCATTGATGCCAACATGGACTTGCAGTGGCCCCACAGGTAGTCATTGATGCGAACATGAACTTGCAGTGGCCCCACAGGTAGTCATTGATGCCACCAAGTCCCTCTTGCAGTGCACAGGTATGAATGATCCCAGTACCCTCACATATAGTGCTTTGAAGTTTGGAGCTCGTACAGAGATGGGTTGTACTTTGAAGCACCTTGTGGAACCTGACAAGGTCCTTGTACCCACAAGGTTGGATCTTGGAGCCACCAGTTGATGATGCTGAAGACCCTGCTGCTGATGATGAAGACCTTGGTTATGGTGTTGAAGCCCTTGTGGACGATGGAGAAACTCTCGATGGGTTGAAGGAGCATTAATGACCCATTTTGTGGTCATTTATGCTTTGATGGGGTCATGGTACCCTAGGAGAAGGCTTGGCAACCCCAAAGGAGGTAGAATGATGGATCTTGACCCTTGGAGGTCCTCTTGTGTGGTTAAGGTGGTTGAAGAAGCCCATGAAGCCCCTTGGCATGTTAAAGAAGCCTTTGGAACATCAAATGGGCCAAATGACCCATTCTGTGGTCATTTGTGGTTTGCATGGTTATTGATGGCTTGATGGAGTCCTGGAACTCTTCGAGATGGCCCTAGGGCATGAGAAAGGCTTGGTACCCACTTATATGGTGGTATGATGGCACTTGGACACTTGGACACACTCGGTTGCTTGTGGATGATGATCGAGGATGGGCTTGATGATGATATGGCACCTTGATGATGGGGTCCTTGGTCATACATGTCATGGTGATGGGGTCCTTGATGATACCCTTGGACTTGATGGTTATCTTATGTTTTGAAGCTTGTGTCGTGGAACCCATTGTGGCATGATAGCACTTGGACACTTGCTACACCCTTGGTTTTGACGATGTGGTGGACACATTTGCTTGATCTTGAGGTCATGTGCATACCCTTGACTAAGGGTCCTTGGTTCCTCGATGCAACCATTGATGATTGGCATATTTTTTTTGACATTGATGTGGAGCTTGTGAACCTTACAACAAACCCTAAAATCACTTTTTTGGTAATGTTGACGTTTGAAGAAGTGTTGGGTTAAAATAAAATAATAAACATTGCAACTGACACCTCCCTTGACCTTAAAGTCAACCCTCAATTTAAGGATGTGGACAACGTCAAAGACTATATAAACACAAGCTTGATCACACTCAAAGGTATCTAATGAAGATGAAGTAGAGTGAGCTCGCTAGAACTAGTGCACTGTTGACTGAGGTAAAATTCGTGGATTGTTGACAGAGGTAAAATTCGTGGACTATTGACTGAGGTGAAGTAGAAGGAGCAACTGAACTGAGGTATCTCTGGTCTGAGGAAATTTGGGTTGACTATATCAACCCTACTGTAGCAACAACAGTGTCTTGGAAAGTTTGTTTTTTGGTTTTTTTTGTAGCTTTGAAATTCGGGTCAATAGAGAAATGTGGCAGCAACAAATCTACAAACAATCCGAAGTTAACTCTTCCTCAGTCCCGAACTTGAGGTCATCTACAGTATATGCGAGCTGATACAAATGTTAGTTTTCTCACTAATTCATGTAGGCTGTCCAAGTTTTATCCATCACTTACAGTTCAAGACTTATTGATGTTGATGATGTATACTCTATGTTGATACACGATACGTATACTGTGTGATGATGATGATGCATGCATGATGATGCTACCCTATACACTTGATGCACATTCTATTGTATGATGATGATGCACCCCAAAGTTGACAAAGTTTGCAAGCATTCTCAGTCCAGTTTTGGCATGATTTGAACTTCTTCCTCACCATATACACAATTTGGTTTTGATATGTGTTGGAGGTTTTACACAGCATGACGATGATGACACTCCTTTGAAGAATGGGCAGCCCTAGAGTCCAAGTTGAATACATAGTCTGACTTGTGACTTGTTTGGGGTTCTTCCATATAATCACAGTTTGAAGACATACACAACCCAAGTGTAAGTCTTTGACTTGCACTGATCAAGGTATGTATGTATGGATCCATTGAATGAGATTTACTCAGGCATGATAATGTATGAGTGAACTGTATTAAGTGTATGTACAACGATATACAGTGATGTACACTGATGTGTGAAGTAAATCCATGCATGATATTGTATGAGTGAACTGTAATAAGTGTATGTACAGTGATGTGGGAAGTAAATCCATTGTGATTTATATTCTATTATGATGATGTAATGATGACATACACTATGTTGATGATACATACACAATGCATACTATAATGATGATGCAAACCCTATGGTGATGATGCAGACTTGATGCACGTTCTATGATGATGGATAATGATGGATACTTGATGCTTACCTCTTGATGATAATGTTGCATACTTACACTCTATGATGATGATACATACACCATGATGATGATGATGCATACTCTACGATGATGATGATACTCTATGATTTTGATGATGCCTTGTACACCACTGATGACGCCTTGTACACTATGATGATGCATATCTGATGATCAGTGAGAGCAGTAGTAGCTATGATATACATGAGCAGAGATTGACCAGCAGTGTTGATGAGCAGAGTGACAAGAGTGATGAACAGAGATTGACCAGCAGTGTTGATGAACAGATTGACAAGAGGGATGAGCAGAGATTGACCAGCAGTATTGATGAACAGATTGACAAGCAGAGGATGATTGAGCAACAGAGGTATATGATTGCAGCAGATTGATGACAATCAGAGATTGGCATCAAGCTTGCAAGTAGAATCTTGCACTTGAGGATTGGACTCCTCAACCCTTTCGTAGTTGGAGCTTAGAAAACCAGGATGGGTCATATTACAAGAGTTGGTGCTGATTGTAATCACGAAGATTGAAGCCTTCCATTACCATAAATAAAGTTCACATTACAAATATTCTTGTGTCTCTCTTAAATGTGATTATTGTGCTTATGACTCATGGCTAATTTGACTGATGAATATGATGATGTAATTAATAACATAATGCTTTAGAAAATCTGATTGATTAATTGAAGGTGAAAAAGTTTAAATTGCTCTCACCTTGATTCACCCCCCCTCTCAGTGTGGCCATTGTGTCCAGACTCCAACACTCCTTAGGATTGAGCCTAACTCGCTTTACAACCTTAATGACAGGCAATTGAAGCTTAAGAGTTATAGACTAATTTCTATTGCAGATTTCGATAAGACAGTATAAATAGTGAGGGACAAAGAGGTTAAGGCACTGGCCTGCTCATTCTCATTAAAAATGTTCTTATATACCTTGACAGACTTCACGCCCAAGTGCCACTCTCAGACTTGGCTTCTGCAATGCTTACAGGGTTCGGTTTGCAACCTTGAACTAGTCTTCTTCCTCCTTTGTCTTTGCACTGTTCCTATTGGCCAACCTATCCTCCTATCTTTCTTCCTTCAACTGGACTTGTAGACCAACCAATTTGATCTCAACACCTAACTCTCTGTTTTCCAACCCGATTTCCTTCTCCGCCTCCTCAATCTTAGGTTTCTCATCCGATGGCACACCCTTGACATGTGTACCAATGAGTGGTTATAGTTTTTTGCTTGATGATTTAACTGCTCACTGTGTCCCTTCACCTTCCTTGCACTCTTTTACATCATTCTGTCTTGCACTTATCTTATCTGTGTGCCAATTTTCCTATGCAACACCTGAACCATTGTCTTGCAGGCTTCTTTCCACGGCATCCTCTTGTTGCCATTTCTTCACTTGCCCACACATCAACTAACCTCATGTCAGTCTGGGCCAATGCCTTAGTCTAGGCTCCTGCGGCAGGCATATTCCTATGGTGGGAGTTCCTTCCAGATAAATACTTTCCTTTCCTTCTTCACGTCTTTATGTTTCAAAATCTCACTCAGCTCTAACCTTCTAAAGCCTAACAAGTACATCTATATATGATATTATACGTTTCTTAAGCTCCAACTCTTCAAGTTGGTTAGCATTTTGACCATATCCTCAGGTCTGTATGTACCCATCTAAGCTTTGCATGCATCCTTGAATTTCCATAAGGTCTGTATGTAGCCATCCAAGATCTGCATGTATTCTTGAATGTTCTCTATTTCTTTAGAATTTATCCTATCAAAATCCACCATATAATTATCTATCGTTTGGTGACCAACAGTCATCACCTGTGACTGTTCATGATGTTAGCCATTCATTGTCTTGATGTCTACCAACTTGCAATGGTTAGATTTAGCCATGAGAACCCCTACATAAATACTAACAGTAGCAGAGGCAAAAATTACAGTTGGAGTTAAACAAGTAGTCATTATTGTGGTCATATATAGAGCATATGATAATATGTTCTATTCTTATTTATGTCAATATAAATCTTAGAAAAGGATCTAATCATTGTAGTTAACCAGATATTGTAGTTAAACACAATTTCCAGAACAGAACAGTTTAGGAGTATGAGGCCTGAAACTACAAATAGATTGTCAGAAATTGGCATGAATGAAACACATCAACACGCTTGACATTTGTATTTCAGGCAAATATGTTAAATACCATATTGAACTGGTGTATGTATGGATGCTGATAATGTTGTGATTATACCTTCAGTATAGGGACATCACAATAAAAGACTGTCGTTGCATTACCTGGAGTGTAATGGTGCCACAATAAACAAATGTCAACATTATGATCGCATAAATGATAATAATTATTAATAGTTTATGTTAAATAGATGTGTCAGTGCTGTTTATATATAAGGATGTTATTAATGTTAAATAATGTGTCGGCCTGGTGTATATATGTTTATGTTAATAATGTTATATTATATGTTGACCCAGTGTAGTCTAGCAGTTTACAATGCTTCGTCTTCTCTTCTAGAATTACAGAAAAAATAATATGCTGTAAACTCTCAATTTCAGCACAAAATAAGCTTTTGTTCCATTTAACAGTGAATAACCATTTTAATTAACTATAAACATGTTGCTACTAGCTATGTGTTTGAGAAGGTGGCAGTGGTCTCCAAAAATTACACAAAGCAATTTAAATTTAATGTGCTGAATCTAAGTTTATAACCAGGTGTTAAACAACAATAATAAACAGGTAGCAAATCATCTTATATTCAATTTCGCAGGTAGCAAATCATCAAAGTGTCAATCCAGACATAAGAGCCTTTGTGATCTTAACTCCGAATAACAATTAAGACGAGCATAAAAGTAGAGTAATAACATTTCAAATCCAACTTGTTGTCACAACTGTTGATTTTTCTGAGCAGCATCGAGAGCCCTTCTCTTTGGAGAATGGGACCACTTGGTCTGGGACCACGGTGAAGACTCAACCCAGTGTTGAGTGACCATTCTGTTGAATGGTAGATATCTGGTTTGGGACCATGATATAGACCCAGATCTGCCCTGGGTAGACTCAACCTTGTGTTGAGTAGACATCTGGTCCGGGACCATGATGTAGACTAGTCTGGGACTAGTAGACTCAGCTTAATTCTGAGTAGCCATTCTCTTGGAGAATGAAGACATTGTAAGCCCTAGATTGGGTCTGAGCATGTGTGTGGCACTTTGACTCTTGATCTATGGGCTTGGTGTGCTTCTCCAAGGATTAGCTACCCTTGGTTATGTTACCCTCGTACCAGATCTATGTGTCACACAGTGTGTGAGGTAAAAGCATTAATAACTCTCTTGGTTTATGATGATGTACTTTTGAAATAAAAAAGGTACCACAGGTAATGACCACAGGGGCACTTGGAAAAAGGTCAAAGTCAAAAGTCAATTTAAATAAAGACGTCTGTACCGCAGGAAAAAGACCACAGGTGGAATAAAAAATTAATTAAGGACTTTTGGTAAAAGTCGAAGGAAAAATAAAAGTACTTTTTTTTTTGGTAAAAGTGAAAGTGAAATTAGGAAAATAATAAAAATATTATTATTTTATTTTTCCTAATCTTGTCCACTTATAGGTGAACAAAGGCTATAAAAGAAGATCAAGTCTTCTCATTTACAACACACAAGTTTTTGCTCTCACAGGTGAAGAAGACAATTTCATGTTCAAACCCTCAGCTAGGGTTTTATCAGCAAAGTCCATTTTCAGCATTTTTGGACAGCCACCTTCAACATTCCGTTTTTGTCTTCTCTGGCAGCCTTCTTCATTCTTTTGGGCAGATCGGGCAGCCGAGATCTATTTGTGGGCAGCCTTTCTTCTGTTTTCTTTTTGTGGGCAGCCTCCCTCTTCTCTCTCATGGATTGTCCATTTTCTTTCCTGTGGCAGCCGTAAGGTTGCTGGGTCTTCCACAGACCCTCGGGACAGTCCCTTAGGTCACGGACCTTTTCTGCCAGCCCTTTCGGGCAGCAATAGGACTGCCCAAAAGCTGTCGGGCAACCATCAGACTACTGGGCAGGGGCATCACAAGGGACCGTCACATCTGGGCAAAGAAGAAAGGTAATCGGGCAGGTAAGAAGACTTATGGGTAGCTTGTAAATTATTCCGGGCAGCCTGTCACTATTTTCTGGGCAGCCTGTTTTGTACTTCGGGTAGAGTTGATCATTTTTGACAAACTGTCTTTTTGAGCAGCGTTGATCATTTTTGATAGATCTGGAATTTTGTGGACCTGTGGCTTAAGTTATCAGTGTGTTTTTTTATTGATAAAACTTTTATTGTAAACTGTGGTTAAATTCCAGATCTGGAATTTGAGGAACTTTTTTGAAGAATTTCTTAAAGCCATCTCATTTACGAGATGAGCTATTAATGCTTTTGGGGTTTTTGTCCTTTGAAGGGTTCCCTAGTGAAAAATATTGTGTCCATGTCTGCTGATGTGATGAATGTATTTTTACTACACTGTTGATTTGTTTAAGTAGATCTGCGACTTTTAAAGTTTATGCTATTGGTAAAAATTCAACATGGTATCAAAGCTTAGCATGTGAAAACACAGCAAAGGGACACTGTTGTTGATTCTCACTAGATCTTGGAATAAGATTTGCAGATCTAACATTTGGATAAGTGACAGAGATGGCTACCGTTGGTTTCAAACCGGAAGAGAAGCTCTCTGGTTTAGCAAACTTCAATTCCTGGAAGGCCAGGTTGACAACCATTCTTGATGAGAATGACTTGGATGACATTGTTCTTAATGTCATAGAAGAGCCAACTACAAATGCTAGTAGGCTTGCCTACAAGAGGAAGCAAGGTAAGGCTAGAAGAGTTATTTATGATTCTATCAAAGAAGAATTGATGCCTAACATCACATCCTTGAAGACTGCTAAAGAATGCTATGATACGTTGGTAAACCTTTATGAAAAGAAGGCTCCCAGTCAAAAGAGAGTCTTGAAGAAGAAGCTACGAACTTTGAAGCTGAGCAAAGATGAAAGTGTTGGTTCCTTCTTCACCAAGATCAAACAGGTAAGAGATAAACTCTTTGCTATTGGTGTTACTGTTGATGATGATGATCTTGTACAAACAGTGGTTGATGGTCTCCCAAACTCTTGGGAAACCTTCATGGCATCCGTCTGTGGACGAGAAAATCAGCCAACCTTTGAAAGGCTTTGGCATGATTGCATACAAGAAGAAGCAAGGAACACTGACAAGGTAATCAAGCAGGATAACCTTGCACTTGCAGCAAAGACCAAAATGTTCAAGAAACCTTTTCCTCAGCAAAAGAAAGGGAAGAAACCTCAGGGTAAGTTTTCTGACATGTCTAAGATTGAATGTTATACTTGTCACAAATTTGGACATTATGCTAGAGACTGCAGGCAGAGCAAGAAGAAACCCAAGAGAAGGTTTCAGGCATATGCTGCAGAAGCAGAGGAAGAAGAAGAAGAAATCAAGGCTAATAAAACTGATGAGCCTAGAAGAGAGTACTATTTGATTTTTGCTCTAACTGGTTCTTTCTCACCTTGCTCCACTTCTTGGTTGGTGGACAGTGGTGCCTCCAGGCACATGACAGGTAACTGTTGTACCCTTACCAGTTACAGAAAGAAGAAGTTCACCACTCAGGTAGAACTTAGAGACGACTCCACTTACAAGATTGAAGGAGTTGGCTCAACTTCACTTCAACTTGACTCAGGTACGGTTCTTTATATTGATGATATTCTTCATGTTCCTGGTTTAAAGAAGAATCTTTTATTTTGTTTCTGGTTTAGAAGACAAGGGCCACAGAGTCCTCTTTATGGACAAGAAGGTCTTTTTATGGGCAAAGGACACAGATCTAGACTCTACAGTACAGATTGGGGTTCGAGAGGGAGACCTTTACAAGGCTTCCAAAGTCTCCACTCATGCTTTGGTACATCACTCAGTTGATCCTTGTGAACTTTGGCATAGAGGGTTTGGACACCTTCACTACACAGCTCTCCCAGGATTGCAGAATATGGTCATAGGTATGGCAGAAGTTTCTCCAAAACATGAAGGAATCTGTAAAGGATGTGCTCTAGGTAAGAACACTAAGAAATCCTTTCCCATAAGCAAGAGTAGATCTAAAGGCATTTTGGATTTGATTCATTTTGACATTTGTGGGCCCATGTCTTCACCCTCCTTGAGTGGGTGTTTATATTATGTCTTGTTTATTCTTGACTACTCTCGAAAGTCTTGGATTTACTTCCTCAAGGCCAAGAGCGAAATCTTTGACAAGTTCAAAGAGTTCAAGACACTGATTGAAAATCAGACTGGCAGACACATCCGTATATTGAGATCAGATAACGGAGGTGAGTATGAATCTAACGAGTTTGATGATTTTCGTTGAGAATTCGGAATCAAGAAAGTGCTAACAGTACCTTACAACCCTCAACAAAATAGGGTTGCAGAAAGGAAGAATAGAACGATCTGTGAGGCTGCTAAAGCTATGATCACTGATCTAGATCTTCCTTTGTCTTTATGGGCTGAAGCTACTGGAACTGCAGTGTACATTCAAAACAGAAGCCCTCATACTATCTTGGGTGAGAAGACTCCAGAAGAAGTCTTCACCAAGAAGAAATCTGCAGTTGATCAGATGAGGATATTTGGCACTCTTGTGTATGTTAATGTGCTAAAAGAAAAGAGGGCCAAGCTAGAGCCTTCTTGTAAGAAAGGCTTATTTGTTGGGTACAGTGATTGCTCGAAGGCTTATCGAGTATATATACCTGGACAGAGTTACATTGAGGTCAGTAGAGATGTGATCTTCCATGAGGAAGTGGTGTTTCGTAAAACACTAGAGCTTTCACCGGAAGATGCAGTTGCTCCACTTGAGTTTCCATATTCAAAAATTTAGAGGGAGGAAGAGTTTGATGATCAAACTCCAGATGTTCCTGAGAACATTGAAAGTCCACTAGAAGAACTACTTGAAGTTCCTCCTTCCAAAAGGAGACCTGCTTGGTACCGAGAAACGGTACAAGAAGCCGAGAAGCATAAAGCTCCTCCAGGGACTTTCAGAGAAAGCATAAGACCACAAAAGTACTTCGGTCTTATGAGTCAGCTTATCAGTTCAGAACCTTCATCGTATGAAGAAGCAACAAATAAACATGTATGGGTTGATGCCATGATCGAAGAGTATAAATCAATCATGAAGAATGATGTTTGGGAAGTTGTTCCCAGACCTACAGGAAAATCAATAGTGACTTCTAGATGGCTTTATAAGATTAAGCATGCTGCAGATAGCAGTGTGGAGAAGTATAAAGCCAGATTCGTAGCTCGTGGCTTCACTCAGAAGGAAGGCATTGATTATGACGAGACATTTGCACCTGTTTCCAGGTACACTACCATCAGAACCATCATTTCACTTGCTGCAGTATTCGGATGGAAGTTACATCAGATGGATGTAAAGACAACCTTTCTCAATGGTTGTAGAAATTCAGGCCTGCAGTAGATTAATTTCACCCACAACAATTAACAATTGATCATGCAAAATTATCAACAATGGAGACTGAATATGGAGCTGTAACACAAAATTATATTAACTGAGTATACAATAGCCAACCCTGTAATAACATAGGCTGCTGAATATATAGAATACATGAGCAAATCGAATGCATAAGGAAGCATCCAAATCTAGCATAAAGCAGGCTTACCCAAAATAGGCAAATCCCCCATAGGTGTAAAAAGCTGATCCCAAATCTATCAAGGACCCCACGAATTAGCAAGGGCACATGGGCAAGCTAAAGAGTGGTCAAATGGCAGCTCATACATGCTTTTGCATGGAGGAAAGAGTGGAGGAGGAAGAGGCAACAAAGCTGATTCACCTCACCTAGTCTTGCTTTCCTATGTGCCTTAAAACATTGAAAAAGCAGAAGGGCGCCTAGGAGGCCAGGAATAAAGCAGATTTGATTCCTAATGCTTTCCCAAGCGCTCCATGAGTCAATAATGGCAAGTTTGACCTCTATGGATAGGCAATTAGCAAC